>JAULUF010000025.1:6432500-6870000 GCA_031834385.1 Semotilus atromaculatus
TGTCATTCTGTCTGTCTGTCATTCTGTCTGTCAGTCATTCTGTCTGTCAGTCATTCTGTCAGTCATTCTGTCTGTCACTCATTATGTCAGTCATTCTGTCTGTCTGTCTGTCTGTCTGTCTGTCTGCCTGCCTGTCTGCCTGTCTGTCATTCTGTCATTCTGTCTGTCTGTCTGTCTGCGGTCAGAGGTTACAAACACCAAACAGAGGAGAGTCTGCTGGAGAAAAGAGAATGAGACAGAGCTCGTGATAAAACAAGAATCAACATCGGCTTGGCTTTTCAGAGAACTGATGGGGTTGAAATGTTGTAGAAGTGATGCAGAGATGATGGTGTTTTTATTTCTCAACAGGTGAGTAATGTATGTTATTGAACAGATACACTGCCATGTGTCTCTCGAACAGAGTTCACTGTAAATCATTATCTATTGTATAAGGTTGTTTCATTATGGTTGTTGTTGCTGTGCTGGAATTTATTTTCAAGGAAGTGCCGAGTCTATTAATGGGTAAAAACAATCTCTTAAACCTAGTAGTGGATGTTTTATGAGCAGTATGATAATCTTCCTCTCTTTTTTTAGTTATGAGAAAGAACCATATTCATCCACAGTCATGCAGAGCCAAAGATGAAACAAAACAATGTCTTTCCAGAATTTTTTTTTTTTTTTTTACCACTTAAAGACAAAATTTTCAAAGCATACCTTTAAAAATATAAAAATAAAAGCTAATTCAAACCACTATAAATAAAAAACTAAAATAGCACTGGTTAGCATGAAATCAAAATTGGGCCCTATTACTTTTAGAGTAATGACATGACATGCCAGAACAAGACATGTTTCTGGCCTTGGCTATAATGGCTGACTACTACTAACAATTTCAGAAAAAAAAATATTTTTAAGGAATAGGTAGTTTTAAAATGATTTATTCATTCATCAATTATATTACTTTTTTTTTTACTTCCACGAAAAAAATGATAGGGAGGTCACAATATACAGGATATTGAAACTTTAATGGACAAAGTTACATTACATTATTATCAACATTTGCACTTCTAAGTTTTTTTTGTTTTTTTTTTGTCAAACTTGAACGAAATGTTTTTACAGTTAACAAGCACATGTTCTTTTGAAGTGGTTTATTTGTGCCCATGACAGATTTATTATGGATACCGAGAAACCAGAGCTCCAGAATAACACACTCCCGGCAGAAGCTGAGGTTATCCCAATCAGACCAGCAAGTCAGATGGAAAAACTGATGCCATGATGAGCTTTATCGCCACTCCTTTACATATTTAACGAGCAAAAGCTGATTCAATATCCGGCACCTTCAGCCCACTGTCCAGATGACTGGTGTAAAATGAGTGTTCAGATCATTTCCTTACAGTCTGCAGTCTTATCATTCATAATGTAAATTGCTTTTCTTGGGACGTGGATTGGGGACAACAGATGTTGGTCTTTGGACAGTTCTTCTTGGCCTGGCGCCTCCTGTTGCGTGACTAGCAGAGATGACGAATCAATCAGGTCTAGACTAGCAGAATATTCTAT
The DNA here is from genome assembly GCA_031834385.1 of Semotilus atromaculatus. Taxonomy (NCBI): domain Eukaryota; kingdom Metazoa; phylum Chordata; class Actinopteri; order Cypriniformes; family Leuciscidae; genus Semotilus; species Semotilus atromaculatus. The sequence continues at coordinate 6,434,034 of JAULUF010000025.1, forward strand.
GATAATCTCCTCTACCTGTTCTTTCAACAGATAGCCTCATTAAATCTCTCTAATAAATGTCAAATAACATTTGAGGCAACTGTATTGACTAGTAGGGAATATGTCAGCCTCTCACACATCAAGTCAAAGAGCAGAATCCTATTCCCAAGCTCATGCTGGATGCATATCAATGCTTCAGTCTTTAAAATAGCTTGTTGTTAAATTCTGTGAGACAAATATGTCTGCTCTGATCTGCCAACATGAAAGATAAAAAAAAAAACATTATAAAACCTAGTACAGCACCTAGAGATGGCAATCCTTTGGTTCAGTAGACGTTGTCAATCAGGAGTGTTTTCCGTGGCCATGAACAAACGTTCAGTTGTGTCCAATGATGTGAGTCACAGCACAATGAATCATTTTTCTCACCTGACCCCATGGGCTCTCTCTTGTTATGGACTAAAGTCCTAAATGTGTCATAAAAATCTAGGAATGTACTAGAACAGGGGTCTCAAACGACAGCCTTGTAGATACATACCGCTCACTGAGTGTTAATAGTTTATCCTTCAATCATCCAAAATTCACTTTATGCATTTCTATTTAGCCTTTAACGTTATGTTATAGCTTACTTATGGGAAGAGCAGCCAAATGTAAAAAAAAAAAAAAGTTAGAGAAAAACACAAATGTTAGAGCAAAACCAGGAAATGCTCTTGGTCTAGATAAGGAGGGACATAAATTTGGTAAATGGTTGCTCACAATTACTTGTACTGTTCACGATGTTCCTCTGTTGCTATAAATATATTTTTTGTGCTCTCTTTTGTCTAAAACAGAGCTGTAATTGAGCAGTCACTGTGACTGTACTATAAATATAATATTCAGTTCAAATATTACTCTCATCAGCAGTAATATGATTTTAATCTACTTAAAATGTCTATGAACAGCATCTGTGCCATGTACAAAAAAAAATACACATACATGCACACATACATAAATACAAACATATACATTAGGGGTGTAACGGTACACAAACATGACGTACAGCGGGGGGGATCAACTTTTGTCTCTGTATTTAAAAAAACATTTATTTAATAAAAAAATTCTAAAGAATAAAAAAAATATATCTTCGTTAATGCTGTAAACTATATAGGGAGCCCTTACTTACACATTATAATAATATTAGAGGTTAAAATTAACAACAGAGCACAAATTATTAAATTCAGTTGCTATTTATTTTAGATATTGAAGGAATGCAAATGTATTAAATGTTTAATTTAGATTCCAATACCAAAGTATTTCAGGTTAGGATATCAGCTGTGAAACAGTTTCCAGCAAGAGAATCTGGCAAATCCTGTTTTTCTGTATTTGTCAGATTACTGAAACTCTTAATTGCTTCTTCCTGACATTCCTGTTTCCCTCTATTGTAAGCAGAGTACTGATACCGTTGGTCCTGTTTCTTAACTCTCAGTGTCTGAATTTGGAATTGGAACTCAGGAATTTGATTTGGACTGAGAGGGGACACAGTTTCAATCTAGAACTGGTTTCCTAAACCTGTTCCCATCATTCACATGCTTTGTAAGTCCCTCCCCTTTTAAGATTGTTATAATTGTGAGGGAATTTCTCCCTTAGTTAGACTCGTGACGAGGCGTGGTAAAGACTACAGCAACGCCAGCTCGTGTGCAATAAAGAATCCTGCAAAAGATACACTCGAGTCTCCTGGTCTTCGCTTCTGAATCTTCTAAACTTTTCTACAAGAAATAAGTTCACAACAATATAATAATAATAATAATAATAATAATAATAACAACTCAAAAAAAAAAAAAAAAAAAAAACATTAAATAATCAAGAAATGTATGTATATATATATATATATATATATATATATATATATATATATATATAATGCATGATCCATGTGTGACTGATAGAGTCACATACTGACACTGAGAAAGACGGAGGGGGGATTCAGGCCTAGTTCACAAGTCACAAGTTTTTCCTCCGTTTAAAAAAAACAAAAAATCACATCCACACAAACACGGTTTAAAAGAAAATCTGTGTCCACAGTAAAACACGCTATGAAGCGCTGTCAAGAGCATGCCAAACCAACAGGTGTCGACATAACCCTAACCGTAAGGCCATGTTAGCCAATCAGAAGCCTGAAAAAAGGTTATTGCCGGTTCTGGTAGGCTAACAACGTGTTGTCATAAGAAGGGACCTGTGTAGTATTGCATTCTGACGCCTCTGTTCCGCAATATAACGGGAGAAATGTGCATGCATCTGTATACATGTTATAAGCCCTGTTAGCACAGTTGTTAGCAGTAATATTTAGGTTACGTCGCTTAGCATTGCACGTATGCTAAGTAATGTCCGGTAATTACCGGACATTGGCCGGGGAAAAAATTAAATGTCCGACAAAATTAAATCTCTCCGGTCAAATTGTCAGATTAAAACTGCCTAATAGAAGGTTCCCCTTCATCTACGTTTCAGCGCTTTTCTGCGGCACTGAGGACAGCGACTCAGTATAGCCTACCTGTGTAGCTCTTGTGTCGCTGTCCTCAGCTCAGTGCAGTAACGTTAGCCTCAGCTCAGTGCAGTGCAGTAACGTTAGCCTCAGCTCAGTGCAGTAACGTTAGCCTCAGCTCAGTGCAGTAACTTTAGCCTCAGCTCAGTGCAGTAACGTTAGCCTCAGCTCAGTGCAGTAACGTTAGCCTCAGCTCAGTGCAGTGCAGTAACGTTAGCCTCAGCTCAGTGCAGTAACTTTAGCCTCAGCTCAGTGCAGTAACGTTAGCCTCAGCTCAGTGCAGTAACGTTAGCCTCAGCTCAGTGCAGTAACGTTAGCCTCAGCTCAGTGCAGTGCAGTAACGTTAGCCTCAGCTCAGTGCAGTGCAGTAACGTTAGCCTCAGCTCAGTGCAGTGCAGTAACGTTAGCCTCAGCTCAGTGCAGTAACGTTAGCCTCAGCTCAGTGCAGTAACGTTAGCCTCAGCTCAGTGCAGTGCAGTAACGTTAGCCTCAGCTCAGCGCAGTAACTTTAGCCTCAGCTCAGTGCAGTAACGTTAGCCTCAGCTCAGTGCAGTAACGTTAGCCTCAGCTCAGTGCAGTAACTTTAGCCTCAGCTCAGTGCAGTGCAGTAACGTTAGCCTCAGCTCAGTGCAGTAACGTTAGCCTCAGCTCAGTGCAGTAACTTTAGCCTCAGCTCAGTGCAGTGCAGTAACGTTAGCCTCAGCTCAGTGCAGTAACGTTAGCCTCAGCTCAGTGCAGTAACGTTAGCCTCAGCTCAGTGCAGTAATGTAACGTTAGCCTCAGCTCAGTGCAGTGCAGTAACGTTAGCCTCAGCTCAGTGCAGTAACGTTAGCCTCAGCTCAGTGCAGTGCAGTAACGTTAGCCTCAGCTCAGTGCAGTAACGTTAGCCTGGGGGGTTGCAGACTGGACGAGAAGTGCCGCGCCGCGTCGCATCTAGGACAACTCGAGGTATCGCACACCGGACGCGCACTTTCTCAGTTTATGGCCAGCAATATTGTTGTTTAATGACATTATGGAATTAAGATAATGTCTGAAATGTTATGATTGTACTGTACAATTAAATACAATCGTTGCTGAGCTTGCAGTCTGAACACTTTACCTCAGAGCGTCCGTTTACTGAATGAATTGAGAATATCACCTGAAATCCGATAACATCAGCAATTTTCATTCAAGCAGCTGATTTCTGTAAATGAATATAAAACTAAATGTATATTAAGTGGGGAATTATGTGGGGAAGGGAAGGGGGATTGGTTTGTTAAACCATGAATGTTAAACCATAGTAAAAACAGTTGGCGTTGATTGACGCCAATCGGACAAATTTCTGTCTATTTGAAAGTTAGGCTAATAAACATGTTGCATTCTATACGGCCTGATTATGTCATTTTTTAAGTTACATAGCCTGCCTCCAGTTTTCCTCAACTTGACTAATTAAAGCGGCATTCACATATAGTGCCTAAAAACACGTAGAAAATGCTAGGCGCGCCGCGTTCTCCTTTTTCTAAAGCGCTAGGGCGGTTGCGCTCCGGAGGCGTCTGTCATTGCTAAGCAACCATCAGCTGCGATCTCCGTTACAGCAAGGAAATTTTAGCAATGGATTTCCAACACCGAAAAACCCTTGCTGTAACTGTTACAAGATGTATTTACTAAGAAAAGTCAAAAACGCCAGTGTTTGGGTGCACCCGATACAAAAACGCAAAAACCATGGGGAAATTCACCAGCTGATTCAGGAGCTCAGCCTGGACAATGGGAGGTTCAAAACCTAATTCAGAGTGGACAAGGACCAGTTTTATTATATTTTAAGAAAAGTTGGCCCAAGCATCAGTAAACAGCTAGCTTCTGCCGTGAAACTATCTCTCCTGCGCAACTGATTAGTTGGTTCTTGTCACGTGACCTACGGTGCGCTTGCGGCATTCTGAAAAGTTGAGTTTTTATCTCGATGCGGCACGAATGCGCTTGGAAAAAACGAGGACGTCGCTTCCATTATGAGCGCGCATACCGCGTGCCTACATTTCATAACGAAATTGACCGCGCAAAAGACGCGATATGTGAACAGGCCCTAAGAGGCGATATTTGACCGGCATATCATCAAAATGTCTGTAAAACGAAACCTCTGCCGGTCACTTTGACCGGCACCATTTTTTTCTAGTGGAAACTCTGCTTGCCACATATCGAATTATTTTACATTTTTTCCAATTCCTCAAAAACGTTGTTGAAATATTTTGTCGCGTTGCTTTTAAGGACTCTATCTATGCCACGGGCTGACTTTAGACCGTAAAAGATTGCCTGCGAGCTTCCCTTCTGTCTATACGGTAACTTCTCTACTGTGCGACAGAGAGTCCTGTGGTTATGACGCAATCGTTAGCCTATTTTTACAAAAACGCCTTCTACGGGGCCATAACGTAAGATACAAAGTAATGGAGCCTTTTATACATCATCGTGTTTCTTTAGAAATAAATAATGGACAAATGGAGTCTTTGGACGCCTCAGATGTAAAGTTATTCACTGTCAAAGTGACGCCAAAATGAATGGGAGTCAATGGGATGCTAACAGCAAGTGATAGCCAGCTACAATGGCGGCCCCCAGAGGAAGCTTCAGTCTCCCTTGGGAGATGGCGGTGCACAATCTGACGTCAAACAAAGGAGATAACAGCGTGCACACCGACGTTACAAGCCAAAATCTCTGGTTTCACCGTCTACACGATCGCACTGCAACCGGAGTTTCTGAACATCTTCACCCTGGCAGGAGTTTTCAAAAAAAACTTTGCAGGTTTCAATGACCGGATACTGCATTCGAGTGAGGACAAACGGCCAAACCGCATATAAAAATCTGTGGTTTTGAGAAGACCCATGTTTGTGTGGGACAGGGCCTCAGTTTACCTGACTGTAATTGCCATTCAGAGGCTAAAGCGTTGAGTGAGAGACAAAACATAAAAAAAAGAAAAAAACATCCAGAAGGCTTGGAGCTCAGCGCTTCATTATTAACAAGCACCCGAGCTGGGCAGCGTCCGCTTCTACTGGCCCATGCTCACTTTTGTTCAGCCCTGCAGTGAATAATTGAACACAGCAAAGGTTCATATATCTCTGTTTGTGCACACACACAAAAAAAGTCTTGTTTTTTAGGAGCTTGAAGAGGGGGTGAATATTATACCTCGGTCATAGCAGGTCTCTATACCACTTGTTGAGTCAGACTAGCTCACACTTCACTTTCTCACTCTTTATGGAGAATAATTATATATAGAAAATACAGACAAATCTGCCTTTGGACAAAGATCAGGAGTAATATCTGACCATATATCACCTAGGGACCATAAATATTGAAGTTCAAATTTTATATTTAAGTATATAAATGATCTTTTCAAAAAGTAATATTAACAGTTTTTCTGCAGTATTGGTAGTAGCAAGAGGAGACTCAAATTTGATTCCTGCGTTGGACACAATAATGTTATGGGCAACAGTCTGAAATATAAAAATAAAAGAAGTCTAGGATGACTTATAAAATCTCCTAGACCAGAGGTCTCAAACTACTGGCCGTAGAGTGTTAATAGTTTATTCTTGAATACACACAAAAAAGTTGACTTTATGCATTTTGGTTTAGCATTTAATGTTATCTTTTAGCTTCCTTATAGGATTATTAAAAAGCATAAATACATTTTCCAACGTATTAGAGAAAAACACAAATGTAAGAGCAGCAAACAGGAAATACCTCAAATGATTAATGATTGCGTGCGTACGAGAATTTTGTGCGTGCTCACGCGTTATAATTTTGAGTTTATGTATGCTATAACCTATTTCTTTTGTGCATCTCTGCCATTGTTCTAGGGAGAAAACAAGAGCATGGATGTGCATGAATTAATAGAGATCTATTTGATCAAAAATTGGCTTTCGTAAGGGCAGTACTTTTAATATCATGGCCTTATGTCCGCTTTAACGCATCCTCTGTGGCGACCAAGAAACCGGGCTGTGAAATGGTCTTATGGCACAACACGGCTATGTACATTGTCCTATTTGCCAAGTTCAAGGGGCCATTAAAAAAAAAAGATCGGTACAGTAAAAACTGCTCAAAATTTGCCTTTGCTTAGGGCAGTGCGTCTGCTCAAGAAGTGATGTTAAAAATAAATTAAGTCAGCATTTCTCTTCCATCTGTAAGGATTTTTTAATTGTCCATTAGAGTTTTATATGGGACAATATAAATATACTGCCCTAACAAAATTTAAATTAAGGACTTTTTTACTTTTCCAATCATTTTTAATGAACCATTCAACTTAGCATAAAGGACCATGTACAAAGCTGTATTGTGCCATGAGGACATTCCCCTGTGTGGTTTCTCAGCTGCCACAGAGGATGCGGTAAACCGGACATCAGGCCTTGATATTACAGGTATTGCCCTAACAAAAGCCAAATTTGCATTTTTTACTGTGCCAATCTTTTTTATGAACCAGTAATCCATGCTCTTGTTTCTAGTAAGATGGCAGAGACACACAAAGGAAATAGGTTATAGTAGGGCTGCACAATTAATCGAATTTCTAATTGTGATTAGGATTACGGATGCCACGATTACGTAATTGTTCAAAGCCGCGATTAAAAAAAAAAATCCACTTTTATTCTTCTGCGTGCTTATGAGATGTGTTTGGAGCATGTTATGTTGTGAGAGGCTTATCACGACTACTTCAGAGAACCCAGAACCATGGGAACTACCAGTGACAGTGTACGCTGATTGGTCGAACACACGCGAAACACCGGCACCCGCCATTTAAAAAAAAAAAGCTATGTAAACTCACAGATTATAGCCTATATATTTACTCCACAAACTAACTCAATGAACATGGAAAACAGTGATAGATGGACCTCTCAACCTTGAGAAAATCCAACGCAACTTTGAGGGGACCAAGCCAAACATGATTATGTATTTCTGCTCAGCTAGCGACACTGGACATCTAAAAGTCACAACAAAAAGCATTGCTTACATCACTTCAGTGCTCCTACTGGCAGTGCGAATGCAACCAGGAAAACGGCCATAGGGAACCACGCTGGTGGCTAGATCCTATAACTGAGTTCCACTACCCGGTGCGAACGCCCCTATTATTATACCATGCATTTTTTTTTAGCTTTTTTAATTTGAAGAAGAAACCAAACTAATGTATAGTTGACATTTAAGGCTTAATGATAAAAGTAATGCAAGTTTTTCAGGAACAGTTTTCAGCTTGTTCTTTCTTTTTTTATATATATAAAAATATGGCATGCAGTTGCTTCAAACAATGGTATAAAGCTATTCAAAACCTCATTCAATGTAAATTCTGATAATCTTAATTAATAAAAAGCAATTACAATTTCAAGGGAATAATTGACAATTATGATTTTTGTCATAATCGTGCAGCCCTATCTTATAGTATACACAAACTGGAAATTGTAACCTGTGAGCATACTAAAAAAATACCCTTTCGCACATGAAAAATTCTCTTTACGAACACTAAGTATAGGTGCAGAAATCATTTCTGCAAAGGTTCCTATAGGGGCTCCATACATAGCAATTTTTTGGGGGGGAATTGCGACAACTCTGGTTTAAAATGGCAGCTAGACCACTAGAGATGATGTTCAAGGCAAATTAGGATGACACCATTATGCCATTATGCAAATTAGGATGACACCAATTCATTATGCAAAAGATCCAATGTTAAAACACTACAAAAGAGATTATAAGAACAGACAAGAACAAAAGCCTGACCACTTATCAGCAGTTAATGTACAGCATAGTAAGAGCTGGAGATAAAGTACAAATGATTAAGTTCCAGGAAACTACTTGTATTAAATTAGAGCTGTTCGGCAAGATCAGATATGGGAAATGTAGCTACATAGAGAAACACAACAGACACAGACACATAAAGTTACAGAACAGCATCAAAATACTGCTTGGCATCGCCCCTCACCTCAAGTGTGCATGTTGCATTCTCCAGAGTCATCGCCCCAAGTGGGTCCACTGGTCGCCAAGGAAACTCAATCTAGCTCTCGTCTCGCTCCTCTTCCTCCCGCTCCTCCTCCCCCTTTCAGCATGTGAACCTCAGGGCTATCAATGACCTGAAACAAAAGCAGGTGGATGGAAAAACACGAGCGTCATTGGTGGCAGAGCAGTTTGCTGCCAATCATCCAGGGCCGGGATTAAGTGTCAGCGTAGACGCGACAGGGCCCGTGGGAAGGCTGGAGCGTGTCTCAAATGTACGTCTGCCTGGCTGCTTTGCATTCACACTCACTGACTCGCTCACTATAAGCGCAGGCATAAAGCAGTTAGATGCTAATTAAGGTGTGTTCCATCAGGAGAAAGTGTCTTGATTAATGGATGTGAGCGACAGCTCTGCGGAAAGCTGGATATTCCCCTGACACTGCACACCAAACAAACTGCCTGGCACATGACGGGACTCAATGAAGCTTGGGGGGGGGGGGGGGGGCACACAAGAACAAGCAGAGAGTGAGAGCTTAAACGTATGTGATGGCGACTCCAGACCAATCTGAAAGTGTTTCTTTGCAGCAAGTTCTTGTGTAAGCAGATCTGCCCTGAAGAACCAGTTTGTGAATAATTCCCCATCAAGAGACTATTTTCTGGATACATTTTATTCTTAAAGTTCTTCCTGTTTGACATTAAAGGAGAACTCCGGTCAATTTGGAGTGCTGTCAGTACAGAGAACAACGACAAAAATCAGCGTTGCCTACACCGTGTTATCGTCTTTTTAAAATGTGCTCCCTGTTGACTTCAATGGGGCAAGTTTTAAACCTGCTTTTAGCCTCTTAACATCCTTGATTTGTCATTACAAGTGCACAGCCATGTGAGTGGTGTTATTAAGAGTGAACACTGTAAATCTGACTGCAGTAGAAGTGAAAGATATTAATAAAAATGATGTTAATTCAGCCAGCTCACATACCTGTATTTATTTCCTGTTTTCAGTCGAAGTCCACAGTAGTCGATTGTGGAGTTCGCGCGCGCGATCATTGGTAACTAAGCAACAGTGGAGACTCAGACTGTCAGCCGATGACGGTGTGTGTGTGTTCTGGGAATATCAGCTCAAATGGATAGTTCATCCGAATCAGATGTTGAACACACGGAGGAGGTTTTTGAGTTTGATGATCCCGCGCGCGAACTCGACAATCGACTACTGTGGACTTCGACCGAAAACAGGAAATAAATACAGGTATGTGAGCTGGCTGAATTAACATCATTTTTATTCATATCTTTCACATCTACTGCCGTCAGATTTACAGTGTTCACTCTTAATAACACCACTCACATGGCTGTGCACTTGTAATGACAAATCAAGGATGTTAAGAGGCTAAAAGCAGGTTTAAAACTTGCCCCATTGAAGTCAACAGGGCACATTTTAAAAAGACGATAACACGGTGTAGGCAACACCGATTTTTGTCGTTGTTCGCTGTACTGACAGCACTCCAAATGTACAAAAAATGAGCTCAATGTTAAAACTGACCGGAGTTCTCCTTTAATAAATAATAATTTAAAAGCCCATAAATGTGAATATAAGCCTTGATTAAATCGTGCGTTCTAAAATATTCCATGTAAACATGTTTCTGAAAAAGCATTTTCTAGCAGTATCATAAAAATGACAGTCCAACAGAATACGTTTAAAAATCAAGGGAGCTTCAGAATGAGGATTTGAGCTGGAAATGATACGGCATACTGACGCCATCGTTACCGTTCATTTCACAGTTTATCAAGTGCTGAGGAAGATTCGGAGCTGAAATTCAAATTCTTTTCCGACGCGCAACCAATTACAACAGACTGGGCCATTCGACCAATCAGAGTAGAGTCGGCTCTTGGAAAAGCGGGGATAGGAGAGATTTTAGAGTCCTTTACCATTTAGACACTGAGAAAAGGAGTGATGCTGCAATGCATATTATAAAAATGAAAGTGTTTTTGACCTTGGATGCATGTAAACCTATTGTAGGAGACCTCCAAAATAAAATGATCATAATAAGGACACTTTTTATGAACCAACCTGAACCGTGAACAGGTTGATTATCTGGTTCATGTGCGTTTGATTGGGGAATGGTAGTTCTCCAGGAGAAGGGTTGGAGACCCCCACTTTAAATCTTCTCACCGTTAAGTAGAGGTCGGAAACAAAAGTACGATAGGTTCATGGCACGAGCAGAATTGAACTCCTATCTCCTGCACGAGCACCAATGCCTTACTGTTAGGCCACGGCTCAGACTTAACATTCACAAGTTTTAAAAGGTTCAGACTTTTAAATATGCATAAAATTTCATTAACAAACTGAATGTAATCTAATCCACTTAGTCTACTTCTAGTTGGCCGGCTGACCACATTGAACAGAAAACTGCAAGGGCAATGAAACCCCAAGAAAATCAATTACATGGCTGTTTTAGCAAAGCAAGATCACTGCTCTGTATTCCTGTATAGTTCCATTGGAAAACAAGATAAGGAGAAACACTTAAAGACGTCGCAAGAGACCGTCTCAAAGACAACAGCCGGTTTCCCAGGCCCATCACCGTGATTGATGTCAATGAAGACACCCAATGTTTGTAGAGGTTCAACGCTTTAACCAAGAACATACGAAATAAACAAAAGACCTAGATTTAGTCCAGTCACGCATTATTTAGTACTGGCTGAAGAAATCTTAAGTAACTCAAGAGCCGTAAAAGGTGCTCCAAGCTCAAAAGGCCTTTCAAAACGCTTCCCATTCTTCACTTAAAGACCAGACGCCCATGCTGGGCAGGCTTGCACTTTGGCTAATGGTGTCTGGCTTTTGACTAGCATGAAAGCACTGGAATCAGATTAAGGCGTAAAACTTGCCATTATGTATAGAGGACCACTGCACAGCAGGATGAAACTTGATGGGAACATCTCTAGCATTATTAGGGAATCATACTGACAAACCAATGGAGAAGTGTTTTCTAGGGCTGTCAATTTATTGTGCTAATTTAGCGTGAACACTTAGAGAAAGTAATGTAATGAATTTATTCAATTAATCATGGCACCCGATACAATTCAAGCTAGAAGTACCACCTTCATGTGGACTGCCAGACAAATGGGTTTTGTGGACTAAGTCTGTGATAGGCATGTGTTAAGTGATATGGAATTAAAACAAACAATATATGATTTATGAAGCATCTTTTTGTAACGTATTCAATGTTATTATCTGGCAAGTGTAGATTAATGTGTGTACTTGCAATTTTTTTTTTTTTATTAATTGCCATATCATTGTTAACCGAATCGTTAATTCAATTAACTTTAATCCACCAACGGCTCAAGTATTCTGTTAATCAAGAGCTCAAAATGTAGAGACAGCAGAGAACAGCACGTGTAAATGGGCAGCTGTGGATGAGACTAGCTTTGAAAGCTTTGCTAGAGATGCGTTTGATTACATGAACAATGAACGCAGAGCTACTGACAGAACGACATTCGGGCGGCAGATAAAGGGAACATTTTATAACACTGCATTGAGAGGTGGACGTATTGTGATTGTGTCACGCCTCTGCATCATCAGCCACCACGTCATTTTACATCATAAAGCCCATATTGAAATTGAATGGATCAGTTGTGATTCAAGGTTGTTTCTAACCCTTCACAATATGCAAAAAAGCATGACGCCTGGAACATGACGTGCCGTAAAGGCACAGAGCAAATTCAGAATATGATCATCATCCTGCATTATGATGCCAAGGGTTGAACACTTTCATCTTTTCAAATTTTCTTTTTTGCCGACTGCCCTTAGCTAATGCGCTGAAGAGTCTGAGTTTGCACGTCAGTAATAATCCAGCAATCTCACTTGCCGAAACCCGCAATCTCACCATAATGAAGTGGAGTGGTAAGTGTACCTTTGACAAATCAAATTTGCAGTAATGATATGATCTAATGGGCAAAGGTGACATATTCGTGGGAAGTAATCAGGTGGGAGACTTTTTTATTTATTTGCAAGAACAAAAGGGAAAGGTCTGAACATCAACCTTGGATCACACAACTACACATGTGGGGCACATTTCAACGTGCTACATATGACAAAAGAAAAGGTGGAATCTCTCTGTAGAATAACGGAAAAGAACAAGAAAAGATACAGGAATGAGGTATGAATAAGTTACTGCATACAGTATATTTTCATGTAGCCAGAATTTGGACTTTCAGCATAAAGTCTGGTCCACATTATAGCTTATTCTGGTCAAAAACTACCCAATTTCGTTGAGTGACACTTACGTTTACAGTGTAATTTTGGTTAATACAAGTCTTTAGTAGAGAGTTTATTGGAAAAAGTTAATACAGAGATAAAAAGACTGAATTAATAAAAATCAAATAATTGAACAGCAGTGTTGGCCCATTATTTTTTTCAGACAGCTGAGAAATTAGCGTGAATGTGTGTGATAAGCATTTAAGCAAAATGTAATATGTGGGTCAATTACAACAACAACAACAAAAAATATTCTAAAAGTCTAGCTGTCAAAGTCTTTGGATGTCATCTTTGTATTCATGTTGGCTCCATATTGATTTGAAACACTTTTATACCATTTTTAAGAAAAGCTTCATTAAATTTATAATCTCAAAATGGCATGGTGTAAAAGTTACCATTAAATATAGTTAGCTACATTGAAAACAGATGGGCGGTCACACAGCTCCCCGATCGGGGTGAAGTTCGGTGTGTTTTATCCTCAAAATGATAAAAAGTCCACATATACCTTTTATTTTAATTTTAACTTAATTGTTGCAAGCCAGGCTTGTTTTTTCTCTTCAGTCTTTGGCATAAAATGCAAGTCATATTGCACTGTATACGGACATTATTTTCAGATTTGCTGGTGCTCAAAACATGTACTCTCTAGGAATTTCTACAGTTTATTGCGATTGCTGTGGAAGCTTAACCCGGCGCCATTTTGAAATTTTGAGTAATGTTCAAAAAGATTGTTTAATTAAATCAGCTGCTCTTTTTACCCCGTTTTAAAAATGGGTTCCTTCCTATGGAGACCAGAACAGGACAGCATCCAATCGGAAGTTAGAATCCATCATGGCAGCACTCCTTTTCTCAGGAAAAAGGTGGATTCAAAAATAATTCACTGAAATGAAAATTCTGGGCCAAAACCGAAACCAAAATTTTTGGATGCACTTGGCCATAATTATTCAATTATTTATTTAATTTGACTTCTTAATTAAACTCAATTTTAATATTTAAAAAAATACAAGCCAAAAAAATAACCACACTTTTATTGAAAGAAACAAAAAATATATTAAATGTTAAATATCAATATATAGTTTTTTATTCAGACCAGTGAACGAGAGGGTAGTGTGTGTCATTTTACCAGCGTTGCCCAGTACACCTAGCCTGACTTCGTCATACTCATATAGAGAGCCTAAGTCCCTCCCCTTCCGGTTAACCACCATGGGACCTTAATTTGGAAAAATATTACATGAAAGTCAATGGCGAGAGACAACAAATATTTTGATCCCGTTTGAATTGTGGCCTGAATTACACATATGATGTTTGTCAATTTAAAAGATACATTTTAAAGTCAAGAAAGTCGCAGTTTGATGTAAAACTGTCGAGGTATAAGACTGTGAAAATACGTAATTACAGAGACTACAAAACCCAAAAGGCGTGCATGAGACGTCATACCTTTTCTCTCAATGAATGAAGCTAACTTTACTAAAGCTAACGTCTGTCATGTTTTCTATAGTCTAACGTTATAATCGTAACGTTACGCCGTCATGCCTGTGTGTTTTGTAACAGACTGCACACACACGAGCTTGGTGCGAGACGAGAGATGTAGTTCATTGAGCGAATAAAAAGATAAGTTGTCACTCCCCATTGACTACCATGCATATTTTTTTCGAAATAAGGTCCCATGAGCCGGAAGCGGAGGGGCGGGACTTAGGCTCTCTATTCTATTCAGAATGTGAGTCTGATACTGCTCCATAGGGCTTTGATTATGAGGCGTGTCTTAACCGAACCAGGAAAAAGGTAAGTGAGGTAAGTTGAGCGACTCATAGTTGTATCGAATCCTGTAGGAAGGATTATTTAATATTTAACTCTTTTTGTTAAATTTCAGTTTTATTGATCATAAAAGAGGTATAAGAAGCTATACAAGACAAGGAAAAAAGTAAACGATTCAGACAAACATACAGCAGGATACAACTTTAAAATAGCCTAAATATAAAGTTATGAAACTTAACTTTGCCCTCAGCCAGGGAACAAATTATAGATTAATGAGACCAAAGATCGCCCGTTAGATATACACAAGACAAATTATATCTCATGTTTAACCACTAGACTAGAGACATTAGAGCCAGCGGCACACGTCAGAAGCACTAGCCGAGGTACGGCTGTTCCAGGCGGGGTACATGAGCGCTGAGCGCCCACTGATCTCATCTCACAACTCCGAAAACGTCAGATCAAAATTTTAAATAGGCGCTATCTTTATAAATAAACCACAGATTTGAGCTTTAAACAACTACATAGTCGACTGAAAAACTATTAAAACTACATTTCATGACACAATAACAGTAGTATTTTTAAATTTCGCGGCCTTTCTCCTCTGAACGTTACTATTACTAATTATATCATGATCAAATACAACCAGAAACAAATGTTCAGTCTTGCTTGTGAAAGGTAATTCCTCTAGACCTGTTTTCAATTGTTTGGTGATTTGTACAGTCCCAAACAGCACACGAAACACGCATTTTTCTCAATTCCCGGTATGAGAGGTATGGGAAAGTTGCTCAATAGGGCGTCTATGTATTTATTATGTCTATGGGAAGGACGGCAAACACATCTTGATGATCGACAAATGCCTTGATTGCAGTTCTCGGTTCGTCTTTTAAAATGAATGCGCTGTCGATTTCTTCTACAACAGACGCGATAGCAGGATCTATACATCTCAATTCTCCAGCTGCAGTCATCTGTAAACCAGTTCAAACCAAGCGCTCTTTGATGACATGATGATTGCGTAACTGCAGATCATCTGTCCATCATCGTTTAAAGCCCGCCCTGGCAATTTGATTGGCCCGACCATTTCTGAACCGATCAAAATTACTCCTCAACGGATCGAGTCCAGACCGAACTTCCCGACCAAAAAATGTTGTGGGCAGGGTTAGGGCTGGCATCCAGGCTACAGTACACCATGTTACAGCAACAAAGTATACTACTACATAGAAACAAGAATACTACTACATAGAAATTTCATGTTGTCATTATTTGAGCAGACTTTGCTTTTCCGAAGAGCATGAGTAGTACATGCGTGAAGCGTTCACACGGGCCATAAGCAATTTATTTCTCATTCGGCCAAAAAACTATCATTTTTGGCAGCCAAATTTTGGTGCACCCCTAGATAAAAACAAGTACAATACACAGTAGTGTTGTCAAAAGAACGTTACCGACATCGGTACTGAAATTTTAAAAATGTGACGATACCAAATTCCCTCTAGCATTTAGAGCGCTGTTGAAAAATGCTAGAGGGAAATGCTGGTATCATAAAAAAAATAAAAAACAGTGGGTTTCTAGTTTACTAGCTACTAGTACTAAGTGCCTCAAACAAAACTCTGAAGATTTGATGCCAGTAACTTGGACAAGTTTGGCAAATCCAGAGCTTAGCTCTTCCTCAAAAGTGTTCATTGTATCCACCTTTTTTTGCAACGTGGAAGTAAGCCACTTTCTTTGAAAGTGTGAGACTTCTGATTCATTAGCAACTATAGGAAAAATAACAGGAGGAATACAAAACAAAAGTGCTGTAAACCGTAATTTCTTTTTAAATGTTTATGATTATGACAATACATTAAAATAATATGGCAAGAAATATCATTTTTCAATACCTAATGGCAGGAAATTGCAAAAATCTGGCCAATCAGGTTGGAGTTGGTGAATTTTGTTTTTCTGTGCAATACACAGCAGATTTGAAAAAGTCAGCTTGATGAACTAATCTAGAATCAACAGTTATGTAGTTTTTTCTCTGTCTTCTGTGAGTATGTGAGCATTGTCAACACAAAGACAGCTTCCCCCACATAGGCCTAAATCTGCTCTGTTGATCAGCATGTAATCCCATCAGCCCCTCTGCTCCTCGGACGCTGGCGGACACGGCACTGGTCACATGGGCTACGGGTCAGGGATGAATGAAGTGCACACAAACAAGCAGAGCAGAGTCACAGAAGATTCTGTCGTGTGTGTGACGGGTTGAGTCGAGTCAGTGGTTGGGTCTGGAAGCTGTCAGCTCAATGTGTAGCAGACGCTTGATCCTGAGGCCTGCAGACTGAGCATGTGGACACAGGCATGTGTCTCACAACAGCATCTGCCAAACCTGACCGGAATGAATTTAGTTATCATGACGTTTCCAATACGGCTCGTGTGACCTCAACTCCCCTATTTTGACCTGGACTCTCCAGTAGCCTTCCAAAGGTTTCTTCCAAAGGAACACTCCACTTTTTTGGGGAAATAGGCACATTTTCCAACTCCCCTAGAGTTAAACAGTGTAGTTTTACCGTTTTTGAATCCATTCAGCCGATCTGCGTAATATCAAAGCGCCATATTGTCCTAGAAAATTGCAACTTTAAATTTTCCGTCGCTCTTAGTACACGGTGTAACAACAGAAGAGGCAAGTTTTAAATGGGAAAAATATCGAAACTCTTTAGTCATTTTTTTTTTGAGAGAGATGCTAACGGTCTAATCAGATTCAATGATCTATGCTAAGCTATGCTAAAAGTGCTACCGCCAGACCCGGAGATCAGCTGAATGGATTCAAAACTGGTAAAACTCAACTGTTTAACTCTAGGGGAGTTGGAAAATGAGCCCATTTCCAAAAAAAGTGGAGTGTTCCTTTAACCCTTTAAAGTCTACAGTATCGTATTTGATGTGCACATTTCTAAAGCCTCTAAATTATCACAACTTTGCTGAAAACCTCTTGTACACAATCTAATACATGTCATCTATAATCTGATTGATAGTTTATACTTTAACAAGTTAAAAGGCTTTTAGTATAATTGTGAAAATGTCATATTTGACATACATATGTCAAATGTCAATGTCACACATACAAGTGTCTTTTTGTTGTGAAAACTGCTTATTTTTTATAAAGCAAAAAATTATTCTATATAACTTTTTTTTTTTGTTAGTAATATTTCAAGATACACGCTTACTTGACTGAAAGAACTTACGTTTACTTTATCCGTACATCATTTTTAGAAAAACCCTGTTAACCCTTTCCCTGCCATTGATGGAATTTGACAGTTTTCTGTGTTTCCACTGTTATACGGTAGGGGGCACTATGACATCTTCTGAAAGAGTACTGAATCTCCAGATCAAAACACAGGAAAAAAGGAGCAGAAACAAGCTATAATAGCATTGCATATGCACGTTGTAGTCTTTGAAAAACAAATTTGTTTTAATGAAACTTACCCACATTCAAGTGTTGATTTAAAAAGACCATGAAGGTTTTGTGATAATTATCAAAAATGCTGGCGATGGCTGGCCACTTTTTTTTTTAGGAAAAAAAAAGCGGGAAATGAGTGCGAAGATCAAGAATGCGAGAATCAAATATGATCCATGAGATGTTTGAGGAACGTGCCTCTCTCAATCATCATTGAATTGCATTGCATTATAGGTTTCTTAAAACCTATTATGTGCAAGGGTTCTTCAGACATCATCTTACTTACGATCTACATCTAAACATAACATGACCAGCAACAGAAACTTGTTGCTGGTTGAAATTGTAAAACAGAAAAAGTTTTTTTGGATAATACCGTATTACTAAGACTGTTTATATGCATACTGTACTACTGTATAACTGTGGAGTACCATGTAATAACATGGTGCATGAATATGGAAATCATTCAGTACCATGGTATAAGTACCAACAGTAACCAGCCAGTGGAGGAAAACCTCTAGAGTTAATAGTTTGTCACTTAATAGTTTGTTTTCCTCTCAAATGGCAAAAGTCACAAACCGAAATCCCACTAAAAGAAAGTGTTACTAATATTTTCACGCATTAAAAACTAGTGTTTGTCATGTTGAAATGAAAAAATAGTATGAAAGGCACAAATATATATTGGTGCAATGAATCACAAACCGATTACCATGGAAACTATTCCCACGGAGACAGTTGCATTTAATTACTCCTGTCTGATTAATTTTGTTTGTGGAGGAAATTAAAAATAAATGAAACTTTAAAGCAGTTTGCAGGTCACAGAAGCATTCTGATAAGAGTGTCATGCATTTACTTTCTAATGCAATTATTTTCTTTGTGTTGTTCATCTGATTGAGCTCCAGTCTCATAATTGCACGAGATGACAACATTTTAATAAATGATTTGGAGCAGCACATTTCTAGATATTGCATGTGCAAGTTTTTCACATTCTAAGAAAAAAACTGTCAAACCCAGCATGTGTCAAATGGTTTGCTTTTCTGCTGTATTCTCACTTTGCATTGAATAAAACCTATTTGATTCATGTAAAATAACAGAAATTGCTTTCATAAAACATTATAGTATAATAAAGAACACCTTCTCAATATTATATAACAATATAATCCCAATAAAGGAAGGTTTAGTAACCTGAATGTGAATGTTATGTTCAAATTAAAGCCTCTGCAATGTCATTACGGCACAGGTCATACTAACAACAAATGTCATGTAGATCAAATACTTTTTTACAGTTTACAGCTTTATACTTCACAAATGTACAGTTTTCAGTTGGACAAGCACATATGTACAGTTTTCAGTTGGACAAGCAGCAGAAGGCGGATGTAGTTTTGCCTCAGCATTGCCATCAGCAGCATTTTCCCATTTTACAATATGGCACACACTAAGAGCCACTAAGGCCGAGTGAAATGTGAAATGTGAAGATGAACACAGTGAAATGTGACCCAATTCCGATTTTTTGCTCGTATGTGACACAGATCGGATGTGTTCTATGACCGTGTAAACAGGATAAAAACGCATGCATTCGGACATTTCGAGATCAGTTTCAGGCCTCGTTCATATGTGGAAAAAAATCTGAAATAAATCTATATATGTGCCAATGCGACTGTCATGTAAACAGGCAGATCGGATTTTCTGAGGCATTAGGCAACGTCTCCGCGGATTAATGACGAGAGCAACCCCGATACGCATCTGCGAAACGCCGTGATGTCGTATGAGAGGAATATGGACACACGTTGACACAACATATCAAAGCTCGGCTTGCTCATCCTAAAATTACGGACCCACTGCTCCTCGTTAAAGCCCGCCACGATCTTATGAAAGTTCGTATCTATAGCACAAATTTGATTTCTCGTGCCATTTACGCCAAAAACAGTTTTTGCGTACATATGATATAAATGAATGAGGCATTTATATAGCGCTTTCAAAAATCAATTGTAATTCCAATAATATGCACTTTATGGCGTGTACTACGCACGCACTCCACACCCCTAATCCTACCGCAGGGGTTTACAGTGCGTATCGTGAGCGCAAAAACTATTTCCTCCAACTGAAGTGTATGCGCTGCTGCAATGATGGTCCTTTTCATTCTCCTCTTCCTCAAAATCATGATGATGTTTGGCGAACTTTGCATATATCGCAAAGCTAGCATCAAGCATATAACGTGTTCGTCCATCTGTGCAAGAACCCCCTTTAAGCATGCGCGATGTTTCAGATAGTATGTCAAAAGTGTAAACACATGAATCGGATATGGGTCACAATTGAAAGAACGTGTAAAGAAGTAAAAAACGGACGATAAAAAAAATTCGGATATAGGCAACAAATCAGAATTGGGCATCAAGACCTGCAGTGTAAACGAGGCCTAACACAGTTTTCCCTTTTTTATTTAAGGGGCTTTGGTACACAATTTATTGATCCCTGAACAGGTATTAATTTATTTTCTTTTTTTAAACCTGTACTGACCCAAAACATTTGAATGGTAGTGTACAATTGTCTGAAACGGTTACACACATCAGTGGCCGGATGTAATCAATGTAAAACCGCAAATGTATCATTAAATGCCTTAAGAATAATATAGTGTACTTGCAAAGTGCAGCAGCATTCATCTATAAAACACTTTTTTTATGGAAAAGTGTGATCACATAAGTCCAAAAGAAACAGGCAGTTTTATCAAAGCAACTATTTGATCATGAGTTTAAAGGAATAGTTCACCTAAAAATTTTAATTATCCTATAATTTACTCACAGCCAAACACAATCTGAGTTATATTAAATAATACAAACCTGGCTCTTCCCAGCTTTGTAATGGCACTTAATAGTGCCCGAGTTTTTGGCGACTCCAAAAAGCGTATCCATCCATCATAAAAGTAATGCACACGACGAAAGAAGAAGAAAGTCATATACACCAAGGATGGATTGAGAGTGAGAAGATGATGAGATAATTTTCATGTTTGGGTGAACTATTCCTTTAACTGTGGATTATTGCTTTGTTTAGCTAAATAAAAAAGCCAGATTATCCAACTAATATTTCCATGAACATTTTTAATAAATTTTATCGACTACCAGCCTTAAAATAATGCTTATTAGGGGTGGAACGGTACATGTATTCATATTGAACCGAAACGGTACGGGCGTCACAGTTCAGTGCATGAATTTACACGGAGAATACACGATATAAAAATAAATAAAACGGGCGTGCAAGATCTCTCTCTCTGGTTAATTCATAAAAAAAAAATAATATTACAGCGCTACTTTATTCTATTCAATTGTACTTTATTCTAGATCTGAGCTGTAGATAAACAGGAGGGGGAAAAAATCTGAACTATATATATTTTTTGTTTGACCAGCAAAACATTCATGAGTCATGATGACAGCGGTTATCTTATCTATTTTTCCAACTCATTTAAAAACAGTCTGTGGGTGCCATCTTTTGGACATTTATCATATTGCATTGGTTTTAATTTCTTGTCCTCAAACAGAGCACTAATCTGTTTATTTTAAAGTTACACATTCTACATTGATTAAAAAAGAAAATCAAATGTGTTTTTTAAAGGTCCAATATGTAAGAATTTTGTAATAAAATATCCAAAAATCACTTGCACAGTGTGATATATTTCCTGCAGTTGTGTACTTACAATATCCCAAAAGATTTTTTATTTCAGAGAAATTCCAATTTTAAATAAGTGGCCGTCCCGGAAAAAAAGCTGCCTGTCAATGACGCAATATCCGCGCTATCCTCGGTTTCCGCTTATACTGCCATAGCCATGACGTAACCATGGCGACAGACGTGTGGACAACTGCGTAGTGCGTAACGTTTAGCGGCACCCAGTTCTTGTTTCGTTCAAACAGACCATGGCAAGCAGACTTTGGGACAAGGAGAACTAAAATGAGGATCAATATCAGCGTGGCGTTTTTGAGATGGCGAGAGCTAGCGTCCGAGACTGACTTCCACTCGACAGAGCTAGCGTCCGTGACTAATTTGTGCAGTTCGATAGGATGAAATTTCCTTATTCCTTTATATCCGCGGGACTCTCGTGTTATATCTGTCTCTTATTATCAATCGCGACCTGCTTCATACCACTGTAATGTTAAAAAACATGAGTGTTTTCACTCATCCATAAACATTATTAGATTCATCAGCTTGACAGCAAGTCCCATCATTCAGCTCGTCACTGCGTCATAAACATACGCCTTTGTTATTGTTGGAAACTGCGCCCTCTTGTGGCCAAAAAAGCTACAGATTGTACCTTTAATGGTAGTATTATTTTATACAGAAATAAATTTATTATAATTCAGATGAGAATGTAGAAAAACAAATCTGAAAATATAGCAAATAAATTTTAAAATGAATTCAGGTACAATTACCAAACTAATTTAATATTAATTAATAAACTAATTATATAAAACTATTGTCAATGCACTACAAATAAACTGGTTCTATGCCTTTGCTTTATTAATAAAACATTTAAAAAATACAAGGCTTAAGACATTTATATTCTTTTAATCCAATAGTAATACATTAATTAGATGAATTACTCAAATGTAGTAATACACTAGGTGGTAGCCTACAGCCTGAGACATGCACAATAAAATTTGTTTTCTGCATTTTTGTTTTGCTTTTCCCTCCATTGTAGCGAACTCGTACCGAACCGTAATGTCTGAACCGAGCCGTGACTTCTGTGTACCGTTCCACCCCTAATGCTTATACGAATATTCGAAATCTTAAACTGGGGGGCCTTGAGTTGTAAACGGGGGTGCGGCAAGGCTATGGAGATGGTGTAATCAGCAGATTGTTGTGCAAATTAAACCTCTTCAGGGTGATACAAGACCCACTGCGAAATTATGCCACTTATTATATGGCCATTTATATACACTCACCGGCCACTTTATTAGGTACCCCATGCTAGTAACGGGTTGGACCCCCTTTTGCCTTCAGAACTGCCTCAATTCTTCGTGGCATAGATTCAACAAGGTGCTGGAAGCATTCCTCAGGGAGTTTGGTCCATATTGACATGATGGCATCACACAGTTGCCGCAGATTTGTCGGCTGCACATCCATGATGCGAATCTCCCGTTCCACCACATCCCAAAGATGCTCTATTGGATTGAGATCTGGTGACTGTGGAGGCCATTTGAGTACAGCGAACTCATTGTCATGTTCAAGAAACCAGTCTGAGATGATTCCAGCTTTATGACATGGCGCATTATTCTGCTGAAAGTAGCCATCAGAAGTTGGGTACATTGTGGTCATAAAGGGATGGACATGGTCAGCAACAATACTCAGGTAGGCTGTGGCGTTGCAACGATGCTCAATTGGTACCAAGGGGCCCAAAGAGTGCCAAGAAAATATTCCCCACACCATGACACCACCACCACCAGCCTGAACCGTTGATACAAGGCAGGATGGATCCATGCTTTCATGTTGTAGACGCCAAATTCTGACCCTACCATCCGAATGTCGCAGCAGAAATCGAGACTCATCAGACCAGGCAACGTTTTTCCAATCTTCTATTGTCCAATTTCGATGAGCTTGTGCAAATTGTAGCCTCAGTTTCCTGTTCTTAGCTGAAAGGAGTGGCACCCGGTGTGGTCTTCTGCTGCTGTAGCCCATCTGCCTCAAAGTTCGACGTACTGTGCGTTCAGAGATGCTCTTCTGCCCACCTTGGTTGTAACGGGTGGTTATTTGAGTCACTGTTGCCCTTCTATCAGCTCGAACCAGTCTGGCCATTCTCCTCTGACCTCTGGCATCAACAAGGCATTTCCGCCCACAGAACTGCCGCTCACTGGATGTTTTTTCTTTTTCGGACCATTCTCTGTAAACCCTAGAGATGGTTGTGCGTGAAAATCCCAGTAGATTAGCAGTTTCTGAAATACTCAGACCAGCCCTTCTGGCACCAACAAAAATGCCACGTTCAAAGTCACTCAAATCACCTTTCTTCCCCATACTGATGCTCGGTTTGAACTGCAGGAGATTGTCTTGACCATGTCTACATGCCTAAATGCACTGAGTTGCCGCCATGTGATTGGCTGCTTAGAAATTAAGTGTTAACGAGCAGTTGGACAGGTGTACCTAATAAAGTGGCCGGTGAGTGTATAATTCAACAAAATATTAATTTAACATTTTATTACCTCAAAATGACTCGCAGTACCCGCTTGAGCGGACTGTTATAAGTTGTAGTGGTGGTTGACATGGAATAACAGACCACTATCTGACGCGATTGAAGAATCTGAATGGAGTATTGCAGGGAGCCCTGGAAATATATAAATGAATGATGTACGGTTCTGCACTATGGATCAGTTTGTGAAAGGACTGCCAATGCCAGGTAAATGTAAAGCAGATGATGAATCTACTTCAAACTTCACTACTATCAAAACAAAGACAAGAAAACATGACTAGGCATATCTTGCCCTCGGATTTACCAGTACAATGGTGGGTGATGAAGAGAGACCACAGTGTGTTGCGTAACTCAAAATATTAACTTCTGACAGTATGAAGCCGAACAATTTAAGACGCCACTAAGACTTCACATCACAAAGAGAAGCCCATTAAAGTAAAAAAAAAATGTAGAATTGTATTTATTACAATGTTTAAATTAAATAATATTTTATTTTCCCAGTAAGGTCATGTCTAAGAGTGTCTTAAAGGAGAACTCCAGCGCAAAATGAACCTTTGGTCTAATTACACATTGTTACCTAGTCAACCGTTATCTGAGATTTGTTTTCATGATTATCGAAAGTAAATAGTTTTATCTCTAAAAACAGTTTAGCCTATAACGCTAGTATAACGCTAGTAAATAGGGCATAGAGTAATGCCAAATAAAAATCGCTTGTTAATACCACTAACAAGGCTCAAAATAGCCCCACACTAACACGGTAGCATAATAAGGGTCCCTACCTTCAAACCGAAGCATTGAGAACGTTGTCAGTGTCCAGACAGTTTAATAAGAAGATATTTTATACATACAGTCAGCTTCGCGAATACAGGCAGAAGCCATCTTTGAAAAACAGTCTCTACCAGTCGATCTACGAACGCAGATCCAAGTGCGCTGGTGAGATGTGATTAAATTATTTTTATTTATTTATTTTCTCTGTTGCGTTCAGTGCTTCTCTTATGCGCTCAGTGCTTTCTTCCGGAAACAACGGACCATATGAGATTCTACACAATTCAGCGCACTTGGATCGGCGTTCGTAGATCGACTGGTAGAGACTGTTTTTCAAAGATGGCTTCTGCCTGTATTCGCGAAGCTGACTCTATGTATAAAATATCTTCTTATTAAACTGTCTGGACACTGACAAAGTTCTCAATGCTTCGGTTTGAAGGTAGGGACCCTTATTATGCTACCGTGTTAGTGTGGGGCTATTTTGAGCCTTGTTAGTGGTATTAACAAGCGATTTTTATTTGTCATTACTCTGTGCCCTATATACTAGCGTTATACTAGCGTTATAGTCTAAACTGTTTTTAGAGATAAAACTATTTACATTCGATAATCATGAAAACAAATCTCAGATAACGGTTGACTAGGTAACAATGTGTAATTAGACCAAAGGTTAATTTTGCGCTGGAGTTCTCCTTTAATGTGGATGCATATAAAAAAAAAGGAGCCCAGCAAAAAAAGTTTGGCAACCATTGTTAAAGACAACAAAAGAATAAATCCATAGATTGTGCTCAAATTTTGCTCTCACTGACGAAATTTTTCAGCTCATATTACATGGTGCAATTGAGGAAAAACTCCAAAGTAACCATACATGTCCGGATACTGCTGTTAGAAGTTGGAAAAGTGGGATTAAATTACACCTTGTGAAGCAGACATCAGCAGGGCTGTTGTTTACAGGAAACACTTCAAAGTTCTTGAAGATCGCTGTGGCATGGGCTAGAAAAAATGCACCACCCTTATACGATGGTCATATGATGCTTTTTTAATGTTTTCCTGTCCCTTTAGTGTACAGTGTAGGGGTGGGCGATATGATTAAAATCTTTTTTTTTTTTTTTGATAACGACAGTTATTTTTAACTTTAAATAAGCTTAACTTATGATATAAACAAAATCTGATACTATTAAAATGTCATACTTCTTGTCACCAATTTCAATATCACACAAAAAAACGAATACTAGCCTAAAACTCTCAAGCTTACAGAAGACAAGTAAACAGTGAGTGATAAAAATAAGAACAAACTAATTACAAGCAAAAGGACAACAAACTACAATAGAAAGAAATTGACCTTCCTGAAAAACACTAGAAATAATAAATAAATAAACTGTATAAAGTAATCAAAATGTATAAAAAACACTGCAGTCTTCACTGTGTAAATGAAATCTACTTTTCTTGAATTGTCTAAACTCGTTAAATCATCTAAATCAACAACATGTTGTAACTTACACAGCGACTGAAAGAAATGCTTCCAGAGGTCATAGATCCTCTTCTTAACATCATTAATTCATCTTTGTCACTAGGATATGTACCACAAACGTTTAAGCTGGCTATTATTAAACCTCTTATTAAAAAAACACAACTTGATCCTAGAAATTATGTCAATTACAGGCCGATCTTAAATCTACCTTTTCTGTCAAAGATACTAGAAAAAGCAGTATCTTAGTGTTACTTGATCTTAGTGCTGCATTTGATACCATTGACCGCAACATTCTTTTAAATAGACTCAAAAATTATGTTGGCATTAGTGGAATTGAATTAGCATGCATGGTTTAAATCATATTTATCTGACCGTTATCAGTTTGTAGCAGTAAATGAAGAAATGTCTTATCGATCTCAAGTTCAGTATGGCGTACCACAAGGCTCAGTACTAAGACCGCTGCTGTTCACTCTGTACATGCATATCATTAGGAAGCATGGGATTAGTTTTCACTGTTATGCCGATGATACTCAGCTCTATATCTCTTCGTACCCCAACGAAACTTGCCAATTCAAGAAATTAACGGAATGCCTAGTTGATATAAAAATGTGGATGACTAATAATTTCCTATTACTTCATTCTGAAAAAACAGAGTTTCTAATGATTGGACCAAAAACCTCCGCACATACTAACCTAGAATACGGTCTAGCAATCGAAGTCTTCGTTGTCGGTTAGGAACCTGGGTGTGCTCTTTAAAACCAATATTTCATTTAAAAGCCATGTTTCTAGCATCTGTAAAACCGCATTCTTCCATCTTAAAAATATATCTAAATGACGGCATATGCTTTGAATGAAAAATGCGAAACAGTTAGTTCATGCGTTCATGACCTCAAGGCTAGATTACTGTAATGCTCTTATGGGTGGTTGCCCTGCACGCTTAATAAACAAACTACAGCTAGTAACTAAAACTAGTAACTAAAACTAGTAACAAACTAAACAAACTAACGCAGCAGCTCGAGTTCTTACCAGAACCAGGAAGTATGACCATATTAGCCCGGTTCTGTCAACACTACATTGGCTCCTTATTAAACATAGTACATAATATTAAAATATTGCTGATTACTTACAAAGTACTAAATGGTTTAGCTGCCCAGTATTTGAGCGAGCTCTTAACGCATTATAGTCCTTCACATCTATCGCAATCTCAAAACTCTGGCCAGTTTCGACAGCAATCGGCACTGATCCTCAACAGACCCGTCTCCATACCGGCGTAACTCCGATCTTCAACCAGATGGAACTGGATAATATTCTGATAGTTCCAAGTATATATACACTCTCACCGGCCACTTTATTAGGTACCCCATGCTAGTAACGGGTTGGACCCCCTTTTGCCTTCAGAACTGCCTCAATTCTTCGTGGCATAGATTCAACAAGGTGCTGGAAGCATTCCTCAGGGAGTTTGGTCCATATTGACATGATGGCATCACACAGTTGCCGCAGATTTGTCGGCTGCACATCCATGATGCGAATCTCCCGTTCCACCACATCCCAAAGATGCTCTATTGGATTGAGATCTGGTGACTGTGGAGGCCATTTGAGTACAGCGAACTCATTGTCATGTTCAAGAAACCAGTCTGAGATGATTCCAGCTTTAATGGCGCATTATCCTGCTGAAAGTAGCCATCAGAAGTTGGGTACATTGTGGTCATAAAGGGATGGACATGGTCAGCAACAATACTCAGGTAGGCTGTGGCGTTGCAACGATGCTCAATTGGTACCAAGGGGCCCAAAGAGTGCCAAGAAAATATTCCCCACACCATGACACCACCACCACCAGCCTGAACCGTTGATACAAGGCAGGATGGATCCATGCTTTCATGTTGTAGACGCCAAATTCTGACCCTACCATCCGAATGTCGCAGCAGAAATCGAGACTCATCAGACCAGGCAACGTTTTTCCAATCTTCTATTGTCCAATTTCGATGAGCTTGTGCAAATTGTAGCCTCAGTTTCCTGTTCTTAGCTGAAAGGAGTGGCACCCGGTGTGGTCTTCTGCTGCTGTAGCCCATCTGCCTCAAAGTTCGACGTACTGTGCGTTCAGAGATGCTCTTCTGCCCACCTTGGTTGTAACGGGTGGTTATTTGAGTCACTGTTGCCCTTCTATCAGCTCAAACCAGTCTGGCCATTCTCCTCTGACCTCTGGCATCAACAAGGCATTTCCGCCCACAGAACTGCCGCTCACTGGATGTTTTTTCTTTTTCGGACCATTCTCTGTAAACCCTAGAGATGGTTGTCCGTGAAAATCCCAGTAGATTAGCAGTTTCTGAAATACTCAGACCAGCCCTTCTGGCACCAACAATCATGCCACGTTCAAAGTCACTCAAATCACCTTTCTTCCCCATACTGATGCTCGGATTGAACTGCAGGAGATTGTCTTGACCATGTCTACATGCCTAAATGCACTGAGTTTCCGCCATGTGATTGGCTGCTTAGAAATTAAGTGTTAAGGAGCAGTTGGACAGGTGTACCTAATAAAGTGGCCGGTGAGTGTATATTATAACTAAATTAACTTTTTTTTAAACAAAAATGAAACATCACTGAACTTACTTAAGCTGGGCTGTGAAGATATTCTCTTCTGGAAACAAACTTTTTTGCATCATTTTCCTGTTATCTCTGTAAAGCTGCTTTGATACAAGCTGTATTGTAAAAAGCGCTATATAAATAAATGTGACTTGACACTTCTTAGTTACAAAAGTGATTCAGTGAAGAGCATTGAGAGATTCTCTTTTTTGTTGTTTGATTAATATTAATGACACAGATGACAGCAGGAATATTAGGCTGCTTTCACTTTAATACCGAATTCGCGGATCCAATATACTGTTACACATGCGCTTTCTTTCTCAACTGTTTACCTTCACGGTAGACAAATGACTGTTTACGAGGATATTTGCAAAGGCGGACATTTTGACATGCACGTATGTGCCTTTAACCATAAAATAATTGAGACCAGTACTCGCACTTTATGTGCACGTGTCTCTCAGACAGCGCTGGGTCAGCTGGCCAATCAGAGCACTCTGGACTTTTCGGAAGGAGGGGTTTTGTAGAAACTGAAACTCAATCAGGGTTTCAGACAAGACTGGGAATAGAGGTGAACTCAAAAATATACAAATTGTGAAAAATAATGTTTTGGTTTTTACATTGAAGACTGCTAACATTCTATTACACCCATAAACAAATTAATGACCTTCAAATAGCATCATATGACCCCTTTAAACACCAGAATAAAGTATGTCACTTTATTGTGTCGCTTCTAGTTAGGACACAGTGTAGGATGCTTTAAATTCTGCTAAGTGACTCCTTAGTCAACTCAGAACAAAATCATCTTCAGACTATTCACTACATCCAAAGATTTAAACCACCAGTGAGGACTGAGGAGCAGTGAGAATTGTGGCTGACTATATTAATGCCAAACCAAAGTCCACTCAGAGAACGACTCCTTTCAAATCATGTGTTGCCCAGAACCTGTAGAGCACAGAACAGTCACGCATTATCAGCATTTGACCTTGGCATTATCACTTATTCTAATATCTTGAAAAAAAGCAAATGAAAATAACTTTACCCCCGATTCTCATTACTATAAAGCAAACTACTAATAATAATAATACTAAACACATGGTTATACTCTGGTACTTTTTTGTAAGTCACATATGTCCAGCGGTCAGTGAAACACACAGTACTCTGCACTTTAACTGCTGTGTCTATGAAAGTGTGTCTGTGTGTGGCGACTCTCAGGTCTGCGTCAGCTAATGAAACTGAAGGGGTCTAATTAAATGAGTAACACCCTCTATTAATTTTGATCTTGCTCTTCACACTCACCTGAACAATACAAAGCACTTTAACAGAGCTCTCATCCCCTCTCCATGCGCTCTCACAACGGTGCTTTACAAGAGCAAAAAAGCCACACTTCACTAAAACAATACATTCAATTACATGTCATCTGTGCTTTTGGGTTGATGTGAGGACACATGTTAGAAAAACCAAAACACACACTCTTGAGGGAAAAAAGCTCCTTTCTATCTAAAAAATAAATAGAGAATGCCTTCATTAAAACAAATTCATTATATTATACTACACAGTGGGATCCAAGGCCCTGTTTACACCTGGTATTAAGATGCATTTTGGTCGATCGGATCACAAGTGGACGACACTAAATACAGGTGTAAACAGGGTCTAAAATGCTTTGAGTTTGTCCACTTTTAACCACTTCCAGAGGTAGTTCAACGCTCATGTGATCAAATGTGTTCAAACAGCACAAAAGACCGTCTTCTCTGCGCCTACTGAACTAATGCGTGAACATTATGGGAAGCGCGCTAGCCAGACGAGATTTAAACTTTATCGGACAGAGACCCAAGTTAAGTTTGAAGACAAAAAAATTGTACCAAGCACAATGTTCTCTCACCATTCCTGATCTCTAACACACACTAGGCAAGTTTCCATCCACTTGTCAATCGAATTATCTGAAGTTCGGTAAAAAACCTCATGTGAAAGCTGGTGAAAGTGTATTTCCATCAAACGGCTTTAAAGCGAATAAAAACCTGTGCTTAATAAAGTCACATGCTGTTTTGCGATCAAATTGGTATGTCGAATTGATTTGAGACATGTTAAGGTGTATCCATTCATTTTCTCACCGAATTGCACAACATTCAAGCAAACATTTGGGAACTAAGTTTTGCTAGGCAAAATGGATCGCGCCATAATAACGTTTCCATCAGCGTTTATCGCATAAGCCGTATATCGATCAAGATAAAATCCGATGAGACCGACCGTATTTCATTTGAGTCGATGTTCATGAAATTCAATCGAATTTTACTGTTTCCATAAGGCATTTTTCATTCGATATCACTTAATGCGGATAAAAACGTGTGGATGGAAACATAGCTTCTCACAGCGTTCGGCTGGTCTTGCGGCGGTCAGAGCAGAAACTAAAGCTGATGCTCTGAGTTTTCTGTTTTTTCCGGTCGCGTTCATATGTAAATTGAGTGAGCTTATTTTGTCCATTAGATAAAAAAATCTGAAAAAAAAAAAAAAACATACATTTACCCGCCCATAGACCCTCCCCTCGAAAAATCAGGACAGACGTGGTTGAAAGTGGACAAAAGAGACGGATTAAAACGCCAGGTGTAAACGGGAATGTGTCTCCCTCGTCTACTCGTGATCCGATCGACCAAAACACATCTTAATACCAGGTGTAAACAGGTCCCAAAAGTTTATACACACACTCAACCTCCACCAGTCAGTCGACAAGCAACAGGCCTTCCCTGTCTTTATCCATACCTCTGCTTTCACAGACTCATTTCAAAGCCTGTTTGCATTGCACCTCTGACAATTCTCTCCTGTTTGACCCAGCAGGGCTCATGAGTGGGCTGTGCAATTACACAGCAGGGGAAGACATCATAAATAGCTGAGAGACACGGAGCCAATAAGAAAAGAAAAAATCCTATTTTCATTTCCATCAGCTCCAGACCAAACTGCTGTTGCATGTGCTGTCTTTATCCATGCCTCGGGAAACAAAGCAGAGACCGGAAAACCATCGGCAACAAAGAGATGGATTCAGATCCAGGGACTGGAAAAAATGCACAAGTGAGGAAAGAGAAGAAAGCAGCAAAGAAAAGAGAAATGAACCAAATCAGTGGGGCAGCCCCAGACTAAAGGTTTTCTAGTAGACTAGGAGTCTTTGAGTTTCAGGGCTGAGAGATAATATTGTAACATTGTTCTACATTACTGAGAAATACTAAACCATAAAAATAAGCCTGTAAAAAATAAATGAAACGCTCAAGCGCACCGGCAAAAGTAATGATTATAACCGTCTCGGAAAAAAAACAAAGGAGATTTATTAATAAACTAGTGTTTTCTGAGTCAATGTCAAAGATGAAGTTGATGACGCCGACTCTTATCTCTACAGTATATAGTGGATGCGTTGAAATGCTCATTAAGTTAAACATGTCATGCAGTAAGAGCTGTATATTAACTTCCACACGAACACTTGGATATCCAATGCACCTAATAATAGTACATCTAGGATAACATTGATCTTGGAGCGAGCGGCCATGTAAAGTGGCTAACATTAAGCTACTACTTGCATGTTTCAAATGATAAGCCATAATTGATGTCAATGAATGAAAGGCAAACGTTTCGATTTCCTGTCCGACATAATTACCACATTTTAAAGGACCAGCCATGTTAACGATCTGTGTGTCGACTGTGTGACTTCACCAATTCTTTTATTAATTCTCAATTAATTAAAACTTGGTCGACTACGCCTCTAAACTAACATTTAGTCGACTATTAGGAGCAGCCCTAGAAATCAGTGAGCTGATACAGCCTTGCTTCTGAAAGACATAAGAAAAACTGTGCGCATTTGTGTGTGACGTCTTCAATTTGACATCCACAGCTCTAACCCTGGCTCCAATAGCCTCAAGTGACATTTCAAGTCAAGTGTTCAGACTTCATAAACGGTGAAGGTAAATCGTTGCTCACCAGCTCCTTAACTTATACTGACATTCCACATCTCAAAGTAAGCTTTTCGTTATTTGATTTTTTTATTCTATGGGGAGCAGAGAAAATGATGGGTAAAGATCGAGGGAGAGAGAGAAAAAGAGGGAACAGGCAAATGCTGAGACGCCTGCACGAGGACCCCAACTCTAGGAGTTAGTTGCAGCAGTCTTTCAGATTGTAACTATGCAAGGAAATTGAAACAAGGATTAATATAAGTAAGTAGTTAGATAATCTAACGATTTACAATCATATATTATGATTTTTTTCTTTCCCAAAATGTTGCATTGATACTTTAGTTTGGTGATTCTCAATCATGCAGATGGGCCCCGACAAGGCCCCTACAAACTTCCAAAGGGGTCGCAAATATTTAAAATCAATAAATTATTATTACTATATTAAAATAATTTAAATCTAAATTAAAATGCTAAAAATAAAAAAGTTTGACAAAGCAACTTTGTTATAATTCTCAAAAAAAAAAAAATTTAAATAAATGTATAAATGAACAACAATGTCAACTTCTAGCCAAGATTAATAAATACAAAACTTATTAATTGTTAGTTCGGGATGTTAATGAATTCTGGACTGTAGAGTAGCTACTTTTTTGCACACATTCATATTATGGCTTACACGACAAGTCATTTTTAGTAGGTGACTAATCACCAGGCAGTTATTTTATTTAGTTTTTTTTTTTAGTTTTATGAATATTTAGAATGAGCTTTTTTATATTTTTAGTTTTCATGCTGATTTTAGTTTCATATTTGGTCATTTTATCATGAGCTTTTTTCATTGTATTCATTTTTTTTAATATTGCCATTTATTTTTATTCCAGTTTTAGTTTGTTTTTTTTCCCCTAATGAATAATTTAAGTGCTTCAACTTAAAATGTCAGTATATCAAGGTAACATTTCTAATTTTCATTTTCAACTAATTAGGGCCCGAGCACCGATGGTGTGAGGAGGACCCTCTTGGAATTGCTCCGTTTATATTTATATTGTATTTTATTTCAGCTTTTATTTCAATTAACAGAAATGTCAAGGTTTAGTCAACGATAAAAACCCCGTCACCAAGACAACCATGCTTTTTTTCGAATGAATACACACCCAACACATTGACTAGGAGTTGACTTATTCCATGTAAAGAAGAAAAAAGAAAAACACCAGGTGGAAATGTGGTGTCTGTTCTGTTTGAAAGAACCATACGATTAATCCATTATAAAGTCAAAGCGCTCTGTGGTTACTACAGGAAAAATATTGAGCTCCTAAATGTCAAAGTCAGAACTTTGTCTAATTAACATAGCCCACCTGTAATAACACGAGTGACTTTAAAGCTCTGCAGATATGAAATGGCTTAGAAAGCTAATAAATGAATATGGAATTAAAATATGTGGATGTCAGAGACATAACACAACAGTTGACATTCTCCGCCCCAGCGCCGGCTGATTAACGCGTCTGCATGCGAGCGCACGTTATCGGACTTAATCACTGCACTATATTGTGGTCTGCTGATACATTATAAATGTCAGTGTTAATACCGGGCTGCTGCCTTTCCGAATTATGCTAAAGAGAGATTGAGCATAATGCAGTGGACACAGGTCTGTCGATGAATCCTTGTCAAATGAAGTGTTGTACATGTTTTATATTCGGTGTGTTCAGATGACCACAACTCACCTTCCTCCTCCATGAATTGATAATGTGACCACACACAGATCACTCAACCCTGGGAGTTTTTCTTAGTTTAGGTTAGGGACACTTAAACCCTAGTTTAAGAAATCTTTCAAAGAATATCTCACAGCGAAATGACATGGAGAAATGCGAAAAAGGGTGTTAAAGGAGAATTTCGGTATTTAACACTGTGTCTATTTTCTAGTTTGGTTTGGATGAACTAGAGTGGTGGACACAGAAATTTTGACAATGGGTCCTGTCTCGACTTTTTGACACTTTTAGAATCGCCGTTGACCGATTCAGAGTGGCCGTCTACGGGCATCCACAAACATGACCTTAAAACAACCCTTAACGTTCATTTTTAAAACTGTGCAACTCACCGAGTGGTTAGTGCTGTTACCTACTAACTTTGCTAGCCACAGTGGCTGGTGAGCAAAAAAGTTAATGTCAAGCCCTGGAACAAAGTATGCACAAGCATGAAACAAGGAACAAAATACAAGAGGCTTGGGTTAAACCAAATGGATTGGATTAACCATTTTAAGTGTTAAAAAAAACTCATGAGTTTAAAGGGCACCTATTATGGAATTTTGAAAATTACCTTTCATGTAGTGTGTAACATAGATCTAAGTGACCGAAAACATCCTGCAAAGTTTTAAATATGAAAGTTCA
The DNA here is from genome assembly GCA_031834385.1 of Semotilus atromaculatus. Taxonomy (NCBI): domain Eukaryota; kingdom Metazoa; phylum Chordata; class Actinopteri; order Cypriniformes; family Leuciscidae; genus Semotilus; species Semotilus atromaculatus. The sequence goes on from JAULUF010000025.1 coordinate 6,469,161, forward strand.
CCGTATACAAAGTTATTGTCTCTCAAAAGTAAGAGTCGACTGAGTCGCTAATATGAATCGATAGACGAACGATGCTTTTTCTCTGTCTAGATGACGTCAACTTGACAAGTTATTTGAATAAGATACGCTATATAATTATTTTGTGTGTTGTGTACGCACAGCGCAGCTTCTATAGTCTGCAATGTCAATTGTATTGAAATATGTGAAGTGTTTGTCGTTGTTATTGGAGTTGTCAAAGAATAGAGCAATACCTCATAGTACTGCATTATCAATATGCATATGCGTTGGGCTAACGCTAACAAAGACTGAATGTGCTTTTACCACTGAACTATGGCTATGGTCGACATAACTCAACTTAAATTCCTTCTCTTATTTAGAATTTTTTACTACAAAGCAGGGCACTATAATCATTATTATAACACAATGTAATTGATAAAAGCATAAAAGTGCCCTTTAAGCCAGATAGAGTGCTCATTGACACATACGTTTTGTACAGGGAAATTCCAGGGAGTACAGATCGCCGAGATCCTACCAGGGCGAACAAGAGAGGATGAACTGTACTTTCTTCAAGAACAGCACAGTGATGCTGATAAAACTGCGTGAAGTGCAGAGACAAGCCAAGAACGACAACAGATGGAGACTCCCATGCATGTGTGAAGACACGTCTCTCTTATATTAGCCTGCCTAACTTACAAACCTCAGTGCTTTCCCTCTTCATCTGTCTCTCTGCACCGCTGGACTCTTCGAAGGAGAAACGATGAGGCAGACAAAATCGGTTTCCGGGAGCTATTCAACAGATGTTCCCACAGTCTGCATCTCAAAGACACCGAGAGGCAACACAGGACAAGCCATACAGCATTAGCCTACCAGTTTAATTAGAAAGGGCTCTCAGTGAGCTCGAAGCAAGACACTGACATATTGAGAATTATAATTCTGAAAGGATAAAGGTAGAAAAGAAAGCATGATGAAAAGGAAGCGAGCAGGCAAGAGAAAATGTGACAAATAAACTGTTTTCCAGGTTGATGCACCAGCAGTCAGGAACAAGACAGCTGTAGAGTGGTTTGTTCAGGGCCGGTGGAAGCGCTGGGCAAACTGGGGAAATGCCCGGGCGTCAGACACTAGAGCCTCGTTTACACTGCAGCTCTTGATGCCCAATTCTTATTTGTTGCCTATATCTGATTTTTGATCGTCCGTTTACACGTTCTTTCAATTGTGACCCATATCCGATTCATGCGTTTACACTTGACATGCTATCTGAAACATCGCGCATGCTTAAAGGGGGTTCTTGCACAGATGGACGAACACGTTATATGCTTGATCCTAGCTTTGTGTGCGATATATGCAAAGTTCGCCAAACATCATCATGATTTTGAGGCGAAGGAGGACGAAAAGGACCATCATTGCAGCCTGCACAAACGCTTCAGTTATTGTGTGCGAGACGAGAGAGAAAATAGTTTTAGCGTGCACGATACACACAGTAAACCCCTGCGGTAGGATTAGGGGTGTGGAGTGCGTGCGTATTACAGGCCATAGAGTGCATATTGAAATTACAATTTATTATTAAAAGCGCTATATAATCGCCTCATTCATTAGGCGTAGTTAGTTAAAATACAACTATTTTTGGCGTAAATGACACGAGAAATAAAATTTGTGTAGAGATGCTCCGATCAGCATTTTTGGGGCCGATCACCAAAATCATGATCTGCCGATTGCCGATTACTGCCGATCACAGAATGGTAGGGGAATGGGAATCTTTTATCTATAATCTAGCAGAGTTTGCACCATTTGTAGAAATGAAACTACCTATGAATTAACTGTATTGGAAGAAAAAAAACAGTAGAAAAAAAAATAGGCAGTCAAGATCTTGAAGAACCACCAAGTGTTTATTTAATTGTATTTAGAAAAGAAGATAACTTAAGGCTACTGTAGGCCATCTTCCCCAAGGCAGAGTAACATAAAAATTATTCCAAACTAGGGGTCAGGCAGACCAACACACATTAGATCAGCTTAATGGGATGGGATCAAGTTACACTTAGAATTACTTGGAAATTGTAGCCTCTTAATATACTGCAGAGTTAATTTTGACATCAAATTTTGATTTAGTTTTAGTCATAGTCTTTTGACTAAAATGCCATTTAGTTTTAGTCATATTTTAGTCATCTGAATTGGTTTAGTTTTAGTCTAGTTTTAGTCGACGAAATACAATAAGAATTTAGTTGACTAAATCTACAGTAGATTTAGTCGACTAAAATATAATGGGTTTAGTTAAATTGTAATGCATTAATTTATAATTTCTCTAAAATTTCCAAACCCATTATATATTCCTGTAGAAAACATCAATTAACCTGTTAATATGAATAATTTTTAAAGATTGAACATGCAATACAGACAGATTTAGCACAGTGACATAAAATAATATCTTAAAATTAAATAAAAACACTTCTCCTGAAGTAAAACAATCTTTTTTTCTTCAATGAATGATGCACTGTTTAATTAACATACATGCATCATTCTTTATTCTTTCAAGCAGACATATTTATTTGTAGCCTATAAATTAAATATAATTAATCCTTATTAAAGCTATTAAAAGAGCAGTGAATGCTTTTCTCTTTTTATTTTGTTGTTTGATTAATATTAAGTGTACAGACGGCATTAGGTTGATTGTTATTGAGAGGAAACCACACAGCACATATTTACATATTCATCTAATCGCCAATCTCAGCAGAGTGGGTGGCGACAGATGTTCGCTAACAGTATATCACTGATTCGTTTTAAACGAAGAACGAAAAATAAACTTTGCTGTGAGAATATTGGGGCCTTAAGATATTGGGGCCGTAAATAAGGTGCTACAATGTGTGACAGTAACTCAGTAAGTTTAAAAAAGACATGGGGCCCTATTTTAACGATCTGAAACGCAAGTATCAAGCGTGAAGCGCAAGTAACGTTGTGGGCGGGTCTTGGGCGCTGTTGCTATTTTGCGGCGGGATAAATGACTCTTGCGCCCGACGCAAGTTTAAAAGGGGTTGGTCTGAAGTAGCTTCATTATTCATAGGTGTGGTTTGGGCGTAACGTGGAATAAACCAATCAGAGCGTCATATCACATTCCCTTTAAGAGCATGATGAACGAGGTGCGCTTGTTCCATGGCGCAATACTATTATAACGGCGCATTTACCAGGAGCGCTTCAGAATCGGTTCACAGCTGAGGAGATCGATGTTCTCGTCAGGGCCGTAAAAGAAAGAGAAGTGACACTGGGGATGGGACAAACACACCCAAATTAGCTTCGGGTATACATGCATATAATAATTTGGGTAAATATGTAAGCTTTATGCCTATTTTTCCCATCGTCATGGACACAACAATGATTTCCCTCGAGTTAAAAAAAAAATTCTTACAATAATGTATCATTTGCAAAAAGGAAAATGCATCTGTGTAGATGAGAGAATCATCTACAGTGTATGCGCGTTGTTCACACACTCTGTATTACGACCAAGCATGCGCGCTTAAAATAGCATCTGAATGTACGCTCAACGCGCCAATGACTTTAGACTAGGTTTTTTCTGGTCAGTGGCGCAATTGTTTTCTGGAACTGCAAAATAGCATGAGGGAAAGTTTGCGCTGGAACACGCCTCCTCTTTTGCGCTGAACCGCCCAGGGAGCGCAAGTTCATTCTCTAGTTTGCCGGCGTACGTCTGTGGAGGGAAAACGCTTTGTGCGGGTGCAAAATACGAATCATACATGCATCAGTGTACAAAGTCATTTGCGCCAGGTGCAAGATAGGGCCCATGATCTTATTATTAGGAAATACCAATCTTCACGGTTCTATCATTGGAGGTGGTGTAACGGGCAACTTAAATCACGTGTGCCTTGATAAACAATTACATTATATCCTTGACATCATTTCATTTCTGTCAGAGATGTGAAACAATGAATCACTGTTGGCGGATACCACAGAAGTAACGTCATCTGAATCATACCCATCTCAAAATTGTCTTGGTCTTCTCTTATAAAACAGGAATATTATCAATGTAAAATAGATCAATACAAATTTAATGTTTAATAGCAAACATGATGAAGGTTACCAGGGAGTCGATTTGTTAAATAATTATTTAACAGTGAAGCTTCTCCTCCACTGACATCCATTCAAATAAACGGCCTTGTATTTATCCTTTTTTTTGCCAATCTTGAATGCTTGTCTTAAAGTGACTTGTTAAAACTAAAGAGTTTGTGTTGGCGTGTTGCCAAGCTGGCAACACAAAATTAGCATACAAAAAGCACACAAGCATCGAGTAGAATAGTATATTTTAATGACATTTCAGCTAGAGCCCTATTCGCACGGGATTAGTACTATCTGGGGACCTCGTGTGATTTTTAAATTACACCCCCACATCTGAATTTCGTGTGGCGCATTCGCACGGGATAGCCGAAGCCTGTGATTATCCTCAAATTTACTGACTTATCTCCCGGATATGACGGCGAGGCTATTGCTTGGAAATGTCTTGCCGTTATTATTGGTCTATCTGTATGATATCATGAACAGAAGAATGTTCTTTACCGCATGCTGCTATATGTCATTCATTCATCTCCATCTAATCATTATTTTTGCTTTTGCTCTTCTGATGATTTTCAGCTTTCTCTTTCAGAAAATTGTATAGCTGTATGGTGTATAGCGATATGACCCAGCACCCAAAATACTATCAAAACACTCCAGCGCAGCCTCATTCTTCGCGAAAAATGGATAAAAAGGCGCGCATGAAACAAAAACCTTTAAAAAATTATATTCGATCCGCCAAATCACAGAGATGCCGATTCGCACGGGACTAATATTATCACTGGACATCGGTGTTCAGCGAAATATGGTAGGTCGTTTGCGGGGGAATTTTTACTTTACAAATTACAGACATGGCCGATTCACACGGGATTAAGATCACAGACAACCTCCGCAATTATTACAAATGACTAGAGGTCCCCATATAGTACTAATCCCGTGCGAATAGGGCTTAGGATGGATAGAGCATGTCACATTGCATACTAGGATTGCTTTCTATGCCAAGGATACATGCAGTCCTGAGAATGTGGTTACCTCAGAAGTGAGCTTCCTTGTGAATGGAAACCATGTCTGCATTTCCCAGAAGTTTTATTGATTTATATACATCTATTTATACAAAGCCTTTCAGAGTGTGACATGAGAGAAGACATGCTTCAAGGATGATGAAAAGTGTTGCGTGATGAAAAACATTTCATGACAGACATCGATCTCTCTACTAGATTTGAGTGGTTGAACTCAGTTGGCCTTCATTATGAACCTCGTGACTGTGGGAGTAGTCCGACATGAGGGCAGGACTGCGGGAGGCATCCCGATTCACCAGTGTTTCCCTGCGGATCCAAACACCTCCTGCAGAGGCCTTCGCTTCAGCAGTAATACATGTGTCCATTCTACAATATCCAAAACATTTTCTCATGGAAGGAAGCAGATGAAGTGTGTAATTTATGTGCCACTCGCAGAACCAAGTGGAAATGCAATCTGTTAGTTTGAGCGAACCAACTGTGCCGGACATAACAGCATTAGCAGTTAACATTAGCAAACGATATTAACCGTTACAGCTGAAGAGTAGAATGAAAAGTCGATTATGAAAATGTAGCTTTCCCAGAAATCGATTTAAACATGCTTTTTCCTACAGTCTTGTGCATGACGTTTTTCTTTCAGCAACCATGATGGGAAACAGCCGAGGGAGCAAGACACTGTCAAATCTGGACAGTCTCAGCCATGTCATGTTAGAGCAAAATGCCAGTGAGTCCCAGGAGAGCTCATGTATGAATGCAGACAGAGCTCAGGGGCAAGTGTGAGTGGTTTCCGGTGTCTGAATCAAGATCCTTCCGAAGTGGGAGGGCGATTCATTCTCAAAGAAACTCTCTCACACTCTGGGAAGCTCAGAGGGCTTCTGTGCTAAGGCATGTAAATACAAATCCCATTCTAGGAGCCGCGGTTCTGACTACACTGAGTCTCTTTCACCAGTGCTACAGTATCACCAACCAAATCCAGGAGTCATGGGAGAAATTTTATTTACCATCGTGAATCACCTCTGAAAATACCTGAGACACGCCAGAGAATATTGGACATGGACACTTCAATCCGGAATAAGGCTCTTTCATTTATTGCTTTTAGATGGTTTCGTTTATTTCCATACCTGCGGGCCAAAGTCAGCGCATTACCGTACCTCAATATTCCATCACGAATTCAATGGGATTTCGAATGCTCAAAGCATAGAGAAAACTGCAAGAAATCACACTTAAGTCATATATTTTATTGATGCAGATGCTGACTGTGTGACAAAGGATTGTGAGAAATCCAGCCTTAAGAGGCAGAAAGGTCTCATCCTCGTCTATGCACAGAAACTTTATGATCCTGCAAAGTTTCTGAAGTCAAAGTTTTATTAACAGAGTAAACTGAAAACTTGCTTAAAATAGATTCAATGCCTCTGCACCAGAAAAAAGAAAAAAAAACTCTTAAACACTTTGTAATGTAAATTACATAAATGTGAGTGGGTACATGCCTTCGCAAAACTCGCCACCACAATGCAAAGATGTATAGGATGCTTGCCAAGGGTGGTCCTGGATGGTTGCTTATTGGCTCAAGTCAAAGAAATCAACATTCAGAATCAGGTCTCTAGGTACTATGGCTAGGATTCCTCCTTCAATGTAAGTATGGGACTTTTATGCCTGTTTTACTGTCAAACACTTTTGGGATGCACTGATTTTAAGATCCTGACCGATAACTACTTGGCCAATTACCAATAAAAGGAAAAACATTAGGCTATACTATTTGTCTATCAAGACAACATTTATTTGTATCAAGTTTCATATAATACACTTTGTTTCAAAGAAGGTACAGAGAAATAAACAGGAAAATTGTTGCAAAATTCATCAATTATTAAAATGATTTCCACTGTAAAGCAGATCTACAAAATTGTCATTAAACTCAATTTAGTTCAATAACAGTGTCAATTTTGCAAAGTTCATCAAGCACTTTTAAAGCAGCTCTACAAGAGACAACAATAGTATCAACATACAGCTCAATTCAGTTAAATGTTTGTTCTCATCCAACAGTGTCAGTGTTTTATACCACAACTGAGCAACCATCAGCTGTTGCATAATCCAATGTTTTTCTAATTCAATTATAATTATATACATATTAGGGATGCACCGAATCCAGGATTCGGATTCGGCGAATAATTGGGCTTTTTAACGGGGTTCGGTTTCTGCCGAACCTTAGAATTTTTTTCTACCGAACCCGGGCTTGCGCTACGCTGGTCAAATCGCGGATGAACACAATGTTTTGAGGCGAGTGCTGTCAATCACCGCGCTGTGTGGATACTGTCATTCAGAATCACAGATTCACATTTTGAAAGTTTGACTAACATAAGAATTTTCACCGGAAAATATCTTCTGAAAAAGTAAGTAACATCCATTTTTGTTCTGATCAACTAAGGGGGAAAAAGCATTCGACATGTTAAGCGATCGTTAGATTTAATCAACGCGATTTACAGCAACCGTGCAAATTATAGCCTACTTTGTTCTCAAATTGTTCATGTTAACAACATCAGCATTGCGTGACTAACGTTGCATTTAATGTGTTTTATTACCTGTGTAGTTCAGAATTCATATTCTCCATAATAGCTAAACGAGAAAGGCACAACAAGGAAACTCCATAACTGTGTGAATTAAGAAAACAGTGGTACTGTTACACGATTGAACTATTGAAATGTCTTACTTGTTAAGCAGAAAAAGCCGTCTCTTCTTCCGTTTTGAACCCCTTCAAAACACGCAGTTCACGCACCTTCGATGTTTAAATCCTTGTGTTCGCATGAGACGGTTAATTTCTTTCTCTAGCCACCTTAAATCCGAAGTACGAAGTCTTTTGGGTTTCATAACTGGTGAATCTCCAGTTGACTCTGATGATTGTTGTTTGGATCTTGAATTATGTAAAGTGCTGCGAGAAAAGCCTATACATATCTACATCTCCTCACGCGCAGTATAGCCGGCGAGCCGAAACACCTTCACTGTGTACGGATGTGACGTTTTCGGTCGAAGTCCAAAGTAGCCGATTATCGAGTTGGGAGAATGGGATCTCATACAGCCTGGTCGCACGCGTGAACTCGATAATCGACTACTTTGGACTTCGACCGAAAACAGGAAGAAAAAACAGGTATGTGAGCTGGCTGAATTAACATCATTTTTAATAATATCTTTCACATCTACTGCAGTCAGATTGACCGTGTTCACTCTTAATAACACCACTCACATGGCTGTGCACTTGTAATGACAAATCAAGGATGTTAAGAGGCTAAAAGCAGGTTTAAAACTTGCCCCATTGAAGTCAACAGGGTGCAAATTTTAAAAAGAAAATAACTCTGTGTAGGCAACACAGATTTTTGTCGTTGTTCTCTGTACTGACAGCACTCCAAATTTACAAAAATATTAGCTCAATGTTAAAATTGACCGGAGTTCTCCTTTAATGTGTTTACTGTGTTAAGTGACTGAGGATGAGAGTAGGATTCGGTATTCGGTTTCGGATTCGGCAGAATCTTAACCAATGGATTCGGTATTCGGCAGAACCCCAAAAATCTGGATTCGGTGCATCCCTAATATATATATATATATATATATATATATATATATATATATATAAATTCAATGTTGAATATGTTTGGTTAAATAATTAAATAATTACTAAAAACAAAATTACATCTTTATAAAACACAGCAAGGCTCGGCAATACAGACAGACTGCCCAGTGCCAGCGTGAACAACGCTCTGGGACAATTGACAACTGTTGGCCAATAGTTGTTTGCTTAAATTATTAAGTATCGGCTAGAGCTGCACAATTAATCGTTAAAAGATTGTAATCTCGATTCAAACACCCACGCAATCTTAGCGATTCCGCTGTCTATTACACCTGTTTCATAGCCTAGAAATCTAGACTCCACCTAGCGGCTGCAAAAAAATTTTTGCAGCGAGAGTGTAGTCTAGCAACTCTCCATAGACGTTTTAGCTGGAAAAACCAAACTCTGGTCAGGCCAATCACATCGTGTATAGAGTCGGCGGGCGGGCTTAACATAATGACGACAGAGTTGCGACGGTTCACTGGTACTTGAAAACAAAGAATGGCTCCTGCTGCTGGCGAACATATGTATTTCAAATCGGCTTTGACCGCGACTCAGGAGGATTTAAAGTTAAACTTTTCTTTGAAACATGAACAAAGAACATCACTTGAGTCATTTTAATAAAAGGAAGATACAAAAGACGTCGACTTCTTCATTGCTCTGGTTGGTTGTAGCGCTGTCCTATTGCATGCAGGGGGAATTTGAAAGACAACCGTTAATCCCGCCCCTCGTATTGAGCCCAGTCAACGGAGAGTTCCCAGACCTAACATCGTGATGTAGGTCTGGCATGCCAGGCTACCTGTTTCACACTGCAAGCGTCAAAAAAACAGTAAAATTTAGGGTTGGAGGATTTTGGTTTTTCTTAGAAGGGTAATATTACATAGATTACTATGTTGCTCGCATTAGAAAGCACCAGTAATTGCTATGCTTTGTTGTAATGGGAGCTCCAGATGCTAGCACTGGGTGGGTCGGAGGACAGATTATTGCTGAGGCGGCTCTTTCAGTTCCTCTGAGTGATTTCATTTTCTACTGCTGTCTGTGGGGGGGGCACACAGGCGTATTATCCAATCAGCACGACTGCCAGGAACCACTCAAGCCTGAGTCAACCTTGGAAACGCTCATAATAATCTTTAGGCAACAGGCACAATAGGCTAAACGTCATTGTTTGCTCACCTTCACTGTAGCCTAGTTCTCTGAATCTATTGATTTTTTTTCTTTCATCAAACATAATAGGAGAAACTCTGAATAAACATGCACTAAATCATCTTATTTATTCTTCTCTTTTCTTATTTGTAAATCCTTTGTGTGTAAAACAATTTGAAATACTATTGTGTATGAAATGTGCTACATAAATAAACTTGCCATGCCTAATGTTCTAGCTCATGTTGTCGATTCAGTGAAAGTATAGCTTCTTTTTGTTTACCATCATGCTTCAAAAGACCCAATGAACGCTATAAAATGTACAGTATACTTAAGTCATCTGCAATGTTTCAATATAAAGAAGTAAATATTTTAAATATGTTCATGTTTAAGTGAACTATTCCATTAGCAGTGTTCTGACACAAACCTGAACTCCAGGCACTTTATTTAGTGAAGGTGTCAAACTACAGGTCAACTTCATATTTCTTTATAAGAAGAGCAAACAGAAAAGTGTCATACTAATGTAAATGCCAATACTCAACTGTGTCAGCTGGATAAGTTAAGATGTCTGCTACACCTGTAACATAAGCTCCAGGGCAACACTGACAGAAATAGGCCATTCTGTCCATGCATGCGAACTGAATACGATCTCATATAAAGGTATCCAAACCACTATGACCTTTCAGTCACTGACAAGGCTTACAAAACCCAACTCCTAAAGGGTAATTTGTAGTTCTCAGGAACAAGAGATATTAATTATAGCTTCATGAAAATGTCCATTGGGCACAAAAATAGTAAAAGTGCTGATGTCTGGAGGAAAAAACAAGTGGGATATTGAAGAAAGGACAGGAAGAGGAAAGGCCGTTTTTGCAGTGTGACTTTTCGCAATGCCGCAAAGGAACCGACAGCACAATTTGGATTCCTTACATGCTAGATCATAACATCCATAACATCTACAACATCTTATAACTTATTCTCTGTTATGTATTGCTCCTATTCATAGTTAATATTATATATACATTATTATTATTTTTTTGGGTAATAATAATCTATTGCACTGTTTAATCCCTGCACTGTTCACTTTTGCAATACCACCATTGCACACACACACTTTACCACATTTCTGTGACTCATTTTTATTTTTTCTGAATGTGTGATATATGTGGATATGTGCTGTCTTAGCTACTGGATGCCTAAAATTTCCTTCGGTATGAATAAAAGTATCAATCTCTCTCATCTGGAGGTGACATTTTGACAGCTGAAAGTAACAACTTTAAATATTATAGTAATGTACCAACTGAGAGGATTCCCTGTTTATCAGATATACAGCAAAATAATCATTATAGAATCAAATCAAGAGCGTTTGAATCCAAATTTTCCTTCTTTCTTTTTTTTTTTGGTTAACTGTCCCTTTAACTATGCATAATAATCAAGCTGGAAGGCATGTAATGCTGTAGACATCCAAACAGAACTGCTGAAATATGGAGCGTTATGAAAAATGTCCTTGATGACCACAGGCACACTTCAGATGAAATGACATGAGGATGTTCCAAAGGAAGTGCAGGAAAAGACAGTTATATAAAGTAGATCAGCTTGGACCTGATGTTGTCTGGAGGTCTACGGGACTCTTTATGACCCTAGTGGTGAAGCATTGGTGAAGCTACAGCCACCTGCCATTGTGAGATCTGGAGCGCTAAGCTCTTTCTAGCAGCTGGTGTGTGTGTAGTGTAGTCAGGCCTAATGTGCGCTGAGGATTACTGCTCCCGGCTTCTCTAAACACCGCGGGCAAAAACAAGTGCAGGTAAGAAGAAACGAGAGGAAGAACAGGAACATGATGAAGACTTCAGCTCCCTGGAAAGCCAGTTGTCCACATAAAGAACAATCTGAATTCATGGACACTGTATATTGGGATTCAATGTGACTTCTGAGAGCTGCAGAAATGTAATAGTTGCAGAAATATAGACAACAAAGGTTTAATAACAACAAATGTTTAACAACAAATGTTTTCTTCCAAATGCATGAAAAACATTTCCAACGGTGCTCCTGATCACCTAATCATACAGAGAAATATGGGTGTAAATACTTGGTTTATTAAGGATTCGATTACGATTTTTTTAACACTCTGGTGCTATTCTGTCATTTTTGGCTAAAAAAAGTTTCCGTTTAGTTTTTTCGAATTTTTTACTCAATGGTATGAAAGTTGGTAAAGGTTTTGGCACTTGCTGTGTGAACACACACAAAAAGAAAATAATGGACATGATTCGAAAAGGTTCTGGAAAAAAAGTGTCACATTGTCTTGTTTGGGGTCAAAAATGACCGCATTGGAAATGAATCGGAAACTAATTTCATCAAGTGGAAACTTTTGGTACTGCGCCCAAACAAAATCTTCCTGAAAGCTAATTTTTTGAGATATCAAGCTCAAATTGGAAAAAAAAAACTTTTTGATTTTTGGCTTTAACTTTTTTTGCAGTTTTAGAGTAAACCATGTTTTGGAAAATATATATTTCATATAAAAAATTTAAAAAGGATTTTGTAAGGATTTGTTACTTTTTTTGCATGTTTCATAACAATAAACCTAAAATTCTATAATTTTTTAAGTTCACTTTTTCAAACTTTTCGCACATCAGCAATAATCTGCAAACGTTGTCTTTAAAAAGAGACCTATGTGCTGCAAAGCAATCAATATTTATGACAGATTAAGTTAGACATTTTATTTTCAGGTCTATGCTCAAAAAGTGAATAAATGGATAAATACTGTATAATTTAGTACCATAAAAACCCCTGAGCATAGCAAATATATCATAACAATAACAATCGCAATATAATTTCCCTCAATAAAATGATAACGAGTTTGATAAATGTTCAACATAATGTTTATGCACCAAAAGCAAAACACAGCGCTACAGCAGCGCAGCGCGAGCTTACTAGAGAAGATGCGTTTACTCGCTGACCGTCTCGGTCACATGACCACTAAACAGCGATGGGAGATCTTCAGCAAACACCACAAATATTGTGATTTAAACTAGAGATTTTTATAGAGATTTAAACTAGTTTAAAGCAGTGCAGACAAACAGGAGAAACACTGTGTGCAATGATACAGTCAGAAGGCTATTCAATCTACAAATCACCATCATTTACCATGGATTTACCGTAGTAACATTAATTGCACCATGGTATTGCAGCAGAAATGTGGGATTTTCATATAGAATTTTATTATATCATTATTGTAGACATATTTAAATGTATTAAATGAGTAATATAAATCACAGTATTTATTTATTTTTTATTAAGCTATAGCATTTGTGCATTTATACTAAATGTATTTAAGGTACTGTTAACACTTAACCATGATACTGAGGTGCTATATGTGTGGTTTTAATGGTTAATTTTAATAAACTCAGTCAGAATATTAAAATTTTACCTTATAATTTTTTTTACAGATGTTAATGTTTTTGTTATACATGTGCATCCAAACTCAAGTTGCTGTCAAATGTGCATTTCTAAGAAACATGTAATATTAATATTGCAGCCTGCACTGCAGATATATTTTCTGTACAGCTACTTTGAAACGATATATTGTGAAAAGCGCTACACAAATAAATCATTCTTTAAGGTTCAGCAGGTACAGAAAAAGCAAATTTAAGCCAGAGGAATTTAATTTCAGGGCAAATTTTGGAATTGAAAACATGTACACGGTACTGACCTTTACGAGACATTTGAGCTGCTTATTTGGTCATTATGAGCAAATGGGTGATTTCATTACCTTTAAGCGAGATTCTCCAAGCAATGTTTGAAAATTGATGAAGGTAGAGAACAGAAAGTGCTGTGAAAGAGGAAAGCATCAGTAACCTGTGTGTGTGTGTGGCACTGAGAAAAGGTGCAGGCTATGTAGCAGGTCATGGATAATTGGATTCAAGCAACAAACATAAAAACAGACTTGACAGGCTGACAACGGGAGCAAGCGAGCGGAGGGTAAATTTGCACAAGAACTGAGGAGCATGGGAGCTCGGCCAAGCAAAGGAATGTTTCCACACGATCCTCACGACTCTCGCTCCCGCCCATTCAAAAAAAGATTTGAGCGAATTCCAGAGGAGCTTCCCAAACACTGCAACATGTAGGTCGTTTCTCGGCACAAAAAGTCCTTGCAGTCTAATCGGTGAAGGCAAAATGTAGGTTTTAAAGAATTACAAATATTTCGAAGAAAGAACTTGTTGCTTTCAAGGGCATCAGAGCTTCACATCTTGTCCTGGACGATATCAAAGTAGCACAAAGAATAACATGTTACTTACTAGGGGTGGAACGGTACACAGAAGTCACGGTTCGGTTCATACCTCGGTTCAGACATCACGGTTCGGTACGATTTCGGTACAATGGAGGGAAAAGCAAAACAAAAATGCATAAGGCATTGTATTTTTTAAATAAGTTTTATTAATAAAGGCATAGAACCATTTTATTTGTAGTGCACTGACAATAGTTTTATATAATTAGTTTATTAATTAAATTAATAAAAAGACCTTGAGATGTGTTTGGTAATTGTACCTGAAATAATTTAAAATTAATTTGCTATAGGCTATTTGTTTTCCTTAATCTTAATTAACATTATTACTTAACAATGTAACATTATTCTCATCTGAATTATAAATAATGGATTTCTGTATAAAATAATACTATCATTAAAAACACATTCGATTTTCTTTTTTAATCAATGTAGAATGTGTAACTTAAAAATAAACAGATTAGTGCTCCGAGGACAAGAAATGAAAACCAATGCAATATGATGAATGTCCAAACGATGGGACCCACAGACTGTTTTGAAATGGGGTTGGATAAATATGTTTTGCTTTTAAAACAGTGTGTGTGTGTGTGATTTTGGTTGGGTGACAGTTGTAGGTTACAGTTTGACAAGAGTTTACAGTGTGACAAAAGCACAATGTTGTGTTTTATTGCGAGTGTACACAAAGTAAACACTTTGCAGGTTTAATGATCTGTATGAACAAAATGACGGAGTATGTTTTTTATGTTTCCATTGTTCGCTCGCGCCTCTCTCTCTCTCTCTCTCTCACACACACACACACACACACACACACAGTTCGATCGCGCCCGCGCCTCTCTCTCTCACACACACACACAGTTCGATCGCGCCCGCGCCTCTCTCTCTCTCTCTCGCGCGCGCACACACACACTCCAGCATTGCAATCTTGACATCGCAGCCTGTTCATTATGCGGTCACACCAAACGCGAATAGAGCGTCAAAGTCGCGTCTAGTTCGACGCTACTCCAAAGCGAATAGGACGCGCGTATAAAGCCAACGTTTGAAGTGAACGCGCGTTCAGAGCTAAGCCGAGGGTACAGATTATGTGTCCCTAAAGAACCCGCGTATCTAACAGTAGTTCCGCATTACATTAATTAATTTGCACTCGAGTTTTTTTTTTATACCGTGTATTCTGCGTGTAAATTCGTGCACCGAACCGTGACCCCCGTACCGTTTCGGTTCAATACGAATACATGTACCGTTCCACCCCTATTACTTACTACCATGAACATACATACACAACACAACCTTTGTGTTTTTGAGATAACATTGATGAAAGATCATTACCAAAACCTGCTAAGAATTTGTGCAGTCTAAAAATGTAGATACGCAAAAGCCTGGGCATTTCTGAGGAAAATAACAGGTCCAATACAGTGAAAACAACTTTTCAACTTATCGTAATAAACCCATTCAAATGTTTGCTTTAAAAATGACTGTTTGGTAGCTTTCCTGAGTGAAAGGCAGTGCAGTGCGTGTCCAAACGCTGATGAATAGAGTGTATCTGAAATACTAAACCAATTTTGACTGTCAGGGTCACAAAAGCTGTATTTAAAACAAAAGCAAAATGATTCCTGCCCTGATTTGAGTATGTGTGTTGAAGGGAACAATCTGAAACAAGGATGGCATAAAATATCATTGTTCGAGCCATTTCATTAAACCCCATTTTAATTTTGCATCCATTTTTGGTGATGAGTTTAGCTGAATATTAAAATACAATTAATTAGTGTTATTTTCATTATATTATACTTTGGGCTTTTAAACTAACAACAGATTTCTGTAAATGTATGTTTCTGTAATTAGGACTTTTTCTGATTAAAAATGGTGATTATGATTTAAAATAATCTAGGTTTGCTGTGCTTGTAGGGCTGCACAATATGGCCACATTTTTTAGATTATATACCAATATGGCCATAAAATAATATTATTATCATCATCATCACACCCAGAAACATAGTGATTTCGGTTTCATTTCAATAATCATGTAGCCCTATCTGTCATCATCTGCAAAAATGTTTTTTAAAAAGCATATTAAAAGTATTGTATTTGAATTGTAGCAAAATACTATCAATGTGACCAAACAATGCATTTTAGTAAAAACTGTAATCAAAGTTATTTAACCCATTAGATGGTCACTCACTACCTTTTTTTTCCCAAACAGTACTAACAAAACCTCTGATCATTACGGCTTACTTAATGAAAGAATCTCTACGGCATCCATCGTCCAACTATTATCCGACTCTCACTCAGACACCTTTTTTTCCCAATTAAACACTCCAGACTGCACAAAACCTCCATCTCTTCAGCTAAGCCCAGCAACACGCAACGGTACTTGACAGAGTAATCGTTCAACAAATCCCTCCCCAAACATTTTCACACTGGCTGTTTCCTAATTGATAAAGCTCCACGGGGGGTGCGCTATCATACGACACCACCTAGCACAAATCCACCAGTCCCCGGCTCCCTTATAGAGTCCACACACACCAGCAGTGTGTGTGTGTGTGTGTGTGTGTGTGTGTGTGTGTGTGTGTGTGTGTGTGTGTGTGTGTGTGTGTGTGTGTGTGTGTGTGTGGTCCTAACAGAGCCGGATGAGAGAGAATGCTGCTACGGCCCAGATGATGTTTTCAAGTATACCAACACAACAACACACATGGGAGAGGAGGTCACTGACCTTTCACCCCTGTATCTACTGCATCAGCACGGGTGAGTTTATTGAATAGCCCATGATAGTTCAATTGGACATCAATAAGGACCTGTAATCCAACATCAGCTCCAATAACGCACTAGTAATGCACAGACATTCCGGCAACCAAATATATTTGTCCGAAACTTCAACAAAAAAAAAACATTAGAGCTTCTATAATGATGAGCTTTGACCATGTCAGTGTCTACTTCATGCACACAACAGAAAGTAAAACACATCAGCAGTGTGGACGCATATCACAGTGAACAAAACCCTAGAGCAAATATGTCACATTTGTCCGGCTAAAATATATAGGTGGTTCATTACAGGAGATCTTTACTACAACTGGCTTAATGTATCACCTGCGAACACGACACTCTAAACCAGTGGTCATGCGTCATATCTAAACCAGTGGTCATATGCGTCATATCTAAACCAGTGGTCATATGCGTCATATCTAAACCAGTGGTCATATGCGTCATATCTAAACCAGTGGTCATATCTAAACCAGTGGTGGTCATATGCGTCATATCTAAACCAGTGGTCATATGCGTCATATCTAAACCAGTGGTCATATGCGTCATATCTAAACCAGTGGTCATATCTAAACCAGTGGTGGTCATTTGCGTCATATCTAAACCAGTGGTGGTCATATGCGTCATATCTAAACCAGTGGTGGTCATATGCGTCATGTCTAAACCAGTGGTCATATGCGTCATATCTAAACCAGTGGTGGTCATATGCGTCATATCTAAACCAGTGGTCATATGTGTCATATCTAAACCAGTGGTCATATGCGTCATATCTAAACCAGTGGTGGTCATATGCGTCATATCTAAACCAGTGGTGGTCATATGCGTCATGTCTAAACCAGTGGTCATATGCGTCATATCTAAACCAGTGGTGGTCATATGCGTCATATCTAAACCAGTGGTCATATGCGTCATATCTAAACCAGTGGTCATATGCGTCATATCTAAACCAGTGGTCATATCTAAACCAGTGGTGGTCATATGCGTCATATCTAAACCAGTGGTGGTCATATGCGTCATATCTAAACCAGTGGTGGTCATATGCGTCATATCTAAACCAGTGGTGGTCATATGCGTCATATCTAAACCAGTGGTGGTCATATGCGTCATATCTAAACCAGTGGTGGTCATATGCGTCATATCTAAACCAGTGGTGGTCATATGCGTCATATCTAAACCAGTGGTGGTCATATGCGTCATATCTAAACCAGTGGTGGTCATATGCGTCATATCTAAACCAGTGGTGGTCATATGCGTCATATCTAAACCAGTGGTGGTCATATGCGTCATATCTAAACCAGTGGTGGTCATATGCATCATATCTAAACCAGTGGTGGTCGTATGCGTCATATCTAAACCAGTGGTGGTCATATGCGTCATATCTAAACCAGTGGTCATATGTGTCATATCTAAACCAGTGGTCATATGCGTCATATCTAAACCAGTGGTCATATGTGTCATATCTAAACCAGTGGTCATATGCGTCATATCTAAACCAGTGGTGGTCATATGCGTCATATCTAAACCAGTGGTCATATCTAAACCAGTGGTCATATGCGTCATATCTAAACCAGTGGTCATATCTAAACCAGTGGTGGTCATATGCGTCATATCTAAACCAGTGGTGGTCATATCTAAACCAGTGGTGGTCATATGCGTCATATCTAAACCAGTGGTGGTCATATGCGTCATATCTAAACCAGTGGTGGTCATATGCGTCATGTCTAAACCAGTGGTCATATGCGTCATATCTAAACCAGTGGTGGTCATATGCGTCATATCTAAACCAGTGGTCATATGTGTCATATCTAAACCAGTGGTCATATGCGTCATATCTAAACCAGTGGTCATATCTAAACCAGTGGTCATATGCGTCATATCTAAACCAGTGGTCATATCTAAACCAGTGGTGGTCATATGCGTCATATCTAAACCAGTGGTGGTCATATGCGTCATATCTAAACCAGTGGTGGTCATATGCGTCATATCTAAACCAGTGGTGGTCATATGCGTCATATCTAAACCAGTGGTGGTCATATGCGTCATATCTAAACCAGTGGTGGTCATATGCGTCATATCTAAACCAGTGGTGGTCATATGCGTCATATCTAAACCAGTGGTGGTCATATGCGTCATATCTAAACCAGTGGTGGTCATATGCGTCATATCTAAACCAGTGGTGGTCATATGCGTCATATCTAAACCAGTGGTGGTCATATGCGTCATATCTAAACCAGTGGTGGTCATATGCGTCATATCTAAACCAGTGGTGGTCATATGCGTCATATCTAAACCAGTGGTGGTCATATGCATCATATCTAAACCAGTGGTGGTCGTATGCGTCATATCTAAACCAGTGGTGGTCATATGCGTCATATCTAAACCAGTGGTCATATGTGTCATATCTAAACCAGTGGTCATATGCGTCATATCTAAACCAGTGGTCATATGTGTCATATCTAAACCAGTGGTCATATGCGTCATATCTAAACCAGTGGTGGTCATATGCGTCATATCTAAACCAGTGGTCATATCTAAACCAGTGGTCATATGCGTCATATCTAAACCAGTGGTCATATCTAAACCAGTGGTGGTCATATGCGTCATATCTAAACCAGTGGTGGTCATATCTAAACCAGTGGTGGTCATATGCGTCATATCTAAACCAGTGGTGGTCATATGCGTCATATCTAAACCAGTGGTGGTCATATGCGTCATATCTAAACCAGTGGTGGTCATATGCGTCATATCTAAACCAGTGGTGGTCATATGCGTCATATCTAAACCAGTGGTGGTCATATGCGTCATATCTAAACCAGTGGTGGTCATATGCGTCATATCTAAACCAGTGGTGGTCATATGCGTCATATCTAAACCAGTGGTGGTCATATGCGTCATATCTAAACCAGTGGTGGTCATATGCGTCATATCTAAACCAGTGGTGGTCATATGCGTCATATCTAAACCAGTGGTCATATGCGTCATATCTAAACCAGTGGTCATATCTAAACTAGTGGTGGTCATATGCATCATATCTAAACCAGTGGTGGTCATATGCGTCATATCTAAACCAGTGGTGGTCATATGCGTCATATCTAAACCAGTGGTCATATGCGTCATATCTAAACCAGTGGTGGTCATATGCGTCATATCTAAACCAGTGGTCATATGCGTCATATCTAAACCAGTGGTCATATGCGTCATATCTAAACCAGTGGTCATATGCGTCATATCTAAACCAGTGGTGTTCAAATGGCTCCGGTTCTGGACCTCAGCTTAGTCCCATCCAGGCCGCGGGACATTTGCACCATTTACCGTTTCTACAGTTTAAAGTGAGCAGAGCATCAAAACAACGAAGCGGTTAACACCACAAGCGCTCACGGTAATGATCGTTTACGGTAATGATTTTTAGTCACGACATTTCATATTTTGATTCATTTTATTTATTTCGGCTTATGAAGTTTTCAACTAAATGAAAACTTTAGCTTCGGTTAAAAAAATATTTGCGGTGCATCACAACAGTAACAACAACACCAACATTTATATTTTGGAACCATAACGCCAATAATCAGTTACTCGGGATTGACTAGATGAAATCTGGAATAAACAGAATTACTTATTATTTACATTGAATTAGTAAGTTGTACAATCCCAATAAAGACCAAACATTTAGCACTAATCAGCAACATGTTTAGCTCTTAACAAACGGCACTTTACTAATTATTTATCGACATAACCCCATCTGTAAGTAACGGCTGAGGCATGTATGACTTATCAACTCATTTTAAGTGCACTCAATAAAAAAGGGAGGAGGTATGGCAGCAGCTAGGCTGTCATATCAAGCAAGCATTACACACTGAAACACTGCAGTTTATTCATCCTCCCCTGAGAGCCATCCAACACAGTCTTCATCTCACAGTGAGCTGCCTCACTGACAAAAAGAGGACCATGGTACTTTGCAAAAAGAAGAGTCTTGTCCATTCACTTCTCTGCACAGTATGGCCAGCGATGAATTACCAAGAGACAACCCTACACTGCCTGAAACATGCTGTCTAGGTAGGCAGCTCACTCGGTTTGAGACAGTGCCAGAGAAGTCAATGACATTAGGATGCTGATCTACTTTACACAGAGCTGGATTAGTGATGCTCCGACCTCTGTGCATTACGTTAGAAACTGCAGGTGATTAAAAGGAAAAACTGAACATTATTGCATACAGATGACCCCTAAAGCCTTCCTTTACTGGAGATCCAGTTGGAAGTTCACTTTTAACTGCATACAAATTCAAGTCAGAAAAGATGCTTGTACAACTCGACTAAATAAACCATTAATTACTTTTATTAAATAAGTAGCCTAAATATGAACTTCAATTGGATTTCTTAAATGGCACAGATAAATAAATAAAAATGTAAAAAAAAATTATAATATTTAAAGATAACAAAAATTAAAAGATTTGAACTTGAGATTACGATTTGTGATTTTTCACAATTATTGTGCACTCACATATCGATATTCACATATTGTCGCCATGTAAATATGCTACAGACATACATCCGCCATAAAATTAAATAATGCACAGTTTTGCTCCGTTACTTTTCGTTTTTTAACAGATTATTGTATGCCCGAAAAAAAGATTTGCGTCAGTTAACATTACATGCTAAACTCTATGTGAACATGTTTACCATACTTGCTGATCAATGTTTGTGCAAACAAACACCTAATTAAAATTTGCTCATCATATAAAGCGACCGTGTCTCTTCGGAAGACTTGGATTATTTTATGATCTTTAGGCTATTTATAAACAACACTGTGAAACAGGACCACTTTGTTGGGTGCACTATCCCTTTAAAATAAAAAAGTAAACAATTTAAGCCAGAAATACTTTTCTAATAAAATATCATACTTGGGTTGGCTGTGTTGCAAAAGACATTCAAGTTAGACAATGAGTTAAAAGTAGAACCCAAGTGGACGAAAAGGAGAAATATTCTTAACTGTTATAACTTAAAATATGATTATTTATGTTATTCAACTGAGCAAATTGTATTTGTTTACAAAGCTTTTAATGAAATCATAGAATTTATCATGCAAGTCCATGTTCCATGTGAATAAATTATTTCTTCCTAAGGTGTGTGTGTGTGTGTGTGTGTGTGTGTGTCATTAACAAGCAAGCGAAATAAACAAAATAGACAATTAAATCCTTAAACGCAATTATTTGTATGACAATTAATGGTGAAACAAGATGTCAGGATCGAGAGAGCCGGAGGGTTGGTAAATAACCGCAGGTTTGGTTTCTCAAGCGTTCGTTACCTGTTCTGTGTCCATGATGGACTCCACGAGTTATTTCAGCATAAACTCAGAATATTCGTCGAAATATGGCATCGTTTTTTCTTCCCAGTAGCATTCCACGAAGTTATACTATTTCGTGTCAGGACACGTGAATAAAATGTTAATCCCCATCGGTTTAGGACATAATCATAGATCAACCCGCTAAACGTAACAGGATCGGTTGCACAACCGGATCTGGTAGTAATAATATGAATATATCTGTGATAAGAACACAAAAATGCATTAAAGAATTATATATATATAGCTATATATATTTAAATCACGAACCATGTGAATGGAGGAGACACATTACACAGAAAACATTGCCGAAGGGTTATTCGCCTGCCAATGGCCATGACACACTCCACCGAATAAATAATTCGCGTAAAACACCTGACATCAACACTTTTCAGATTAGTAACCTTCTCTAATCTACTAATCGATCAGTGCCCTGAGGATATGTTGATCGAGAAGCATTTCACAGGTCTGATATGATGTTGAGATTAAACACAACACTACTGGGTGTGTTTATCAGTTCATCTCAACGGTGACTGGCCGCATATCAACAATAAATAAAAAATAAGATTTGATAGTACATGACTCAAACGAACTACTATAACGAATACATTCATGAACTTCTTACCTGCCACTAGTGATTTTCCGCAGTTAACCCCAGAGTTTGGTGTAGCTCAGTCAAGACTTCTTGCTCAAACTGAATAAACTTTGCCCGCTTTTCCTCCTCCTTCTCCTCGCTGGCTAACACACACACACACACACACACACTTGCTAACGGCCGCTGAAATATCTCCACTCGCGCCGTCACTAGCGATCGCCGATCCCGCGTCCTCTCGCCGGGATCTCTCGTTGAGGAGTTGAAGTGTGATCGGGGATCGCAGGTGTGGATAATAGCTCTTCCAGATTTCAGATAAAGTTTATCTCCATCTTCTCCCGTTCAGCGCCATCTTTCCCGCGGGGCACGCCGGGTAATCCTCAGGAATCCCGACGCGACGCGACGCATTCGCTGGTCGTCCTCCTGCAGTGCTGGAATGCTGCTGGGATCAGAGAAGAGGAGGAGAGCGATGTTACTCAGTTCTATCATTAGAGAACACAAATGATCTCGGGTCTATTATCTAATTTTCAGATACAGTAGCAAATAAAATAATGGTAGGCCTATGCTAAATAGTCAATTTAGAGTGATCTGTTATCAGGTCACTGTGTCCAAGTTATGTATTTCATAAATGTAGCTATGGCAATGTATTAATTTAATGCAGAAACAATGAGCTCATTGAAATAATGAATACATGTTGGATATAGGAAAATGTAGCATTGGTGCATGTTGATTCAGAGTTTGCTTCATCAGAAGTAAATCTTAGTAGACGGACTTTTGCTTGGCGACTTCTAAGGGCCCCCCCCTGCCTTGGGCCTGGGGTACTCAGTACCCTTTTTCCCCCTGGTTCGACGCCCCTGGGTGTGGCTTAGGTCTATAAAAAGCCCATCTCTGCCATAGGAATTTAGATTTAATCTCTTCAGCTCACGTACCGTCGCTGATGCTGACCTCCGGATTGAGAAGCCGCCGCCGTCGAAAAGGCCTTCAGCAGAACGAGCCACCTGCACTGCAGTTCTGAGGACGCCGGTTCCTGTTCGGACACCGCCTTCAGCCCGCTGTTCTGCTTTGCCATCCGGCGAGCCTATATCCTTTTAAAACTGTGTGTGTGTGTTCACCGCTACAACACACACACTCACAAAAAGAGCAAGGCGTTGTTTCAAATGCCACGTGCATCATGTGCCTCGTGCGCTGTTCGACAGAGATCGTCACATCCTCTGCACCGCGTGCTTGGGCCGTGACCATGCCGATGCTGCACTCTTCACGAAAGAGACCATGGTTAAATCCCGCCGTGGCCGGATTTACACCACAAACTCTCACTGCACTTCTCCCAGTCCCCTCTATTCAGACGGCTGGGGATTTCAACATTGCAGCAAACAAGCCTCTCATAAAACATGCACGCCTGCACACAAATGGCATTTTAACGGCGACCATAATATAACACAAAAAGAGCATTTACTTTATTCCCAATGTAGGCAGTGTGCCCACTACACAGTTTGCACCCCTGCACATAAGCACTGTTCATACAGCGTCACAAAATTATGCAGATTTTCCCCTCTTAGCCCGCTCCCCGGCTCATGCCGAGCGCGCCCTGAATGTAAAGCGCGCACCCACTGTAAGTGCTGTCCCTACAGTGTCACAAGCTCAAAACAACAGGGCAACCAGGTCCCTATCACAGAGCGACCCGACCCCAGATGTGATTCAACCCCTCGCTGTGTGGACCGAGGCCTGGCAGGCCATCCCCGGTATTTCAGATTGGGTGTTGAACATAATAAAACGAGGTTACTCGCTACAGTTTGTCCACAGATCCCCGTACTTTCGCCCCGTGGTCGAGACATCGGTGAAAAGCAGCCTGAGTCACGTGCTTCCCACCAAAGTTTCGAAACTGTTAATGAAGGTTGATATAGAAGCTGTTCCTTTGACAATAAGCGAGTCAGGCTTTTAAAGCCGCTACTTCCTCGTTCCCAAAAAGGATGGTGGTCTCAGACCCATTCTAGATCTCATGCATCTGAGCAAAGCACTTATGACGCGCATGTTCAGGATGCTGACAACGAAACAAATCCTCACGCAAATTTGCCCAGGGGATTGGTTTTTCTCAGTGGATCTGAAAGATGCTTATTTTCACATCCAGATAGCACCTCGCCACGGGCCATTTTTGAGATTCGCCTTCGAGGGGCAGGATTATCAATACATAGTCCTACCATTAGGTCTATCCCTGGCACCTCGAACATTTACGAGGTGCATAGATGCCCTGAGACTTCACGGTGTGCGAATTCTGAACTACCTCGACGACTGGCTAGTTATAGCCCAGTCAGAGGCCCAGTTAATATCTCACAGTCCTGGCTCCTCAGCCATTTAGAATGTCTGGGCCTCAGGATCAATTCATACTTTGCAGTCACGTGACTACCATGGATACCTGGCGGGCAACAAACGGGTATTTTCAATGTAGAGTCCTGTAGTTCCAGGTCTTTCTAGTAGCTATCAAGTCTGTCAGCGAGCTAACTGCATAACTATGGACTAGGATTAACTCCAAGGTAGTTAAATTGTGTAAAGCAGACAAGGTTTTTTAAGATAATTGAGCAGTAATAATTCCTCCGTAAATAATCTAGCTCTACGATTGGGTCATGACTGGTTCTCATTGAAAACTATAGATATCACAAACCTCAAAACAACCTATCACACACTTTTGTTGTTAGCAAAATACGACAGCTGTTACTGTGCATTCACACCGCCACCGGCGAGAGCATTAAAGTGCCCGGGAGTGAGTCATTCATTTTCAATGAATTTTGCCGCTCTCGCCGGCGGCGGTGTGAACATACAGTTAGCCTAGCTTAGACTCGCAACACAAACAGCTGACTCGCCGAACCAGCTGGTGGCGTTGACTGACGAAACTACAGGGTAACTTAAAGACACGATTAATTATATGATCATACACCCATTGTATTCAAACAAATGTTGAAATTATCTTTGATGGAATGATGGAGTGATGATCACTGCACAGACGTGTATACTGTGAATGTTGCTTATCTCATCTGGTTAGTGCAACTAATCGCACAACAGCTATCTGGAATGTCGTTTACACCTCAAAATACCAACTTTTGTATAGTAAAACTGGCGACGTCCTGGCAAGATCCTTGATTAGTTTACAGGGTTTCGTTGCTGGAGAACGACGTTCTTGCCCGCCAGCCAGTACATGTGACGTCACGTGCAAAGTATGAATACTGCCAAGAGTACACTGTCTCCCAGCCAGACTATTTCTTTTCTGGGGACAGTCATAGGCTCAGATGAAAGCGCGCCTGACGTCACAGCGTCACAGTCTATTCAGCGCTTAATTGTTTTGTTCAAAACCGGCTCATACACCCCTCTCAAACGTTTTTAGAGGATGTTAGGCCTGATGGCCTCGGCATCCGCAATTCTCAAACTAGGCCTGCTGAACATGCGTCCCCTTCAGCACTGGCTTAACTAGTGAATAGTGGGTGCACAGCATGGATCTGGGACCCATATTCATGCGAAGTGGTAGTAGTGCTATGTTTTCTACAAGAGCTTTTGGATGCGGGTCGCTCCCCGTCCACGCTCAAGGTTTATGTGGCGGCCATAGCAGTGTTCCATGGTCATGTGGCCGGACAGTCACTAGGGTGAGCCGACCTAGTTGTTTGCTTCCTCAGAGGAGCCAGGAGGCTGAACCCTCCTCGAACCACATCGGTTCCTTTATGGGACCATTAGTTTGGGCCTAACGACTCCAGAGTCGTCCTTAAATGTATGTACCTAAAGTGCTCTCCACTCCGTTCAGAGCACAGGTCATTTCGCTATCTGCTCTTCCTTTGTCTGCGGACGAAGGAGACGCGAATCTACTCTGTCCTGTCAGGGTTCTTAGAGTTTACTTGGAGCGTTCCGCTGCATCCAGGCAATCGGAACAGCTCTTTGTTTGCTTTGGTGGTCGCACCAGGGGGAGCGCAATCACAAAGCATAGATTGTCGCGATGGAAAGTAGATGCTATCTCGCTGGCATATGAGTCAAAAGGTCTCTGCTGCCCCATGGGCGTCAGAGCTCATTCCACTAGAGGCATGGCCTCATCATGGGCTTGGTCCAGTGGAATACCACTTGAAAATATCTGTGCGGCGGCAGGCTGGGCCTCTCCATCCATGTTTATCAAGTTCTATAACTTGGGGGTTCCTGCTTTGCAAGCTAAGCTTCTTTCCATATAGAAAAACGTTTAAGCACTATATAACACTTATAAGGCCCGACGCTGTCTGGTCTAGTTATACATATCCCCTTATAAGGCCCAATTGACTTTGGTCTCCTTTTGGGGTCATAACTTACTCTTCTGTGGGCCCGGGCTTCCTTCCCGGGCCATAGTATGTATGGGTTATAAGCACGCACAGCTTTTTAAATGGGGTTCCCATAGAGTAAGCTAGCCTCACGCAATACGAGAGTATTCTCGAAAGGGAACGTTTTGGTTACTAAACGTAACCTCGGTTTACAGTCTCGACTAGTCAAGCCACGAACGCCGTGCTAAGTGAGATGAACTGTGACTTGGAAACTCATATGGTTCGTTGTTTCCGGAAGAAAGCACTGAACGCAACAGAGAAAATAAAAAAATAAAATAAAAAAAACCTGAACGCAACAGAGACTTTGCACGGCGTTCGTGGCTCGACTAGTTGAGACTGTTTTACAAGATGGCTCCTGCCTGTATACATGTAATGTAGTGTCTTTATAAAGTATCTTCTAATTAAACTGTCTGTACACTTACAAAGTTCTCAATGCTTCGGTTTGCATGTAGGGACCCTCATTATGCTACAGTGTTAGTGTGAGGCTATTTTGAACCTTGTTAGTGGTATTATTAACTAGCGATTTACTTTTACTTATTTTTATGCCCCAAATACTAGCGTAATAAGCTAATCTGTTTTTAGAGATAAAACTCTTTACATAATCAAAAGTCAAAAGTTTTTTGTCATAAGAGACAATAAAAACAAATTTGTGCAATAAAACCACTCCTTTCTTGGTCAAATATCAGCTTGATTTTTAAAAGTCAATGGATTTGCGACAGATGAATGTAACATTTTTGACAAGTCAAACATGCCAGTCTCTGAGTTTATTTAAGCCACAAAAGAAACTTCATCCCATGAAATAATGAATTACGCAAAAAGCATTTTGAATTGAATAATTACCCAAAAATCAAACATAGTTAACCACTTATGCATGTTATCACGTCCGTCAAAAAAATTTGGTTGCCTGACTGTCGGAATATTAGATTTAAAACATTGACATAACACACTCATGGGCATCAATCACTTCACCGAATGGTTGCTGGCTAAGAAATAAATAATTATACCTTATGATCCCTCTGTTTTTTAATCTCCCACATCATTTGAATATCACAAAATCGATGTCTGTCAAAAAATAACATGCACAATGCAATATAGTATTTATGAGAAGCAGAGGTCCAGCAAGTACACGCATTTCCTGGAAAACCCACACTACCGGATGTTTTGAATGTGTCATTGCGAGAGAGAAATGGTGGCCTGAGCAACTTCAAGTGGCCTGTCTGTCAGAGACAATAACGTGCATAATACAATAATGAATAGGAGTATAAATTTGTTCTTCATTCGGCTGAAATTGAATCTGAATGATCAGGGGACTAAGTGAAATACGTCACACTGCATGCTAAAGAGAATAAACACCAATCCAACTGAAAACCTTTCCTGGTTACTGAACATCGTTCAATATGTGTTGGTTTTGACGGGCATTTTTTATGCACAAACTACTCATTCTGAGTCCATGTAGTCGTCCAATTCGACTCATATGCTGATGCAATATGTATTCTAAACTTGACAGGTGATTTTAATAAAATTTAGTTTGATCACTATTTTCTAAGTTGTTTTAAAAATGTGTGATCAAAGTCAATATTGCTAATTTGCTTATCCATATCCTTATCCAAAAGGGAAGAACTTAACTCATAGCATTCAAACAGAATAAGATTCAAACAGCCTAAACACAGTATGTCAGGGAGATAAACTCAGCAGCAGGGGGCAGTCAAGGGTGCTGTACGCCTCATGGCCGAGGGGCTTCAGCATGCAAAATGTTTGTGTGGTTAATAGTGGCATCAACGAGAGTGTACAGAGACCTGGCAAACAGTCATTGAGAAACACTGACTCCTGTGTGCAGATTACAGTTAATAAACAGAAAATGAAGTGTTCTAATTTCTCTTCCTCCATTTTTCCCCTCTTCTCCCAGTTTCAGTAATCTATCTAACCATGTCACTACGATATTCTTTCTCTCACATTAGAGAAGTGGTGAACTAAGCAGATAAATAAATAAATTTAGGTTTGGGTCTAGCACAGCGTTTAAAGGAAAAATCGATTCACTGAGGAAACACACCCGTCCGTGAGGTGCCGTTGTCTTAGTTGTTTCCCCCAGATCTGACAGATATTAGGTGAATACTAATTCTGAACCGCTCTGTCATTAAAGCAGACAGCTGACCTCAGAACAGCCGGCACAATGCACGTGCTTTTAAAGGGGTCATAGTCTGCTTGCCTCAGACCTCCTGTTGGCTTGTATTGAGGAGCTGGGGAGGCAAACATTTGCATTTCAAGCAAAGAGGAGAGACTTCAAACCACCAACCCTGCATGATTCATTTTCAGAACACCTGCGGACTTGTGTGGTCATGAAGCTGCCTACACAAATGCACGCAAATCCCTACAAATCCACATGAACAGGGAACATGCCTGTGTGTAGACAAAGAAAGGTGGCTGAAATATGAATCTAATTTCATTGATGTTTCCAGGAGGATTTTATATTTAAAATTATTGTAGAAAGAAGATTGCAAGGCTTACCAGTAGGAAATAAATTTCCCTGGTGATTAAGGCTCTTGGCTATCATCATATAAACATCTTAGGTTTGATCGCATGAAGTGCAGAGTTACTGAGAGCCTTATCACCATTGAGCACTTGAACACTTAACTCCTAATTGCTACTTGCAGATTATAGTGTGGGGTTGAACCATAGACTGTAAAACAGACTAGTCAACATTAATAGTCTGTCATGACGTCGACCAGTCACTGATCATGACCTATAGAGGGCGCAACAGGATAAGAAACATTTGAATTCCACTGACAAATAAATGCATAGCCTACCCAGAGCGCTCTGCTAGATATGTTTGATTATACAATCTGGATGCTCGGAATTGATCACGTGAATGCACGTTTTACACAGGTAAGTTAATCGTCTTTCTAAACGTCTGCTTCATTATGCGCATTGCACACGCACACACGCGGGCATATTACGTGAAGATCGCGCGTAGGCCTACACTGTTATGTGATTTATCAACAAAATAGCTTGGAATCTGAAAAGATCTAGCATATATTTCTAAGTAACTAAAATCCACAGCTTCACTTTAAGTAGACCCAGCAAACATTTGGACGTTGAAAATACGTCCCTCCGACATGGTTGAAATGGTTGAAAAATAGTTCCAAAACGAAATTTAAACAGACATCTTTGACGATATCTTTTTTTTATTGCAGTTTTTATTTATTTATTTTTATTTTTTACCTATTTATGCCGTCCTTCCGCGATTATTTGGCCAAGGACACGACGTTACTGTCGGACCGATGTTTGCTGGGGAGAGACGCTGCAGGTGCAATTCACACGCGATTGCTCTCTCTCATGTAATGCAATGTAATCCCAAAGATTAACTGTAAAACGGTAAAAAAAAAAATAAAATAAAAAAAACTGTTATGTAGGAGCAGTGCTTTCCATATAAGGCAATCCGCGTTCGAGGTTCAGTATTCATCAACGCGTCATCGGCGACTAGTCGACTCGACTTTAAAAAATCTGAAGTCATTCAACCATAAGCGCTTTGGGTGAAATTAAGAGAAAAAATTACTTGTAATGCTCTTTATCGCAAGCTGTTTTAGTAAGCACTACTATCTGCTCTTTGCTGTATTGTGAATACTGTCACTGCTAAAGGTAAATGTTAGGCACGACCCACAGCAGAGCGATTAGCTTTACAGCCGATACTGAAACAGTGAAAATACCTGAAAGATGATTAAAGCTGCCGTCGGCAACTCTTGCAGATTGAGTGGACTTAGGAAAATTTTTTTATGTTTATAACTCTCATGCCCCTCCCCACTATCAACGAATACCCTCCCACCGAGTTCGTGCTTGTCAGTGCGCCATCACTCTTCGCTACTGCGCGAACTTCAGGCACACGCATGTGATTGACGTGTGCGTGCACGACTTGTGATTGACAGTCATATCTCACACCCCCCTGTGCTGATTGGACACAATGAACCGGGAGCGGTGGATTTTTGCAAAACAAATAACATGCTCCAGGTGGAGTTAGAAGCTCGGGTTTTTTTCTAAAACCACTTTATTTATGTTGTTCTGTCGGAATATAGTGTCGAATTCGCTGAATATGATCATAAAAAAGTTGCCGACGGCAGCTTTAAGTGAAAGAAATACGCATGTCCACCCACCGTCACAAATTCTCATTAATGTAGGCTAAGTTTAAAAATAATATAAAAAATACATTCTTATTACAGTGATACAAATAAAATTGTATATGATATATTATTTGATTTGGAAAAAAGGAGTTTATGTATCATACATAATAGTACTATGTGTACATATAATAGTAGGATGTGTAGCCTACTGTATGTGCTTTTAAAATGCTGATTTAAATAAAACAATCACATTAGAGTTTTCTTTAATGAGAATCACAACTGAGAATAATACGTTAAAGGGGTCATCGGATGCCCATTTTCCACAAGTTGGTATGATTCTTTATAGGGTTTTGATGTAAAGTTTGTAACATGCTTTGGTTAAAATTCCTTAATGGTTGTGTAAAACAACACCCTTTTTATCTCCTCAAAAACAGCTTTGTTCACACACAGTGACCCGTCTAGGTAGCCTGGATGCCAGCCGAACTTAGCCACGCCCACAACATTTGAGGGTGGGAAGTTCGGTCTGGACTTGATCCGTTGTGAAGCAAGTATTCCCGAACCAAAGCTGTTCGGACCAAATTGTAGGGGCAATGATCGACAGATGATCAACACATCCACGTCACCAAAGAGCGCTTGGGTTGAATTTGTTTACAAGAATGGCTGCCGCTAGAGAATTTAGATGTGTAGATTCAGCCATCGCGTCTGTTATAGAAGATGTAGACAGCGCATTCATTTTAAAAGAGACCGCGATCAAGGCATATGCGTCGCTCAACATACATAATTTACTCCGTTGCTCTGATTGGTTGTAGGTCTCTCCAATTGAGTGCAGAGGCATTTTCTTTCCTGGTTCGGTTGAAACACACCCCTCTCAGAGAGGGGTGTGTGTGTGTGAAGCGCTGCCTTGGTGGACTTAGCTGAGGGAGGAAATATCCTAATACTGGAAATATGCTAATATGGGACAGTCCGTCATTAGTCGTGGACAGAGCATGAGCAATATGACATCATAGTGCTCAGAAAATCCAAACGGCTTGATTTTTGAGTGTTTAGGCTTTTTGTGGATAAAAAAAAGTGAATGGATTTTTTTTTTTATTGTGGTGGTTGTTGTGTCCACACACTGCAAAGACACATATGCACACTCTATATAAAAGTGAATTTTGCATTGTAATAATCTTTCTAAATATTACTATTTTTACAGTATTTTGATCAAATTAATGCAGTATTGGGGAGCAAAAAAGACTTAGGCTATTTCAAAAGCTTGAAAATGAATGAAACCTGTGTGAATCACACAGTAATTGTGGATAACAAACTGATATTAAAAATGAACACTTTCTCACTCACCCAGTGTCAGCATAAACACAGTTCAACCAGCAGCAGTCAAAATGATACTTTGAGCCTCTGGTTTGTTTAGGGTCAAAGCGCACACTCAGATAACTAGCGGTTGATCAAACTCTGTGTGTTTATAGTGTAACCAGTTGTGTTTTGAAAACACGAAACAGTGGAGGCGACTATAAATTATATCAGCAGCTTATCTGACAGTATACAGAAATAACACACTAGAAATCACATATTTTAGATTGTAATGATACATATAGACTGTTTGACTTTCTGTGAAAGAGTAGAAACGAATAGGTTTCACAGAGGACGAGTGATTCAAACATGCAGCGCAGTCTCTTCCTCTTTGGGCGCCTTTGGCTGTTTGTTTTCCACTGTTGGATTGGGTTCTGGGCCGTTGGAAAACCCATTTGTGGCACAGTGAGAAAACCTGCCACTCCTACAAATGCATGGAAAAGCACAGTCAAGCTCTCAGCCACTAATGTGAATCAGGAAGGATGATGCAGTCAGTGTTTGTCTTGACGGTCATATAAAATCCTTGCAAAAAATATCATGTTACTGGTGAGATCTCTGACACAGAGCATATATTTTGTTACCTATGTAGCTTGGATGTAGCCTATATCTCTTCTGCTAGTATAGGAGTGCTAACGACTGGGATTTCTGGGGTTTAAATTGCAAATTTCAACTGGGTGAATAGCATCAAGAAGATCTTTCTGAAACATTGATTCCCAATCCCAACTAGACCCAAAAGTTTATTAAAGCACCGAAATTGTTTAGTGTATAAACTAAAATTTTAATATATTAATAATACTATTAAAGGGTTAGTTTACCCAAAAAAGAAAAATTCTATCATTAATTACTCACCCTCATGTCATTCCAAACACATTAGAATTTCATTCATCTTCGGAACACAAATGAAGATCTTTTTTGACGAAATCTGAGAGATTTCTGTCTCTTCATTAAAGCAACACTAAGTAAGATTTTTTTACCTTAAAATAATGTTTCCAAAATCGTTTCAGCGGTTCATCAAGTCGTAACAGGGTGAAAGGCACTTATGCCTCCGCTTTGCGGTCCTATATCTGCTATAACCACACTATGTAAGATTGACAGATCGGGTCGCGTTTCTGTAGTTCTAATGAGACATAAGACAAACACAAATTTGACTTGCTTTACGTCAAGCGTTACAATTGTCATTATTTTGTTTTTCTTCGTTTCTGATGTCGCAATACATCATACTTTCATGAAATCATGCAACATAATCTACCTTGTCTGTGGACATTGTTCATTCCAAAGCCGGTGCTGATAAACAGCGACAGTAGGCTGCGGTAGGCTAAATTATTTACGACAGCGGTAATGGACAATTCCGCTTCCAACCAGTAGGGCGACTGCAGAGGAAAAGTTACTTGGTGTTGCTTTAACAGCAACTCAACGGACACTTTGTCGCTTCAAAAAGTTAAGAAAGAGATCATAAAACTAATCCATATGAATTGAGCGGTTTAGTCCAAATTTTCTGAAGAGACTCGATCACTTTATATGATGAACAGATTGAATTTAGGCTTTTATTCACATATACATTGATCAGTGAACATAAACGAGAATGAATTTCATTGGTTCTTGCAGAAGCTCAAACGCGCACGAGAATGAATTTGAGCGTAGTGACGCTAGCTCTGATTGCATACTTTATCACAGATGAAGTGGAATAAATGCACTTGTCAAATAGAGTTGTTCAGGTTTATGAGGTCCCTTTGTAGGGCAACCAGAAGTTCATATCTTTAGCCCCTTTCACACAGAGATTCCGGAAAATACACGGATAATGTGACCCGGCATTTGTCCCAGGATTGTTTGATTTCGGTTCATTCACACTGCCAGTGATTTGCCGGGATCTGTAAGTGCGTTCACACACATCCCGTTAATGTCCCGGAAAGCCGCGTGACGTCAGGATGAGACGTGTAACGTACGCGTCGAAAACACGTCGAAAACAACGATCTCAGCTTCAGCGCGGATAGTGAGGAGCTCCTGGTCTCTGCCTCGTTCCAGTTTGCAGTCATTTGTTCGTTCTTTCTTTGTTGATGACGAACACAAACTTTCTTCTAAGAGCAACACTATGACACACCCCTTACAGCATTGGTCCTGGCTTTAGTTCACAGGGCGCGTTCCGGGACTGATCCCGGCAATGTTACTAGGTCCTCAACACAGCATCAATGCCGGTATCAATCCCGGGTCGTGTTTGCGTTCACACAGAAGGCGTTCTGGCAATTTGCCGGGATCATTGCGCTGTGTGAAAGGGGCTATGCTGGTTCCCTTGACAAAAACAAAACAAAAGTTTATGATACTTACACATTTTGTCCATCAAGATAATTATCACAGATGAACACAACTTTTATGAATTTTGAAGCCTAAATGCAGTCGCCAGAAGTAAAAAGCGAAAGGTAGACTATAAACTAACTACACCACGGTCCCACGACTAAGCCACCACTAAGTTTCCGACAACTCTTTCAGTTTTTATCTAAAGTTAGAATAGTTTATAAGAGCACAATTATAAACATAACGAGGCTGTAAAAGTGGACTGAGTTTACCTGTTCGACAGAGTCGTCCACTTGTTAGCAACCGCCTTTTTCAAGACACGTAACATCTTAAAAAAAATCTCGAATGGGGTAATATTGATGATTTATGTTGTAGAATAAAACATGAAGGTGTCATGAGCTTGTATACAGACCTTATATCAGCCATTTAACCAAAACCCCATCCAAAAAACCCATTGACTCGCTTCTGTGTTTTGGCCTACAAAGTGATGTCATACCTGCACCACTCTATGCACAGATGTTTCAGAGACATTTTCATTCAAAACTTTACACTGCTTAATAGTGTACCAGTATAACAGTGGTCACCAATCCTGGTCCTGGAGGGCCGCTGTCCTGCAGAGTTTAGCTCCAACCCCAATTAAACACACCTGAACCAGCTAATCAAGGGCTCACTAGGCATACTAGAAACTTCCAGGCAGAGGTGTTAGACCTGGTTGGAGCTAAACTCTGCAGGACAGCGGCCCTCCAGGACCAGGATTGGTGATCCCTGCAGTATAAAGTTCCACATAAGCCATACTAATACCAATGAAGTGGGGTCTACGTTTTTTATTTTGATAAACATGACACATTATAACATTACGACAACATGAAAAGAGCTTTTACTGTTATAAAAACACGGATTTGTGAGCATTAGTGGAACTGAAGATGTGAGAATAAACACGAAATACAAGTGATCGTTGTCATTTATGAATCCGGCCAATCGTGAAAGAACTTTGTCGTCATCAGAGCTCGATGAACAGCCGCTGCTCTCGAATCCCTCTCGCTGACCTTTCATGGCAAACAGAGCCACGTGGCGTCGGCGCGGTCTAAATTTGGACAAAATTTCTAACCGGCATGCACTGCTTCAAGTCAGCTGCCGATCGTCTGCGCAGAACTGCATGAAGTCGAAACAGAACAAGCCTAACGTGTTAGCTCATAATCATAAGAACCAATCAGAGCCGCTCAACGAACTGTTTAATCATGTGTTACGGATTTTAAACATATCTTTGGAAAATTGATTTATGATGCACTTTGTTAAGTCCAGAGCTGTAAGGTTTTGTTTGTGTGTGCCCAGGCTGTGCTCTGTTTCTCTCTGCCAATAATCAATGCCCTGCTGTGATTGGATGTTGGGAGGGGATTGTGTGGTTTAATTAATCTATTTTTTCTCTTGATTTACTTGAAGTAGTTAATCATTTATTTCTTTATTTGTGGGGTTAGTAGGGAGGTGGGTGCCATTTATTTTGAACCTGACTTTTTCTTCTGTTTATGTTAGCAAGGGAGTTAGCTTATTTTTCTGTAGCCTACTCTTGTTTTCTTTTCTTTTAATTTAAGTAGTTTGGTTAATAAGGAGTTAGACTTATTGTTTTGTTGTTTTGGCAATACCCCCTTCAAAATCTGATACCCCTCTTTTTCTTTTTTGTAAATAATTTGTAAATAAAAACAAAAGCTGAATCATTTTACTATGTTCTTACACAAAGTAAGGAGGGGGGGGGGGTTAATTCTCTCAACAAGAGAGAGTTAATTCTCTCAACAGACACTTACATCGGTAGTCTGGCGCTATAATTGATTTGCTTTTGGTGTACTGTGGATTGGGTAAAACGGTTTTTAATGGCAGGCTAAAAGATACCGTTGACTCACGCTAGCCTAGCAACTGGGATGACTGGATGAAAATTTTTTTAAACTGTCTCCACTGATAAATAACACTAAGGCTCACTTGGAAATGAGGCCCGATGTCCAAAATTCCGAACCACCCCTTTAAAGTATGCTTGTGTTAAGCACATTTCTTAAAAGCTTATGAATATATTTATTACCAAAGTAGTTCTAGTATACTTTTTAGAAATATATTCAAATGCAATTCAATGTATTTTTAATGCACTTCAAATAAGCATGTTGGGAATTCAAATGTACTATAAACATACTACTTATATATTTTTAATACATTTAATAGTGCGTCTTGGGTAACATGATCATATGGTTTGTTGCATGTCAATATTTCCATTTATTTAGCAAAAGTTTTCACTGCTGCTGATGACTCAGTTTTTGGGTTTGGGCCCATTAGTAACCCTAGTGAAAAAACCTTTACCAAAATGTATTTAAAATACATGACATTTGAACAAAATACATTTACTACAAATCTATTGACATATTTACTTACATATCACTTGAGACTTACTGATATAAGTACGTTGGAGTATTCTTTATTGCACAATGCACATTTCTTTTTATTAAGCCTAAATTGTGTTTTAATATCACTATTATAGTATGACCACTGTATAATATCCGTTGTCAAATGCAAGTATACTTGCAATAGTTCCATTTTAGCACAATCAAATATACCTAAGTATACCTTTAGTTGGACCTATTTCTGTGTATTAAGTGCATTAAGTATTGTTCATTTATCATTAAATTGTTCCAATTTAGCACACTTTAAGTATATAAATTTAGTATACCAAAGGTACAATTGCATTCTATGTATATTAAGTACATACATGTATTTTATAGTATTATTTATAGTATACTTAGCATAAAATAATTGTATTTCAAATACATTATTGTATTTTTGAATACACTGTTTAGAAGTCGTATGGCAGTAAACATTGATTTATACAGATGTGTTTGGTATTCTCTTCTAAAATGAACAATTTGTCATTATTATTTGACAGTACCAAGAGAAGCCACAGGGGGAGGATGTGTGCCAGTGATTGAGGACAGAACCACACTCATATTCATCCACTCATTATTTATGAATCTCAGAGTAGTTGATTCATTATATTATAAGAATAAACTGATGTGGAAATTGTGTTTGTTTCAACAATGGTTTCTTATGTACCATAAGCTTGAACACTGATCAAGTGTGATAAACAGTAGTACTCTTCTTGAAGGAGCCTCCCTCACATCTTTAAATAAAAAAGAACATCCTAGAACAAGAAGATGAACCTGGTTCTACAAAATGACCCGATCCAATCTAATGACTCCCACCATATACTGTACAGTACAGTAGCTGCCCACACAATTATGGATTTCCTACTGTTGACACCGGTTATGTGGGCTGCTCGCATCTGTGTAAGCACAGCGTGCAAAAGGTTCCTCTCGGTATTGTTATGCTTTAGCCTTGAAAACTGGCAGTTTCCAAATGGCTGTGGTGCGTGACATAAATTCCCGCTTTGTGCAGCTCATAACTTACTGTATTTTTGGTGAAATAGGGCAGAAGATGTGCTGATTGTATCCTTGAGGTCAGTGAGCTTCAACTAACAACAACTGTTTTTTATTTGTTGGCAGTTTGTCCATATTTAGTATATGCTGTTATTAAAGGAACAGTTCACCCAAAAAATAATAATAATAATTTACTTGCACTCATGTCATCCCAAACCTGTGGAAGCTTATTTCCACAACTTTTTATTTCACAATTCAGACTTTTTTTCTCCGCACAATTGTGATTTATATCTTACAATTCAGCCATTTTTCTCCATAATTATAGACTTTATATAATTCTGACTCTCCTAAAAAAAAAATTTCTCTCTCAAATGTTTACATCTTACAATTCTGTTTTGTGTTTCCACAGAAAAAAAAAGCTAATTGGGACTTTCTCAGTTGGTCACACATGATTTGGTCAAACTTTTTTTTCTTTTCTTTTTTTTTTACAAAATGGAATTAATAAATGCATGCTGAGGAATAGTTATATTAATCTGCGTACACTAGTTTTTTGCGTTTGATGCATTGAAGACTGAGATGTCTGTTGGCAAAAAGTTAATCTTTTAACTATGAAATGAAAACGTACTCGGTTACCTAACGTAACCTCGGTTCTCTTACGAGAGGTTCTCTCGTATTGCGTAAGTTTAGCTTACGCTACGGGAACACTTTGTCAACGCCGTGCGCGCCCACACATCCACTCTATGAATCCCGCCAGGGGAACTGAAAGTGGGAATCTAGGCGGCCAGTGAATGGGCCGGCACATGTATAAGCATAACACTCATGGGGACTGCAGAGCGGGGGTTCCGGGCTGCATAATATACATATATCAACCCATATATTAGTGTAGCTCAACCAGGAGATCTAGTGTTTGAGGTAGCCTGCGCACCAGAATGTGGGCAGATCATACACTTTTAGACTGATAGAAGTCTGGCCTGCAAGGCGGGAACTTCCAGATTACAGAATCTAACAAATGTAGACGGGGAGGCCCAGCCCACCGCCATACAGATGTCATGAATAGAAATTCCGCTGGACCATGCCCAGAGGGCATTGCAGACCTTTCGACGCGTAGGCAGTAGCGATCGCGTCCACTATCCATCTGGACAGAGACTGTTTCGAGGCGGCGAGACCCTTGGTGCACCCGCGTGGGATGGGCGTGGATGGGGACCTGCCCTTATCCAGCAGCTCTTGAAGGAAGCTGAGCACCTGCAAAACCTCACCCGTTCTGGGGTCCAGATTTCGTAGAGGGGGCTCGTAGAGGGGGCTCTAGATTGCGTGATCGTGTTCATAACTCCTTCTGGCAGGACAACGGGTATCCGTTGGTTAACCACACGTGCAGAGACCAGCGCTGTGTGTGACAGCCGTGTTAGTTCCGGGAACCAGGCTTGGTTCTCCCATCGCGGGGCTATGAGGACCATGTGTGATTCCCTGATTCTCATGACTACCTGTGGTAACATGGAGATCGGAGGGAAGGCGTAAAGCGGGCGGCTGGGCCATGTTTGGGCCAGCGCATCCTCGTTCTTTGAAAAGAACATTGGGCAATGAGCGTTGTCTTTTGACGCAAATAGGTCAAATTCCGCCCTGCCAAAGCGGCGCCATAACAGCTGGACTGTTTGGGGGTGTAAAGACCACTCCCCGGGGGGAATATTGTTTCTGGGCAGTCTGTCCGGTCCTTCGTTCAGGACCCCTGGCACGTGCGTCGCTCTCAGCGAACGCATGAAGCACTGGGCCCATCTGCGCTCTATCGACAGCCGAGCCTTCATAGCCACGGAGTCCAGTTCTATCCCTAAAAAGGAGATCGACTAGCTGGGCCGTAATGAGCTCTTGGTCCAGTTGACCGTGAGACCCAATCTTTCCAAGTGACTGAGAAGCATAGTTCTGTGAGATACGAGCTCTATCTCTGACTGTGCTAGGATCAGCCAATCGTCCAAATAGTTCAGAATTCGCACACCCTGGCATCTGAGGGGTGCGAGC
The DNA here is from genome assembly GCA_031834385.1 of Semotilus atromaculatus. Classification (NCBI taxonomy): domain Eukaryota; kingdom Metazoa; phylum Chordata; class Actinopteri; order Cypriniformes; family Leuciscidae; genus Semotilus; species Semotilus atromaculatus. The sequence continues at coordinate 6,509,408 of JAULUF010000025.1, forward strand.
GCCGCGTCCATGCACTTCGTAACGGGAGGACTGTGTACTGATATACCTGGCCGTCGAAGGCGAAACGCAAGAATGGCCTGTGACGGGGTATAATCTGTATCTGAAAATACGCGTCTTTCAGATCGAGAGATATAAACCAGTCCCTCGGGCGAATCTGTGCGAGGATCTGTCTGGTCGTAATCATTTTGAACGGCCTCCTCATGAGGGCTTTGTTCAAATATCTCAGATCTAATATAGGCCTCAGGCCTCCGTCCTTCTTTGGAACGAGAAAATAACGGCTGTAAAAGCCTGACTCGCTCAGAGAAGGCGGCACCGGTTCTATAGCTCCCTTGCACAGCAGTTTGGCTATTTCTGCACGGAGTAGATGTACTACTTCCGCATTCACTGTCGACTCGGTCCGAGCGTGAAAACGCGGGGGACGGCGAGCGAACTGTAGCGCATAGCCCTGTCTTATTGTGCTTAGCACCCACTCTGAAACCCCTGGAATGGCTTCCCATGCTTGTGCATGTATGGCTAGGGGGAGAATGGCCTCCGGGTTCCGATCGCCACACAATGTGGGTTCTGGAAACTGAACCGGAGACGGGGGCACGGTGCGCGCGCTCATGGTGCTTGGATGGAGCGGCTCGCTGACAGCCGTTTCGGGCTGCGGAGCGACTGGTAGTATGCACGAGCGCTCGTGAGCGAGCTCGTGGCACACATTCGCAGTCTGACCGGTATGAGTGCTTAGACGCGGCGGCTCGCTGCGAGCTATGTAGCGAGTGAGCGGCGCCGGGGGCGGGGCGTTTATTGATAAGCGTGAGCGCACTGGGGCGGGCACGATTCTTAAAATCGCAGCCTGACTCATGTGAATGTCTGAATGCGGCGGCTCGCTGACAGCAACAGCTGGCTGTTTCGTATTAGGCGACCCTTTTGCTATGAATGGGGAGCGTGCCATAAGCTTTCTGTGACGCGCGAGCATCGCCGGAGACAGTGTGTCTATATGTAAGCGTGAGCGCTCGTGAGCGGGAACATGACTTACATTTATAACCTGATCTGTTTGAGGTTGATATGGCCGAGTGCGAGAGCGGGCATGGGATGGACACGAGCGCGAGTTCGCGGGCGCGATGCTCACATCTAACACTCGAGCGGCACTTGCCAGCTTTATAAGAGTGAGCTCTGTGGGCCTGGGAGACACATGTATGTGAGTGCTTGTGTGTAGGGGTGAACACTGGGATGTGGGCACATTTTCTACACTTAAAACACCGTCGGCGTGAGCCGGATAAATAGAAAATACACTCTTTATGGGATTTCTGTGGGTCGCCGTAAAAACGGCGTTTGTGTACAGGCGAGAGGGCATTATAACCGGCTCGTTGGCTGCAAAATACTTTCCTGCAGTAGCCCTCGGTGGGGGGACTGACAAGGAGTGGCGTTTCGACGGTGGTCCGGTCGCAACGGGACTTAACCGTCTCTTTTCTCCTGTAGCTAGGAGGGCTTCGCTTGCTCGGGTTCAAGCACTATCCTCGGCCGAGGTCCCTGTGGGGGAGGCGGCCTGCGGCGGCTGTCCGAGCGAGATCTAGGGCGGCCGCCCTGTCGATGCTGCGAAGCGGCAGGCTTGGCTGGACGCTGAGTGGAGCTTCTAGCAGGCGGCTTGTCACGTGGGCGGCCTGTGGCTGAGCTAGAGCGTCGCGGCAGAAACAAATTCATGGCCTGCGTTGTCTTCTGTACTTCGGAGAAGCGATCCACGATGCCGTTGACCGCTGGGCCGAAGAGATCGGAGAATGAGAGCGGTGCGTTGAGGAAGGTAGCACGCTCAGACTCCCTCATGTCTGCGAGCGTCAGCCAGAGATGCCGCTCTGTGACGGTTAGCGCAGCCATAAAAAGCCAGAAAACAGCCGTCCAGGCGTTTAGGCGCGGGCTCTTTGGGTGGTGACCACTCGAGACCGAGGCGGTCGACGGCCTTAACAAGGAGACGCATCAGCTCGGCGTCCACACCCGAACACGTCCGTCCGGACTCCTGGATGGAAGCAGGGGAGGAGTGGAGAGATCCAGGCCATTCCTCGCTGTCCGAGGCCAGGAGGGAACAGCTGTCGCCCGCGGCCCCGTCCGCCTCGTCCTCGGAAACAACGGCAGTGAGGGCGGAAGCCGGCGTCTGCGCGTTAGAGAGGGGGGGTGGGGAAGGCGAAAGAGGCACTCGAGGCACAGCCTGTGAGCCCCGCTTTTATACGCTAAGCCACACCCCTTTGCGTGGGCTGTGATGCGTAGAGGGCGCTAGCTCACTGGTAGGCTGCTGCAGTTGCCGCAAGGCAGCCAATGAGCACGCTAGGTCTGCAGTTGCTGCACTGCGTTGACAATATATACAAAATTAAGGATAATTTTTGGCTTCAATATCTCGAGCAAAGATGAACTTTACCCGTAGCATAAGCTAAACTTACGCAATACGAGAGAACCTCTCGTAAGAGAACCATAAAGAAAAAACTATTAAAAAAACACCACGTATGTTTTTTAATGTTTGAATATATTTTATTAGTGCTGTCAATCGATTAAAGCAATTAATTAATTGCAAATTTTTTCTGGAATTAATTGCAATTAATCGAACCAAACATTAAAGTTTTTAATTTATTTTATATTGTAATCATTTTACATTTAATCTCTGAATGAATGTAGAAACAACAAAGACAGTAAGCTATATTTTAAATATCTGATCTAGGGAGGAAATATACGGAAATTTAATAAAGTTATCAAACACTTCACAGTCTTCACTCCATAAACTAAAAATGATAGGCTATGTAGATTAATCCTTATAAAAGCTACAAAAGTTTAGTTGAGATCAGGAAGTACATTTCTTTTTGACTTTAGGTCTTTGATTTACATTAATGACAGTATCACAAAAGCGGGTTTATTAGACTGCGGTCACTTTAAGATAGAGGATCTGACAAGCATCCGATGTCGTCACAACTCTTTGTGTTCATTTAACACTTTTTAACTAATTTAAGACTGTGCTTACGAGGATACTCGACAAAGCAAACATTTTGGCATACTTTTGTGTGTTTTTGTCCGTTGAAGCGTGAAAGAGAACTCAATGCGGCCGCGCACTGTCTGATGCAGCATTCTGTACGTGTGTGTGTGTGTGTGTTTCACACAAGCCCCTTTCACACAGAGATTCCGGAAAATACACGGATAATGTGATTTTGGTTAATTCACACTGCCAGTGATTTTCCAGAATCAGAGATTGCGTTCACACACAACCCGTAAAAAATCCCGTAAAGACACGTGACATCAATGTGACGTAATGTCTCAGCAGCGTCTTAAGTTTGCTTATGAGCTGCGATTTCTCTTGAAACCACGCTTGTGCAGTTTTTTTCTCACTACTAGCGAACGATCCCGGCTTCAGCGTCTTCTTTACGACACTGCATTGATTATGGCTTTTGTTCACACAGCGCGCGTTCCGGGACTGAACGCGGCAATGTTACTAGGTCTCCAACCCGGCATCGATCCCGGGTCATGTCAGAAGGCGTTCTGGCAATTTCCTGGGATCAATGCGCTGTGTGAAAGGGGCTGCAGAGAGATTCTCGAGGGACCTGAAAGTCCGCACCAAGGTCTGAACCAAAGTTCATGTTTTGATACATTTTATACATTCGATAAGTTTTGGTTTGGTTTCACATTGCAATTAACACAGTCTCAAAAAATGGTTGCATATATCGACCATTTTGGTCGCAGTCTGGAGCCCTGTTTTTACAGTTTACAGTATTGAGTTGACATCTCCTGAGAAACAATTGTGAGAAAAAAAGTCACAATTACCTTTTATTATTATCTTATTCTGTGGATATAAGTTTAAAAATAAGTTTCCATTCAAACCTGTATGCATCACAAACAGAAGAGAACAGACAACAGGAGTGGGAAATCACAACACAGGAACGTAAGGAAATGCTTGAATCCAAACAGGCAACTTAGCTCTTTGTAAAACTCTTTGTTTTTACTCTTTGTATCTTTTTCACCTCCCTGGAGAGGATTCAGAGGACTCCTGCGGGAGCTGGGTGAACTGGTGAATGGATGAATGGAAAACAGGCAGGTAGTCAAGAAAGTCCTTCTCACGTGTGAGCGACGAGACCAGACAATGAGGTCCAGACCATTTATTAATGAGATAAATGAGTCCTTAATTGCTAATGGCAAGTGCAGGTGGTTAGTATTCTGGGAGTTGGGAACGAGTGGGATGAGCTGAGGAATCTGGCACTGAGGAGACTGATGGATTTGTGACAGTAGAGAGAGGAACAGTAAGGTTTGAGTAATGACACATGAAAGATAGGTGCCATATGATAATGTGGAGGGAGGTTGAGCCGGAAAGTCAATTCATTGATCTATTGCTGGATGGTGAAGGGACTGATGTATCTGGGATTCAGCTTGTGACAAGGGAGTTGAAGGCAGATATCCCTGCCAGACTGTGGTGAGCAGGACGAGGTCGAGGGCCGTGGGAGGACAGCACGAGGCCGGTGACGTGATTACTGATGAATGACATCTGCGCGATGCACCAGTCTCGTGTCTCTCACGGAGGAGCAGAAGCATAAAATGAGGAGCGACGACAGTGGAGATATAGAGAGGAACAGGCCTGATTTTATGTTGTGTTTTGTTTTATTTATATGTGACAGCAGTCGTCCGTGAGGGGCTGCTGTCTTTTACTTTCGTTTTGTATTTGTTTTATTTTATGTTATTAAAATCTTTAAATGTTTGCCGGTTCCCACCTCCTTCTTCCCATAACATCTAACCTCGTTACACAGACCTTCTGCCCATTGTGGTAAATGGGAGTAGCAGCTCTCTGAGTGTCGGCTTGGCTCTTGTGCCTCAGAACCGCCCTCTGTAGATGGATATGGGCCATGGATGGATAAACCCAGACCCTCTCGCTCTCTTTAAACCACTGGTCCACAGCTGGAACCTCTAAAGCAGTGGTCGGCAACAGGCAAGGCCAAAACTGTCCAGCCAGCAATAATATCTGGCCCCCACCCGCAGCTAGATTATTTTGATAGCAGCTGGTTCTGAAATAGATCTGTCATGACAGCAACAATTACTCACAATTACTTCGTCTTCAGTGATTTTGCTTTCAAAATAAAAGTACAAGAACGTTTTTGTTTTGTTTTGAAAATAATTGAGAGCTTTTAATTTGAAAAGTTCTGAAAGACATTCAAAAGAGTCTGTGGATCGCTTCGTTCCAGATAAGGCGCACCAGCTTTGCATTCACAAAACTAGGTAAAATGAACCTTTCCATTCTTCTTTGTAGCCTATGCCCTATTTTTGCTCTCAACTTTCCTCTTTAGACTCTTTAATAGGGCCAATTTCTCTCACCTGCTAGCTTAAATGTTAACATCACTCTGCACACGACGTAATAGCATAACTTACCTCCAGCTCGCAAACAATTTTAAAAAATGCGAGAGTGTAAAAGTAGGCAACGTCCAATAATTATTACAATAAGTTAGGCTCCATTGTGTAACAACAAGCAAATTAAAATTATACACATTTATAATTCACAGAATAGAAAGAGGAAATAAAACATAGTTCGTTAAAAGAACATGACTCAAACATGCCATTATTGGGCTTATTTATTTCCATTCCGCATCTCCCACATATGTGTGTTTTAGCAAGCCGGTCTGTGTTGTAAGTTGCTGAATGAAGATACTTGCCAGGTTATGTGTTACAACTGCTTTTATTAATTTATCCAGTGTAAAATCTGGACACAATGTGGATTTTTGTTAATGACTGTCCTACTACAGGATTTAACACAGAGTCACAGCTCACTACCAGTTACAAAATACACTGTAACAGTCTGTCACACAGGCAATTCTAGTTGCATTTTTCATCAATGAATTTCTTAAATTTTTCTTTGACTATGTTCTGGCCCGCCATCTAGTGGCGAAATAGTTTTTTGGCCCGATGGCAAACTTACTTGCCGACCCCGCCTCTAAAGGCTCTCCTGACCAGGGAAACAGGGGCGGCGGAAAGCTTGAGTACGCACTGAAAGGGTATGAGTCCAGTGGTGGCATGACGGAGGGAGTTTTGTGCAAACTTGGCCCAGCTGTATTGGTGGTTGTGGCTGGAGGACCCCGGGAAACGGCCGATCTCCTGTATCTTGCGCTTCAACTGCCCACTGGAATGAGGGTGGTAACAAACTCACTGACACACCTAGGAGCTGGAAGAAGGATTTCCAAACCCTTGAGATGAATTGGGAACCCGGTCGGATACAATGTCCTCGGGTAAGCCATAGTTTCAAAAGACATGGTTGAACCAACCGTTTAAAATATATTAAATTTTACTTTTCTGCATAATTAAGGGCGTGGCCACTTGAATGACAGGTGGATTGCCTCTGTTAACTCTCTGTTAGTGTCACCTCAGCTAATCTCGCTTCTTTTGCCCATTTTTCGGTTATCCGGGAGCACTAAGAAATAGTTACTAAGAAATAGTAACTAGTTACAGTTACTAGTTACTTAATTCAAAAAGTAACTCAATTACTTTGTCGATTACTTACACCAAAAAGTAATGCGTTACTGTTAAAAGTAACTTTTTAGTTACTTTTTTAAAGAAAGTTCTTTAATGTTCCCTTTAATGCCCTTTTATGCATTATGGTCTATACAAACACAAAACTGACTTAAACAGAAAGTAATTTTTAAACACTATTTTAAGTCAGACCAGCACAAACTGAATATATCAAAAGGATTTCTGAAATAAATAACAAAACAAGCATTTTTAAAGCTAGTGACGTGATTGCTTTCTCAACATACATACAGCTAACAGTATATATGTTTTTACTGCATGTATGAATATTTGAGCAATACAATTGTACCTTGATATTCTTGTTAGTTCAAACTACATTAACTAAGGTAATAACAGATACAATAAAAATGTTAACTCAATTTAAAATGTATAAAATTTTGAAATAAAAAAAAACTAACAATGAATGATAATTCTACAACATTTATTAAACATATTTAATGCTAAAATTGTAGTCTTATTGTAAAGTGTTACCATTTTATATGATTCAAGCTGAAAGAAGATGGCCATATATTTAAATATCTGCAAAGGCCAGAGCATTAAAATTACATAAATGTAGACCTATATTACATGTACAGTCTTTCACTTTATTTGCTTCAATTTTTAGAACACTTGATGATTAGGACACTTATGATTAGGACACTTGATGTCGGCTTGAACATATAAAATGTTGAGAAAGCAATCACGTCACTAGCTTTAAAAATACAACTTCGCCGGTTAATGAATGCATAAAAGTGACCAGCTGGATATAAACTAATGCAAAGAGATGGTAACAATTGCGACATACACCATTTGGGTCAGGTCTGCATGCGTGTTTTTGTGTCACATTGCTTTAATCGCTTGAGGTAAGTTAGCCGTTACTAATGTTATTCCTCTCAGACTCGACGGCAAGCTTCTGTTCTTTCTCTGCTGATGCAGCATCTAGTTTTTATTTAAAAAAATGTATTACTTTATAATGATATGGCAATGTGTACTTTAGTGTTCTGTATTCATACCGTTTCGCTGTCTGTGTTTTAAATGCGCAAGTGTCAGCGCTCTCCGTGCAGCTTGTAATCTCCGTGCTCGCGCTGCCTCACGTGTTAACGTAAACAATTCAGCCAGTGATGGTTTGTTATGTGTCCTCTCGCTCTGTAATGCTAGCAGTCTCTTCAGTGCTCTCGTACTACTGTGTAATGACAGCGGACACTTCTCAGCCGCTCCAGCAACTAATTAATTTTAAAAAGTAACGGACAGCACCATATGGTAACGATAACGGAGTTCATTTATTTTTTTTAAGTAATGCGTTACAGTATTAGTTACTGTCAAAAGCAACTGCGTTACAGTAACGTGTTACTGCCCAACACTGTCCGGGAGTGAAGTTCTACCAAGACTGCAATGGCCGGCTCCGTCCATTTTGGGCTTAAAAAATGCAGGTAAGGGAGTCTAATTCAGGGGGGTCTGTAATGAAGTCCAGGTGTGACCAGGGTCAGCGTGGGATTGGCTGAGGATGGAGTTTACCCTCAGGTAGGTGGTGCGGAGACTGGGAGATGGCACTGGTGGAATATCCTTGGATGAGAGCTGGACTTCCGGGGTCATGTGAGGCCACCAGTAGCTATTATGAAGGAGCGAAAAGGTTTGCTGATTGCGTGGGTGTCCAAAGCCTCGGGATGAGTGCATTGAGTCCATTAGGGTAAGACGTAGGGAATATGGTACATAAACTTTACCCTCAGGACCTCCCGAAGGTTCAGGTTCAGAGTGAGTGGCTTCTGCAGTGTGCTCATCCAAGGCCCATTGAATGGGACTGACGATGATGGCTGGAGGGAGAATGGGTTCTGGTGGTCCTGTGGGGGAATCGGAAGCATGGATGTGGGTCTTTCTTTCGGAAAGCTTCATCCCTGGTCGGTATGTGACGGTGAAATTGAAGTGTGTGTAAAATAGTTCCCATCGGGCTTGACGTGTGTTCAGACGACGAGCCTCTCGCAGGTATTCCAAGCGATGATCCTTTATAACTTCAAAGGGAATCTGGCACTGTGGAGACGGATGGATTCGTGACAGTATGACTTTCCTCTGTGTGACATGTTGGTAACTAAACAGTTTTGGTCACCATTGACCTCCATTGTATAGACAAAAACATGGAGTCAAAACTATAGTAGAAAGAAAGTCATGTAGTTTTGGAATGACATGAGGGTAAGTAAATGATGACTGAATTTTTTTATTTAAATTTTTTGGGTTTCATCACTATACCCCATCACCATCACTATACCCACTCAAACCAGCATAAACCAGCCTGGACGAAATTCATGATGGTTTATACTGGATTTTTCAGCAGAGTTTAGATCGAACCCTAATCAAGCACACATTAACAAGCTAATCAAGGGTCTTTAGTACTTCTCGAAAGTTACAGGCAGGTGAGTTTGATCAGGGTTGGAGCTAAACTCTGCAGGAAAGTGGATCTCGAGGGCCAGATTTGAGAACCCCTGGTATGGGGGCAATTTCAGACACATTCAGTGTCTGATTCAATAAGACATAAAACAAAATAGATATATGAATCTAGAATCATAGATATATGAAATTCTGCTCATTGATACGTAGTGACGGTAGGTGCCTAAAACATATGGCAAGATTTCTCAAATTCCGCAATCTCATTTGACCCTCATTGTGTCAAGGCCATCCTACCTTGAACATATAAAATGTGATTTAGAAACTGTCGTTCTTCAACTGCATGCTGATTTTATTGTTATTTTATTGAGTTTATTGCCATTTCAGTATTATCTAGTTGTTTTGTATTAAGCTACACTGGTAGACACACATTACCTTTTCTGTCTGAGCAGGTGAACTTTTCATTAAAATTCCAAACATATTCAACCTAACGGAAGAACAAAGATTTCCTAATGGTTTGACCCTTGAGCTTCTCAATACCTTGAGTACTATATGTAGTTCACTTCAAAGACTTCAAAGTCTGCAGTGGAAGATTAACACTTATGCTACAACTGAACTTTGAGCCCCACAGGAGGTCACAGATACCAGTTCATTCAAAATATAATAACTAATGGAATTGCAAGCAAGTCCACTTATCATTTTTACTCATTTATGTTTCGGGTAAATATTATATAGTATGACATCTACTGAATGAGAGATCCTTAAGTACTGTAAAGTACAGTGATGAGATGATTATACTGTAGGTACAATGGGTTCAGTTGGTCCAATATTCTATTTTAAATATAATACAAATGTTGTACAAATATAATACAAATAATTATCACTTTTAATATTATTAGCATAACAATTTGAGTCAGTGTGAAAAGTATGATATCTTTTGTACCAATATCCAAAATAGTTATCTCATGGGAGTCGTTAGACCCATTTATTGGGACATGTCCCAGTGAAATATTACTGATTGTCTGACAATTGAGGCCCTGTTTACACGAGAACGCTCGCGGGTGAAAACATACAAACATTTTATCAGATGTGCCTTTCATTTAGAAGGCGATGGCATTTTGGGGCTTAAAAACGCAAAAAAGTGAAACCACCCTACAGAGTGGAAATCTTAAAAACGCTCCACCGTCGCGTTCCCGTCTAAAGGGTAAAAACGCAAAAGTCTGCTAGACAGTGAAGGCACCGATCTGCTCACGGTGGCTCTCGTCACGTACGCGTTTACGTCACAGGCATGCGCCAGTACAGGAAAATAACAACAAACATGTCGGATTATTTCCATATGTCGGACCTTCAAGTTCCCCTAGCAGCTCTGATAAACGTACTAGAATCTTTTCAGCAGTTGTACGAAATATTCTCAGATAGTATTACTGATAGTATTACTACAGATATTATTAGTATTTACGCAGGCGCGCGGACTTGCTGTTGTTGAGTGGCAGTGCTTCCAAGGGGGTAATCCATCGACCGGAAGTTGAAGCCGGCCGCGTGCCGCCATCTTGTAGCAGAACTTCACTTGCGTTAGCATTCTATTGACTACCATTCATTTTGGCGTCACTTTGACAGCGAATAACTTTACATCTGAGGCGTTTAAAGACTCCATTTGTCCATTATTTATTTCTAAAGACACACGACAATGTATAAAGGGCTCCATTACCTTCTATGTTACATTATGGCCCCGTAGAAACAGTTTTTGTAAAAATAGGCTAACGATTGCGTCATAACCACTCGACTCTCTGTCACACAGACAGGAGGAGAAGCTCGCAGGCAATCAATGCATTAACTTAATATGGCGTACTGGCGTTACATTTTAAAATAAATACTATACAAAATACTTACTCCTGCTCATTCACGCCAAAGAACTCTTTGCTCAAGCTCGCCGTCTCTGCAAGATTAACGATGGCAGTTTTCACGCACAGCTACTAGAATATTTACATCTGTTGCTCACGTCATCAAGCTTAGTTTGAGTCGGTTTGAGTCGGTTAAAAAATCGCTAAAAATGGGCTTCAATTGTCTCAACTGAGTTCCAATGAGATAGCTCTGTCCACTTCTTATACTGTCTATGAGTGCTTCACATTGCCACCTAGCCGCCTTGAGTGCACCCTCCCAACAGACACAACACAACAAATAAGATCATCGTGACTAACATGTCACCTTCTATCAATATGATTGGTTCAATTGGTAAAGCAAGCCCCCACCTTTTTACCCTCTGTTACTGGCATAAGCAAAATTCTTTCTTTCTTTCTTTCTTTCTTTCTTTCTTTCTTTCTTTCTTTCTTTCTTTCTTTCTTTGCACAGTTTAATACAACAAAAGTTGCCCACAGTGCTTTACAGTCACACACAACATCAGTACGTTTTAAAAAAAAAAAAAATTATATATATATATATATATATATATATTTATTTTTTTATTTTTTATTATTCATTTATTTGACATGGACATTGCAATTAAACATAGTACAAACCAAGTATGTATGTCCATGGTTGGGCCTTTACACTACAACATTTCCTATTTCATCTTAAAAACATCTCTATAAACACACCAAATGAATCACTTACATACACAAGCCCGTTATCTACAAATGGGTACATTCCTGTTTCGATTTCATCCAAGACTTAACTCGAGAAGTAAACAGTTTAAGCTCAGTCATGGTTTTAAATTCAGTGGGTAATGAATTCCACAATTTTGCACTTTTATATGAAAAAGCAGACTGACCAAATGAAGTCTTACAGTACGGAGCTATACAGTTGTTATTGATAGAACATCTGGTGACTCTATTGATGCTTTGTCTATATATATATATAAACAATACATAGAACCGACACAGTTGCAATCGAAACCCCTTCAAGAGAGTTCACACGCAGCGTTTAAGATGTGATTTTAACCTCAGTTTAAAAGTAGGAAGGGATGTGGCTGATCATTCCACAGTTTTGGACCTATTCGAGAAAATGCTCTTTCACCCCTATGTTTATATTTTGTCCTACTCGCACATAAAAGATGATGATTTTTCTGATGATGAAGCGTTTCATTTCAGGCAGTGATTTCTTCGTGGCCTTATAAAGATAAATGTTAAAAAACAGGCTTATGGTCAGAAAAAACAATCTCATCAATCATAATGTCTTGAATATGTAGTTCAATAATTATGACTTTGTCAGCAATAAAAAATGCAGCTTGTGAATGACTCCGTACTGGAGATAAGACAATTTATATCCATATACACATAACAAGATCAAAAAAGATTATCAAAATATGGAAACATTATTTTGATGGGGGCGAAAGGGGAAACATTCTGGTTTACATCATTGTACAACTTTCTGAAAAAGTTTTAAATGAAAAACATTCAGAAATTTGGTCTACTTGGGATTCATGTTCGGGATTGTATTATGTTCTTCAAAGAATACCATTGTATTGCCATGTATTATTCTGTCAAAACGTGGTATTATTGTGGTACTTTTTTGTTAGTGGCTGAAGATTCATTCAAGTTGCAGTAGGGAAACAGAAGCAAAGAAGTCTTCAGTTTTCAGAAGCTTCATTTCTCTTGACTAATACGGTACCTCACCTTATTATCCCTGTTTCCTCTCATAACTCCTCATTTTGCCAAGCAAATAATCAGTGCAATGGCTCTTCGTAGTACTTACAGGGGCTATTGTTGATTAGGCTACAAGATGGCAGACACTCATTAACACTCACTACGCAAAACTGCCTGTTATCAGACAGGAGCATCAGTAATCAGGGAGCGGATCCATTTTGTTCCTCCTTGTGCTGTTTGATTGCCACCCTGCAGTCGTGTCTGCAGCTGCTTTCTAAAGAATGATGTGGTTATTTTTACAAGCAACAATGACAGACAGGTCGATCTCGATAGGGACCTTGGAGACGGCCCCTCAGCATCAGCGTTCTCGCGTTCCAGCGGGTTGTAGCACAAGTGCAGCTTAATTCGTCATTGGGAAAGACAATACCCACATGAGCAGATTTGTTTTGAACAATGCATTGAAGAACGTAAATGGCAAACATGAACATCACTTGCAGCAGACTTGCAGCTGCCATTCCTGCTCTGACCCTGGTCCCTCTGTTGCAGCCATCGGTGTTATTTTAGAAAGCCTGAGATATTGGTCTGTCCAAAGGTCCCATCTCTAATGGAAAACTCAGTTAGATTGTCCAGGTCAGCAAGACTGAGAGATAGGCTGCTCATCTTTCAATATATGGTTGTTGACAGATGACGGCATCGGTATAAAAGTAATCTTCTTGTACTTCAGACTTCAAAGGCCAAGAGCCCCATGTCAAACTTGAAATAGGACCTCATTTCACCACCTTCACCGGCACTGAGCAGCACACAAAGACCAGCTGCATTATGGGAACTCCTAAAGGAGCAGAACAGGTGCTCAGGTGCAGCTGAATGAAGAAACAAACTTGCTTATAGTGTTCAGTGAACATGCTGCATTATCCAGACACCTGTGGTGGCTAGATATTAACATAGAATATCACAAATGTGTACCTTTCACATGCTCCCTCATTGCATGTAGTTAAATTATGAGAAATTTTGTGATAGTGTAGGTTACATAAAATTCTACATTTGAAATATGGCATAAACTTGCCTTAGATGTTGGAGCAGGGCTATTGACTTGACCAGCAGAGTTAAGTTTTAAAGAGGCAACTTGGCAACTATTTATACTTAATAAAACCGTTTAGAAATCATTTGGACGGTTAAATAAGCTGTTCCCCCTAACGTTCCCAGGTGGAAAACCAACTTTGCAACATGGGGACTAACGTCCCAGTAAGTTGGAAATAGGAAGCGAGAACGAGCGAGAAACACAAACTGCTTTACGCAATTCGACATAAACACACACACCCCCCTCAATACCGGTAGGCCACGCCGGCTAGCTATAAGCTATAGCTCCACACGATAAAGTTGTCCGGCTCTGATAATAACAAATGCACATGAGCAGCGGTAGAAAGGGGGATGAGGGGGCCGCAAGTGAGTTTTTTTTACGTCAGTTTTGTGAAATATACACCCCACAGCTGTAGGGGGAGCTCGTGGAGACAACATGCGACAACAAAAGTGAAAATCAGTGAAGAAATGGCTAGAGTTGCCAAGTTCCCCTTTAACTGAGTCAAACACACCTGGCTAAAATAATCACTTAACTCTGATGACATTGATTTGCTGATTTGATTATGGTGTGTTGTTGCCTGAACTCTACAGGTTGTGGCCTTCCAAGAAGTCCAAGAAGTAGTTCAAAAGAAAGAAATTACAAAGGATAACTTAGAGGGATAGTTCACCTATATAAAAATAAAAATTCGGAAATATTTAAAAACTTAAGCTGATCTTCGAAACACAAATTAAGATATTTTGAATAAAACCTGAGATATTTCTGTCCCTTCATATAAAAAGTAAATTCCACCAAAAATTTGCTTCAAAAAGTAAAAAAATTACATCATCTTTGCTTGACGTTCAAAAACCAATAGGTTTGTTCTCGTGTGTCAAGCGAGCACGTTTGAACCTCTGTAAGAACCAATGAGGTTTGTGTTGAGCTTCCATTACCATATTTGATGTGCTCTATGTACTGTAGGTGTGTCGATCATGTTTATATGTGATTAAAAGCCTAATTAAATCTGTTCATCATACTGTATAAAGTGATTGTGTCCCTTTGGAAGACTTAAATTAAACTGTTCAATGCATTTGGATTACTTTTGCGATGTCTTTCTAAACTTTTTGAAGACATCTTTCAGGTCTCATTAAAAATATTTTCATTTGTGTTTTGAAGATGAATAAAAGTCTTATAATAATAATAATAATAATTCATTACATTTATATAGCGCTTTTCTAGACACTCAAAGCGCTTTACATAGATGGGGGGAATCTCCTCAACCACCACCAATGTGCAGCATCCACCTGGATGATGCGACGGCAGCCATAGTGCGCCAGTACGCTCACCACACACCAGCTTACTGGTGGAGAGGAGACAGAGTGATGAAGCCAATTAGTATATATGTATATATATAGGGGTGATTAGGAGGCCATGATAGACAGAGGCCACTAGGGGCAAATTTGGCCAGGATGCCGGGGTTACACCCCTACTCTTTCGAAAGACATCCTGGGATTTTTAATGACCACAGAGAGTCAGGACCTCGGTTTAACGTCTCATCCGAAGGACGGTGCTCTTTGACGGTATAGTGTCCCAATCACTATACTGGGGCGTTAGGACCCACACAGACCACAGGGTGAGCACCCCCTGGTGGCCTCACTAACACCTCTTCCAGCAGCAACCTGGTTTTCTCATGAGGTCTCCCATCCAGGTACTAACCAGGCTCAGCCCTGCTTAGCTTCAGTGGGCAACCAGTCTTGGGCTACAGGGTGATATGGCTGCTGATGGGTTTGCAATGACATAAGGGTGAGTAATTAATGACAGAATTTTAATTTTTGGGAAAACTATTCTTTTAAATATTAATTTAATAATATTTAGGCAGTTAATCACTGCCTTGCTGAAATAGGGCCATAACACATTCTTGCAAGTTTAACTCTTTCCCCGCCAGCGTTTTTGAAAAAAATTGCCTGTCAGCGCCAGCATTTTGATAATTTTTTTTAACTTTCATGGACCCCAGAACATTTTATTGTATGAAATATCAACATACAATATATTAAAAGAAAGAACAGAGCCTCTGCTTTTAAACATTATGAACAAAAAGCTTAGAAAATCAAGTTTTTGTGAAAGACTACACCGGGATCGGATTCAGAATGATGTTTAAAACATTGATGGAGTAGATCGAGTCCATCAACTTCCTCAAAGCTTCACAGTACTATACCTCTTCATGGGTTTCAATTGGTAATGTTAGGCAGTTTTGATTTATATACTGTTTAATGTTTGATGATTGATTACATGTGTGTAAGCAATGCTTATATCGCTCGTTTCTGCTTCTTCATCTGTGTTTTGATTCTGTGATCCTGCACTCTTTCAGAAGACGCATAATAGCACACCCTACCGAATTACAGTAAGTTAAAATTGGTTTTATAGCCTACAACAGTACAACGGACAAGTAAGGAAAAAATGGGGTGTCCAAAAAAACTGTGCATTAAAATAGTTTCTTACACCACAGGATCTGCCATAGCTCATTCAAAACATGTCACATTAACTATAGCAACAACGACTTGGGCTGTTTCTGAGAAGGCAGCACGAACATGAGATATTGCTCTTATACAACAATTCAATAAAATATTTAATATTAAGTAACATGTTAGAACCAATATTGTCAGTTCATTTGTTCAAATTAGTTGAATGAATGATTTAGTAACTCGTGTCACTTGGGCTGCATCCGAAATCACAGTCTCTGATTAGTCTAATTACTTTATAATTAGTATAATGAGTATTCGGAGACTGTTAAAAAAATATGTTCTATGAATACAGTCCCTCCAGGATTTCATGATTCTGCGATCAGAGAATTTGGGGAAGCTTGCATTTTTGTCTTATTTCCAAAAAATTTCTGCTAATAAAGATCCAAAACTGAC
This sequence comes from Semotilus atromaculatus, assembly GCA_031834385.1. NCBI lineage: Eukaryota > Metazoa > Chordata > Actinopteri > Cypriniformes > Leuciscidae > Semotilus > Semotilus atromaculatus. The sequence goes on from JAULUF010000025.1 coordinate 6,525,829, forward strand.
AGTCCAATATTTAATATTGGACAATATTTAATATTTCCAACTGATCTTTCCGAATCATTGCCTTTAAAACCTGTTCACTACCAAAAGGCATGAGCTACAAGCTATCCAACACTTTGTTTATATTTAGAGAAGCACATGGGACGATATGGTTTAATGATACTTTTAAAGGTGCCATATGTAAAAATTGAGGTAAAAATATCCAAAAAATGAGCTACACGCATCAAAGGAATGAGAAGAAATAAGTGCGATGATGTCATTAAAAAAATGACAAGTTATAGTGCTGCCGAGATATAAACCTGAATTAGCATGCTAAATTACTAGCCCCGGCCCGGCCGGTGTCGTAATACCAGTTTCGGCCATGGGAGGCGGTATGCGGGCAACATACATAACCACTAGCCAAACTGCAACACACGAATAACTCGCACGGCTTGTGGGCGTACTTGAACCTGATGTCAATCGTGTAAAGGACAAAAAAGCACTTTGGTACAGTCCACTACTACATTTCAGTTCAGGGAAGAGTTAAAAAAAACGATTGGTCGATATTATGTATGAGGAATACAATTTGGTAAGTTGCAGCATACTGTATCATTCAACAGTGTTCGTGTTTTTTTTACTATTAGCTAGTAGAGATGATCGGTTCACGTACGCTAGGGATCTGTCGTGTAACATTTACAAGCGCCAAAACGGTATTTATTGTTTGAATTGCATAATAAAATTGACAGAATCTGAGAGCTGAGATTTTTTTATATCATAACCTGCTCTGTCTAGTCTGTTGGTCTCCGTGTCCTCTTTGCGTTAGAGTTGCGATTTTTCTGTGCGTGACAAAATTGATGTGTGGCGTGAGAGCGTGTGAAAAGTATCAATTCCGTGTGTCATAAAAAATTTAATATGAACAAAACGAATACCGTAAAACTTCACATAATAGCCCGGGCTTTTATTTTCCCAAATCGTCGAACTGCACCAGCTTGTATTTGAGACAGGCGTCTATATGAGACCGGCCTTTATAATTTAGTGTTGAGATGTTGTTAATTGAGTCTCTAATCTCAAAAAATCTCCAAATGCTCCACGTGAAACTGCGGTCTTACTATCGTGTCAATTGATTTGATTAATATGCGCGAGGGAGAGAGAGCAGGACCGCGCTCGTGTTGTTTGAAGACGTGAGAGTGCGTGTGCGCGCGCGGCCGGGGCTCGCTCTCTCTCTCTCTCTCTCTCTCTCTCTCTCTCTCTGCTCGTAACGCGCCCTGTCAAGCGCAGCGGCAGCAGTCATTCTGCATCCGTCACCGATCGAAATAGGCTTTGGCGGGACAAAGCGGACTATTTGACGGTTTCAGAAGATTAACAACCCGAAACTAAGAAACAGACTAGAGTGGGCCACCTTTCTGGAGGTATACTGCCCCCATCTGGTATGGAATATGTGGAGTATGAATTGATTTTTTTACATAGGGCACCTTTAATACTGAATCTAATGTATACTGGGGCAAACATCTGCTAGTCACCATAATGCCTGATTTCACCAGCCGAAATTACATTTAAATAAGTACATGATTTTACTGGATATGCACTAAACAATATTGTAAGAACAAATAAAAAAATTATAAGAACATGAAATAATAATAGCATTTAAAATGTATAGTATAAAATCAATATAATCTATGTCACAGATTACATACTGATTTAGCAACAAAGTCCAAGGCATTGTGTGTCCAACACAATTCTGTATTTTCCGCAAAATTATGAGTCAATTCTTTTGTGTGTCTTGTGTGTGGGGGAGAAGGTAATTCAGTAATTATGCACAAAATGTACAGGTATGTGTATTGCCATTAACACTAATTACACAAGTACATCATGATTATTGGTTGGCTTTCACGGCAAGATAACACAAAAAAGCTGCATATATCACAACAATTTTTGAGAAAAGCCGCAGCAAATTTAGTTATTTTAGGCCGCAAAAATCACAAAAAACCCCCGCAAAATCCTGGTGGGAATATGAATGTAATCTGGACATACTGTTGTTGTCATGTGAACTACAGTGTCAGTTGTGCCACTTCACTGCCGTTCACAACCCCTCTCCCGAGGCATCATGGGAGAGTAAAGTGTCCAATGGATGCGCACTTACATAAGACGTTACGTTTTAAAAAAGATTTAGAAAAATAAAGCATTTGGATTGGATTATATTAGATTATAAATAATTGGATTACAGTATATCACATCTTAAAATATATTTTAATCAGACTAGTTACTTTGCATATATAATCTGCTCCTGACGAACACATGAATTATTATTTGAATTATCACTCAGTAAGTCATTTAGCCATGTATTACTGTCTTTGAAAGGCTATTGTCTTCAATGTGAAACACATTCAAATTCAAGCAAATTCATTTAATTCCATATTCAAATGCAACTAAATTGAATTACTTGATAGCTTTTCATTAAACTCTGAAACCCTGACATAATGTAATGTTTAATGCAGTTCATGTCGTTGATAACAAAGATATGTTTCTTTATCTTTGTATTTTATATCAATGTGGTATAAGATTATCCTATTCTGATCTATGTGATAAATGAGTTAAGTCAAATGTAATCTAAAATGTATCAAAAAGTAGTCTGATTTTATTACCTTAAATGTGTAATATAATGGATTACTTTACTAACTACAATTTTTGTCATGTAATTTGGAATCAGTAACCGACTACAATTTGTAAGTATTCTAACCAGCCCTGACTTTAAAGTTTGTAAGTGTGCATTTTTAGATACAGACTTTGTTTCTGAATGAATCAGTTTTTGAACTAATCGTTTGAGTGAATGTGATATAAGTGAATAACTCACTTATAAAGACAGTCACTTGTCGTCACTTACTGGCGTAACACTGTAGCGTGCAGGAAGAGTAAGGAATGCTTCAATATTGCTGGTTGTGTCAATATTTGTATATAATGCACTGAGACATCATTTTCATGGCAATTACGCACATTTCCGTTACAGCAAAATTTACTATGGTAATGAGAATTGTTGCATTACAGAAATTAGTATATTGTTTACTACATATTTTTTCAAATATCCTATATTGGTCATCTTGGTAGGGAAATATATATATAAAGCTGTAACATGAAATCTACAGATGGTTTTGAGTCACTTTTGTTCACACTATCTCAGGAGCATCTCTCGTCACATGACAAGCTCCCTCCTTTCGTCCTGCCCTTAGTTGTCACCTTTTCTGTCTGTATGATTGATTCACAATGTCTTACGAGGCATCTTCACCCCCATCTTCAGTAGTCAGGGATCAGGTGTCCAGTTATTATAAGCGTCTAATGGTGACGCAGACTGCTTTGGGCAGCACTGGGGGAAACACACATGTGAGTCTTTCCTCTCTCCTTTGAGTCCAAATCTTGCACTTTTCCAAAATAGCTTGAGGGCGTATATTTATACCGGTGTACATCAGAGGCCTGGACGTGTGAACTCGCTGACAACTGCATCTCTGTGAGAAATGGTCTGAGACAGAGGTATGAGGTAATAGTCAGGGCTTGTACATGATGGTGGAGCTCAGTATCTAGTCCTCTACGCGCTGAAGACTCCTTCTTGGAATCAGACTTCAAATGATTTAAGGCAGACAGATGGTGTGTGCATACATTATCTGTACTTATATCAACAGTTTCATTTAACACTATAACCCTAAATCAATCTGAGCTCCCTCTATTCACTGCCAAACATGGAAAATAACTGTGGGAAACAGAAAGTGGGGAATCAAAACAGACCCAATAGAAACTTTTTTATGTTGTGCTAACAGGCAATTGTGGGGAATGATACACAAATAACAAGTTTTTTTTTTTTTTTTTTTTTGCTTTGTTTGATCGAATGTAACTACAAAATCATGCATTTTATGTAAACTTGCTCAATAAAATGTAAAAAGTTCATTTGAACTATAATTATGTCAAGCAGTTCACATAATGTGGTTTTCTCAAAGAGTTACCTTAACCATTACATTAAGTTATCTTTTTCAAGTACTTGCTTTTGTGATTATTGTGTTATTGTTTTTACTAAATTATTTAAATGTGTAGAACATTATATAGAAACTGTGTCTATTCCTCGTTTAGTAAGGCCAAATAATATATATAATGTAGGATCTAGGAAAAATTTAATTGTAATTAAACCAGAAAATCTCAATATCAGTGATAAACAATTTCTAAAGCTAGGTCTTCTAAACATTAGATCGCTCACACCTAAGGCGGTTATTGTAAATGAAATGGTCACAGATAATAGTTTCGATGTACTGTGCCTTACTGAAACCTGGCTTAAACCAAATGATTATTTCGGTCTAAATGAGTCTACTCCGCCAGGATACTGTTATAAGCATGAGCCCCGTCTGATTGGTCGTGGCGGCGGTGTTGCAACAATCTATAGAGATATTCTTAATGTTACTCAGAAAACAGGTCACAGGTTTAATTCGTTTGAGGTACTTGTGCTAAATGTTACACTATTAGATTTAAGAAAGAAATCCCTATTATCTCTAGCCTTGGCTACTGTATATAGACCTCCAGGGCCTTACGCCGATTTCCTAAAAGAGTTTGCAGACTTTCTATCAAATCTATTGGTCAACGTCGATAAAGCAATAATTGTTGGAGATTTTAACATACACGTAGATAACACAAATGATGCGTTAGGGACTGCGTTTACAGATTTATTAAACTCCTTCGGGGTCACGCAAAACGTCAGTGGTCCCACTCATCGCCTAAATCATACACTAGATTTAATTATATCATATGGAACCAATCCAACCGATATAGATATTGTACCGCAAAGCGATGATGTAACTGATCATTACATGGTAACTTGCATGTTACGTACTGCTGAAATTTGTCATGTTGCGCCACGTTATCGACCAGGCAGAACAATCCTTCCAAACACTATAGATAGATTCTCAAATAGCTTACCTGATCTATCTCAGCTGCTGCCTGAACCCAAACAAACAGATGAACTAGAGGAAATGACTAGCAGTTTGAGCACCATTTTCTCTAGTACATTAGAAATTATTGCACCAATTAGATTAAAAAAGGTTAGAGAGAAAACTAGAGCACCATGGTACAACAATGCTACGCATGCTATCAAGAGAGAAACTCGTAACTTAGAGCGTAAATGGAAACAAACAAATTTAGAGGTCTTTAGAATCGCGTGGAAAGACAGTATGTCACGTTACAAAAAGGCTCTTAAATCAGCCAGGGCTGAGCATCTCCGCAGACTAATAGAAAATAACCAAAATAATCCAAGGTTCTTATTTAACACCGTGGCCAGACTAACAAATAAACAGGCATCACCTGAGCAAAATATTCCGTTACAATGTAGTAGTAATGACTTTATGAATTTCTTCACTGAGAAAATAGAAAACATCAGAAACACAATTGTAAATATACAATCTATTATGGTGTCTTATGATTCAGCCTCAATTATAGCCCCTCAAGAACAACTACACCGCTTTACAACTATAGGACAGGAAGAGCTAAATAAACTTATTATTGCATCTAAACCAACAACTTGTTTATTAGATCCAATACCCACTAAATTACTTAAAGAAGTGTTACCTGTAGTGGAAGAGCCTCTTCTCAATATTATTAATTCATCTTTATTTTTAGGTCACGTTCCAAGAATATTCAAGCTGGCAGTAATAAAACCTCTTATTAAGAAACCACAATTAGATCCAAATAACCTAGCAAATTACAGACCCATTTCAAATCTTCCATTTATGTCTAAAATACTAGAAAAAGTTGTGTCCGCTCAATTGTGCTCTTTCTTGCAAGAAAATGATATCTATGAAAAATTTCAGTCAGGATTCAGACAGTATCATAGCACAGAAACTGCGCTAGTTAAAATTGCAAATGATTTACTTTTAGCTTCTGACCAAGGCTGCATCTCAATACTTGTTCTACTGGATCTAAGCGCTGCATTTGATACTATAGATCATAAAATACTCCTGGATCGACTACAAAACTACACTGGTGTTCAGGGACAGGCATTAAGCTGGTTTAGATCGTACTTATCAGACCGTTACCACTTTGTCTGCTTAAATGGGGAAAAATCAAAGATCACGTCAGTAAACTATGGAGTACCGCAAGGATCTGTGTTAGGCCCTCTACTATTCTCAATATATATGCTGCCACTTGGTAATATTATAAGAAAACATGGAATTAATTTTCACTGTTATGCTGATGACACTCAATTATATATTTCATCACGGCCAGATGAAACCACTAACTTATCTAACTTGACAGAATGTCTTAAAGATATAAAATACTGGATGACGTGTAATTTCCTGCTATTAAATTCAGATAAAACAGAGGTATTACTTATTGGTCCAAAAAACTACCCACAAAATCCCTTACAATACAACTTTAATTTAGAAGGATGCCCTGTTACTTTATCCACTACAGTAAAAGACCTGGGTGTCATACTTGACCGCAACTTGACTTTCGAAAATCATATTTCATATGTTACAAGAACAGCCTTTTTCCACCTTAGAAACATTGCTAAGCTACGTAACATGCTATCCGTTTCTGATGCAGAAAAGTTAGTTCATGCATTCATGACCTCGAGACTAGATTACTGTAATGCTTTATTAGCTGGTTGTCCTGTATCCTCAATAAACAAGCTACAGTTAGTCCAAAATGCAGCCGCTAGAGTTCTTACTAGATCAAGAAAATATGATCATATAACACCAATTTGATCATCTCTACATTGGTTACCTATTAAGTTCCGTATCAATTACAAGGTATTGCTACTGACCTATAAAGCCCTAAATGGTTTAGCTCCAGTCTATTTAACGGACCTTCTATCGCCCTACAATCCGTCGCGCTCTTTAAGATCACTAAATTCGAGGCTTCTGGTCATTCCTAGGATATCCAGATCCACCAAAGGAGGGAGGGCGTTCTCACATTTAGCTCCTAAACTCTGGAATAGCCTTCCTGATATTGTTCGAGGCTCAGACTCGCTGTCCCAGTTTAAAACCAGATTAAAGACGCATCTCTTTAACCAAGCATTCACATAATGCTTACCTTTTATACTACTGCCGAATCAGATCGAATGCATTAATATTATGAACATCAGCTACGCTAATTATTTCTCATCTGCCTTTCTGCTGTTATCTCGGGACGCAAGTCCCGAGGTAAATAGCGTTCGTCAGCTCCAGTTTGTATCCAGCCTCTCACGGAGACTTCGGATGATCCAACACCTGTGATGAGACGACTAAACGCCTGTGGAGAGACGACTCGACGCCTGTGAAGAGACGACTCAACGCCGGCGATATGTTATGCCCTAAATTAATACATGATGAACTAACTGTATTTTCTATGTACATTTTTAATGCACTTTCTGTAAAGCTGCTTTGAAACAATGTGTATTGTGAAAAGCGCTATACAAATAAATTTGAATTGAATTGAATTGAATTAAATTAAAATAGAACAAAATCATTTTAAATAGTTATATTAAAACCTAAAAATGCAGTCACATTTACCATTGCTCTGCAATTTTTTTCATGTCATCCATTTCAATAGGACTCCGCATGATCAGGACTGTTGCGTGTCGCACAGGACCAGCAGAAAACAGCTTGGTTTGAAAGTGACTTCTGTATGTGCTGCGCTTCATAGATCGCTATACTACATAGATAATGGACAGAGTTTGGGGTAATGTATTACAAGTCACGTGAGGTATTGAGTTATGTAATCAGATTACATTTTTCAAGTAACAAGTAGCCTAATGCATTACTGCGTAGTTCAACAAGTCTGAGTTTCTCGAAACCATCGTTCCAACGAACATTGGCAAACAGCATCGCAAAGTTGTGTGGTTGGAACGACAGATCTCGAGCTGTGGTTAGAAGCAGGTTCTTGTTTAATAATTCCTTATCTGGAGCAAAATAATCAAGCTGACATTCAGTACAACCTGTTTCTTTTATTTAGAATACACAAATGCCATTTGCGTCTTTGAGTGTGTCAAGAGATTTAAAGCACCGTTTTTGAAGACTGCGCATGTGTGTACGTGCTCTAGGCTACTATGTAAGAACGAGCCAATGATTGAATCTGGAAATAAAGCGAAATAACTGAGAAAAATTAGAAAATTATTGTCCTCAGATGCCATGTCTGTAATTTATATCAAAACATCTAGCATTAACTCGATCTCATCAGTTTCATTAAAATAAGTTATTACTCCACCACGTGCGTGACGTCATAACCAACGTGGTTGAACGACCAATTCGCGACAATATGGTTTCGGGAAACAGTCGTGACTAGCTAGTTGATTTCTTCAACGATGGTTCGTAATATAGTAGTTAAGCATAGAGTTACGTCGTTGTACGGGAAACACACCAGAACGGCAGTGAAGCTGAACGATTTGTTTGAGCAGCGCTCTCTACTCAAGCGTGAATTTGCATTTCCTTCAGCATGAGGCTTATTCAGTTCACTTTTGATGTGAAAGGGCCTTTACATTTGCCAAATATAGCTATAACTTGTTTTGTTATTAAAAAACAAACAAGCAAGCCCAGCCCAGATGAGAAAAAGCAATGCAAAAGTAACTTAGTAATGCAATTATCTACTTTTTTAGGAAGTAACGCAATCATGTAACTTTGTCACATTACTTTTAAAAGTAACTTTTAAACACTGATCTTTTTTGCATGTGAAATTTCGCTAATGTGAGCACACCATAAGGCAAATTATGACTGGACAATAGGACAACACTTCTGCTCAAAGCAAGAGTCCATAAACCTTCACTTTTGTATGGCGAGAATTGGCTTGAATTGAACAGATCCCAAGATTATCAGAGGGAATAGCTACAGTTAGGGAATAGTTTGTTAAATTCATTAATAAATTACTAGAATTATAAATAGATTAACTTTAGGGTTTACATTGAGATGGCAAATTAATTAAAACTAGCAATATTAGCAAAATAATAGTTTGAGATTACTGAGAACAGTGTAGCCTTTAAATTAAATTCAAACTTGTTTGAAAAGAGTTAAAAAAGATTTAAACAGCTCTGGTCATGTGATAATTTACATCATCCATGTAAAATGACCACATTTGACTGGTGGGATTATTTACTCTAGCCTGGTTTTATCACTACCTGATTTCATTCACAGATGCATTTCAGATCCATAGCTCCCCCTTCATTGACACTGGCTGTCACTTAATAGTGTGTGAAATCAGAGATCTGATAGCCTACATATCTCCTTACACTTTCCCTTATATGATGATAAACTGCATAAATCGTGACCGCGTTCAGTGTGTGACTGTGTGTACGAATAATATTGTTCAGCTCAAAACACATTTATCATGCACGCTGAGATCTATAAATGTTTAGTTGGCCTTTACACACTCACACATTGGCCATGTCACATCTGCATTATCATTTAATATCAGTGTGACGTTTGGAAGAGGATCGCGCAACAGACAGGTGGTCCTGAGCATACAGTTGCACTCGAGGTCTGAGTGAATAAGCTGATATATTACAGTGGGCAATAAACAGCCTCAGAGTTTGTGTTGCTGTCATAGAGGAGTGTGATGGTGATCTGGGGGAAAAAGAAGAAAAAGAGGATAATTTGGGACTGTCAGTTTAAGATTTCCCTCATTTTACACTCGAGCGCAGGTAAATTTTTCGCTTTTTGAGCTTGTGGCATTTAAACATAATTGAACACTTTAAAGCAAGAGCAGACACGTGTACTGAGGGAAAGCAAAACTGTTTGGCATATGATGAGAAGAAAGTAAAAAAGTATTTCTTCACAAAATTTTAGGAATGGATTCATCAGATGTTTTCTTATAAGCGATTAAATGCGATGAAATGTTTGATCCATTGAATAAAAAAAAAAAGACAGTGTTTAACATAAGATAAGACATGATACCAAACTCTGAGATGCAAGCAACTGATATGAACATGAGCTAAGCATTACAGAGCTCCCTTTAACTAGTTTCACATAGCCAAACTTGTGACAGTCTGTAAAGTCTGGTTCAGTTTGGAAAATCATTTTGTTTTGATGTGCTGTTTAAGGAGTCTTTCTGGAATACCTGATAGGGTCAAAGTTTGGCTTTTTATAATGTTATAGTTATACCTCTGCTGCTATACTCTAACTGCACCATTATGAAAAAGCATATTTTTTGTTTGTGTACTTCTGGGGCTGTATGCGTCAGCCGAGCAACTGCCATTGAAATGAATGGGAATGCTAACAAATTGCTGTGGTCATGTGATTTGAGGCTAAGCTGACTCTTTAACAAACCAGTGGCCAGTTGCATAAACTGACAAGTCTTACAAGTTAGTCATCCAAAAATTTTTCTTTGAGACGGGTCATAACTTTGTTGCATAAAAAGGTTGATTGGTCTAATTTAAATCCAAAAAGTAAGACTGATTAGCCCTAACTAATTGCTAGTTAATCCCAGACCCAGTCTGAACTTGGTGACCCCTGGGGTGCGTTTCCCAAAGCCAATAAGGAAGCAAGACCCATTGAGTTGTGTTGGTATCGAGGAAACTTGCGACCATAGGGAAATTGGGAAATGCACCCCAGGTTAGCTGGATTTATCTCAAATAAAGCTTTTTGACAGCGTGAAAGGTTTTGTCACACAGAAGGATTAGACTTTACTCTTTATTTTTTACCTTTCACAGACATTTCTTAGCTAAATACAGCATATTTGCATTTTATTCAGGAACCCATTTTCTCGCATTTTCAGCGGTGTCACAATATTCAATTAAAGCTGACAGGAATACAGCTCCCTGTGGTCGGAAGAGGTGTTTTGATCTTTCTTTCTTTTTTTAAAGTAATATAGGTTTTTGAGTTTTGAGTTTGCAAGATTTTTCTGGTTATAAACATAGAAACTCCATATGTTCCCACTGTACAAGAATGAATAATGTAGTCCATCATCCCTCTCTGCACTGTGGTGGTAAAGATCAGATGTCAAAGACTCCACAAATGTAGGCCGTCTTATACGCAGTACTTAGTCGACATGCTACTTGGCTTTCAGACACACAGCATTCATTCATATTTGATAGTGACTCAAGACAGCCTTTTATTCACTCTTCAGCATCGTTTAGCCTAAAAAGGGAAGAGGACATCAGTCAATACACTTAAATGTCAATACACTTAATGATTAGTAAGGATTGGTCAATGTCTCCTCACTGGATTGCTTCTGAAAGGGTTCAATTGATCTTTTAAAGAGCACTCTTGATGATTATATTAAAACTGATATGTAAGCTTTAGGCACACATAGCACTATCCTGAGAAAATTAGCTTCACGAGTACTTAAACAAAATTGAAAAACCCCAAAAAACTATGAAACGGTGTATTTTTCTCTGTTGAGTCGTCTATTGAACCTCCGCAGTTTTTACATTAATCTGCTTTGACTGAGACACAATGGGGATTGAATTGTCAATTCCAATTCCATTGAATTGTTAACGTCAACATGATTATACCCTCACTAAAGGTTTGTTAGTTCAACTTTTGAAGTTCATGCACTGCATCATGCAACTGTTTGTCCTCTGAGACACAACGAGCTGGTTGGGGTGGAAAGGTCAAGTACATAGTAATCATAAATCAAAAACACTGATGTTTCCAAGGAAAGATAGCTCAAGTTACAGAGTATGCTGTTTTGCTTGTCACTCAACTGTATCCAAGTGCACACTTTATCGCACAACAAAATGTAAGTAAATGTAATTTAGTTGTCAATATTGAGCAAGTGATGCAATTACAAAGACATAAATTAAATTTTGATATGATTTTCAATGTATTAATATGATATATTTGATATTATTAAATAACCATAAATTCATAAATTCACAGAAATAAATACAAAGTTACTAGATCGATCAAATAACCAATCACTAATTGAAAATGGGTTCGTTCATTCAGTCATATATGTGTGCAGCATTTGGCATTTTCCTGCAAAAGTGAATGATGTAGAGTGTGACGACAAAGTCCCAATGTATACTTCGGTATTCTAGAGATTTTGCATTATCGCAGATTCCCCCGTCTACTCTTCTCATGAGCTTCCTTTCCTGCGAGGCTTATCATTCTTGCCTTGTTCATTCAATAGTATTGAATTGAGTACTCATTAGTGTTTCTGTGAAAGTCACGCAGAGTGTGATGAAACAATAGGGGAGTGTCTCGATGTAATCCGAAAGCAAGTTGTCACAGGAGACGCATTTAAAACGCATGTCAATACTAGGTAGAAACAGTAATGCTTCTAAGGTGACCACTTGTGAGCTTGATACCAGGTGTTTGTCTTGCTCCTCATTTACCGATGTTTAAATAAGAAAAACACCTTTTAGAAGAGCATCACATGCCGAACTACAATGCTTTGAATGTTTGGAGGCCATCTGAACTCAGGACAAGCATCATTCGAAGGCCGGGCTGAAACAAAACAGGCTGCAAAAAAAAAAAAAAAAAAGGGTGTGTGTATTCTTGTCATCCATGGACTTCAAGGTTTCAAATGCCCACTGGCCTTTGTATTCTTCTCTAGCCTCAGCTGCTCGGGGGTCAAGGCTGCCGCTAGTGAGGAATGTGTGTTGTTCTCAGTGCATCTCCATTCTCATCCTAGCATAAACAGGCATGCATTTTGTGCCAGGTGGCTGGAGAAGCACCTCTGTACCACATTTCTGAGAGTCATTCAATACTAAAGCCATCAAGGTCTTAGCCTCCTGATGGATCACTCTCAACTGTGTACAGATTACTAGCAGTTAGAGAAGAAGGCATCCCACAGCTGCACTATACATCTAAATGTGCAACCTCTCAACCCCTCAACCGCCAACTATTTCAGAGTCACCACCCATCCTCAAAATTAGCCCAAGCCATCCTCTTTCCAGACCACACAATCTCCCAACTTGCCTATCTGTCACCAGTTAATGTAACAATGAGCTCTAAGATTAGGTTACAACAATGGGGCCACATCCCTTGGGCCATGGTCCAATCACAATGCAGACATGTGAAGTAGTCTGAGGGCTTTAACCATGTTGCAATATGTGCACCAATCACTATCCTGAAATGCGTGAGAGGAGTAGGGCATCCCAACTATGGAACGTTAATTCTCACCGCAAGAGTGTTGCACAGTGGAGGAAGGGTGATAATGACCTGAGTGGGATCATCTTACAAAACAAATATCTTTAAAGTCCGAACAAAAACTTTAAACTGTCCATTACTTTAGCACAGTCCTGTTTCCAACACACCTGCCTGGAAGTTGCTAGAGATCCTGAAGACCTTGATTAGCTGGTTCAGGTGTGTTTAATTAGCGATAAAGCGCCTTGTCCTAATTACCGTAATTTCGGGACGTTCAACTCTGAGCTATTTACGTCCTTGAGCTTGGAATTATACGCTTCTATCGCAACGTTATCATGCCTAAATACATCGCAGCGGTCAGGTGGTACAAGTAGGAGCTCTCAGAACATTCCCATCTTACAAGTTGTCATCACAAGCTCTACGAGGATGTGAACGCTTTTTATAAGCTGAAATCTCGTAATTACGGTAATCGCGACATGGCGCAAACACACCAACTCTGCTAGAGCAAAACTTTAGCAGCTCTAACTTTCACGATCCAGGACGTTTTATATCACTGTGCTATCCTTTCTGTCTATTTGATTGCACTTTATGCAAACAGGGCTGTAAAATTAATTGCTACTTTTTCTGACTACTTCTGTAACTGGGATTTTTGAGTCAACTGGGTGTCCAGTTGTCCAGGTCCAGCTGCTCTAACATTCTGTGTCGGGTTTCGACCAGCTTTAGTGCTTCCACCTATCAAGGAGAGCTTACAAAGGGATTGGGTCTCAACACACAGTCAGATGTCAAGCGGATTAAGAGGGCTCTGAGACCTTGGGTCTTCATCATAAAAAATTATCCCGTATGTCAAGACCAGGGAACCAGTTTAGCTCTCACAGTGGACTGCTCTCGCCTCACAAAGGAGCCTTAGAGATTGAAATGAATTGCCAAGCTCACCTCCATTTCATAAATTGAGTCTTTGAACACTTTGCCACGAAGCCGGTGCTGGAAATACCTTGCAGCGTCAAGAGACTGTAGAAGATTGAGTTGGACTCTGGCTGCTATAAAACAACTACAGCACCCATACAGCGGAAAATCAATTTTTCAACATACAGACTTCAGGAATAACATTAAATTGGTCAGGAAACAACCAGGATAGATTGAATTTGACCTGTGCAGGATGACAAGGAAGGATGTGCACGCGGTTTTCCACATCTACAACAAGGATTAAGGACCTTATCTTTCAAATTCTCATGTAACTCTCAGAGCAAAAAATAGCCTTCTAGTTTGCCTGAGTGGAGAAGAGGCTATCTTATCAAGGGGTTAATTTAACACTGCTTCAATCTGACAACCGGACAGCGTGCTTGATGACAGAGTACGAACGTGTGCCTGTGGCTCGGCTTTAAGTGAAGTCCTCTGGGGTGTGAGAGCCCTGTGAGTCGGGGCGAGAGGCTGAGAAGTGCGTGGACGCGTGCGCCGCCTTGTTCTCCATCCGAGAGGGAGGTTTAGGGTGAAGGGAAGGTCAAGCAGCCCCTTCTTCATGCTGTCTGCAACTTAGACACATGCCGAAATAACTTCAAAGACAAACGCCCAGCATTCACTAGATGAGGACAGGGGGACGAGTCTCACAGGCAGAAAAGATCAACACAGAGAGCCCTTCACTGGATCTTAGCATAAGAAGAAGCACCAGGCTCAGGCTATAAGAAAGGGTAGGTGAAAAACATTTATTTGGGAATGTGATTATTAGTATTACTCTAAATCCCTGAAGATATTATAAAGGAATTACTGAGGCTTGTTCAATCTTAAACGTGTACATTTTTGTCATTCTTGATTGTTATTTTCCTGGGTTACTTTCTAAATGAATTAGTTTAGCTGATTCATTGTCAGTCACAGTGAAAGTTTTTAGTTTGTTGGTTTTACTTTGTTTTTCCCATGTGGCTTTTTATTGCTCACTAGCAACTCACTGTAAGGATCTAATTTGCAGGCATATATATTACTGGTCCATATGGCGTGGGAAACATCACTGGGTTGTAAATAGAGTTCATAAATACCATCACTTCCTAATAAAACTCTGACTCCATAATCTACTTTCTCTGACACTTGCAGAGCTGTCTAGCATAAGAGCAAAAGCAAAGCCTGATCAAACACAAGTCAAGTCAAGTCAGCTTTATTTTTATAGCGCTTTTTACAATACAGATTGTTTCAAAGCAGCTTTACAGTGATAGCAGGAAAATTATGCATCAAAGTTAGTTTCTGCTGTACAGCAGATCTAGAAGAAAATAGTGTCAGCTTAAGTTCAGTGATGGTTCAAGTGCAGAGTAGTAAGAGCAATTAGATAGATAGATAGATAGATTCACGCCATCTGAATCACGCCATATGCAGAGCGCTAAACCCATATGTCGGGAATAATAGGAAGGATATCCAGCAAGCAATCTATTGCACTAGTTAATCTCACTCTGCTGTCTACACGCAGAAGGCATCTTCTCTCTGTTGCTATAGTAACAGTGACCACCACGGACACACAAACCAGGGTTATACTGTGATATTCATCCACTTTGCTTGAAATGTGAGTGCATGGTAGATGTAAGAGGGATGAGTTATTTAAAGCCCATCTTTCTTTGAAGATGCTTTTATCCTCCACCTCACACTAGTATTTTAAAGTGGATCCGATCTTCATACGGAAAGCACAGATATCAAAGGTGTAGCATTTACATTGGCTCAGTGTGTAAGTCCATTTTCTCGGAAGGACAAATGTATCTATCATCCAAGCTGCTCTGCTTTAAGCATTGACTGTTAAACACCCACTTATCTTCTCTATTCATGCCTTCCTCGTGTGAGTCAGAGAATGGGATTCAGACAGTATAGTTGTTTGTTGGCACAAACACATTGAAATACAGATTTCTAGGACACATTGTTAGTTTCACAAACTGGTGTTTTGTGTAATGATGCCATTCGTAATGGATTGAATTGTAATGACATATTATTACGAGAAATCAATTGACTAGAAAAAGCGATTATGAATTGTTGAGCAACTGTAGATAGTTAAGTTCTTTGCTCTTATGTGAAACAAATACTGTGACTATCAAAGTTCCCATCTAAGCAGTGATAGGATTACTCTGGAAGAACTAGGAAAAAGTACAGCTTGTATTTCTGAAGTACTTTATTTGGGGGATGGGGGAGGGAGTGCAGGTGTGTTTCTTCCTAGTAAATGAAAGTTTTAGAGTAAGATGAGAACATGACATATGATGTGGAAAATTCAGAACAACAACAAGAGCACAGATCAGGAGAAGCAGTTCTGAGAAATATAAAGGCCTGAAACCTTGAACTATGAGTCTATTCTAAATTGTATTTGTGGAAATATATTCATATTTCAATATTTGGAAAAGAACATGAAAGCTTCATAAAGTTTTTTTTTTTTTTTCAGACTAATGGAAAGGAAACATCCAAAATACACACTTAAGTGTATCTTTTATAGCACTTTATCTATTTGTGTCTGTAGATTTCAACTGCAGTGTCTTTAAAGGCTGTTTTCTCAAAATGATTTTTTTGAGTCATAAATCTCCACTTCAGCAGCACTAACATGCACCACACTGTACAGTTTTATTCCTATTTATATTCTCAAGGTTTTTACAGAGGGGTTTGTTCATATATAATTTGCCTGATTTTATACAACATTTTATTCCTAATTTCTTTTTTTTTTTTTCTGGCTGTTGAAAGTATTTTGAGATAAAAAGAGTAAGAGTGATAAAAAATACTCTAAAATTCCCTCTGTAAAAAACCTGACTCTTAAGTAAAAAAAATAATCAAATTTTTAACCTAGCTTTATCTAATGTTCAGATTTTTCTTTCTAGAAATGTATGCAAATGTGTGCATAACATAACATAAAACATAACATTAAACATAACATTTCAGAAATCTTGTAATACTATTTTTGTTTGCAATTCTTAATGTAATCAATCAACTGGGGAAGAATGGTGATATCTATTAGTTGTTTTTTTTACCCTATTTACCTGAGGTGTCTTGCATTAATAATCAGAAGAAACTTTTAAGAATCTTTTGTGCAATGAAAAGGTTAAATGAACGTTAAAAGGTTTCCTTAATGGAACCATAATGCCAATAAAGAACCTTTATTTTTAAGAGTGTAGAATCTTTCCACAGAAGGTTCTTCATAGTGGTGTAAAAACATATTTTTTTAGATTATTACAATGTTCTTCACACCAAGAAATTCATTCGCTGGCATCATTGCAAAAACCAAAAAAACCTTTTGGAACCTTTTTTACAAAAATGCAAGATCACGCGCTAAAACAGACACAGCATGTGAAATCATCCTAATAATTGTACTGCCATTTTCAGCACAAACACCATAATGAGCCCACAGCAGGACAGACGTACAAATGTGTGCTTAAACCCAGAAGCTGAATGGCTGTAATCATGCCATTATCTCAATATAAACACAAGGCGAGCAACCAAAACAAATGAGCTTTGAGTGCTTTCCTATATCAGGATAAGCCCTCAGGATCCTGATAAACCCGTCTACCATTGTGCTTTCAATAGTGAGACAGTCGCCACATGTCTGCCTTTACATACGCCCTCATTCATAGTAATATATTAGTACGGCGGGGAGTGAGTGTGTGCATATATAGGTGCGTGCGTGTGTCTCCCACCACAGTAGTGTGGACATGTAGATGCCTGTTTTCAAATGCTCCTCAGGCCTGATATTGTTGAGATAATCTGCTGAAAACCGATCCTCTCCACACTATCGCCTGCAGAGGAACGTGTGGGCACATCAGCCCCCAACATCAGGAGTCTTGTCTGTCGCTACAGCAACAGCTAAAAAGCCTTGCATTACGGCTACGGCATTCGCAAGAGTTGCTGCCAGAACGCCTCTCTGATAGACTGTAAACAAGCCGGGAAAATGTGCACCATCTCCTCTCTATCAGCGTGAGGAAGAATGTTTACATGCATGGACGGCGTGGAACAACAAGACTTGTCATGCGTCCGTGAAACTTAAGATACCAAAAAAGAGGCTGAGGGTTTGAAAAACATGTGATGTCTACAGTGTACATCTTTAAATCCCTCAAGCGTGATGTGTTGTTCTCTGAGCTGTGTGAGATGAAGGGGAGCCTGTCTCTTTAAGAGCCAGTCCTTAGGCTTGTTGAGGTGGGAGGTGGAACCTTCTAAACAAGCATTTCTATCAACAAAACGTGTCTCACTAGCGGGCTGATCTTGTAGGGTGTGCATATACTCGAGTCGTGCCTGATTTTCTTTTACATGACTTCCTCAAGGTGTGTGTGTGATATGTGAGTCCCGTTTCATCAGCACCTGAGGTTTGCAATACTCGGCTGGAGGGCCACCAACAGCTCAGGTGTGTGACGGCTGTTTGCCAGTAAGTGTGTTTCTCTTTTTATCACTGAATTGAGTTGAACTGTTATGCAGCATTTACAATGAAAGATCTGGGTTATGCAGCACCTTTTGAACTGTAAAAAAAAAGAAGAATATCCTTGTGTTGTAATTTAAGGAGGTATTTCTGTAATAGCTCTACCAGACTTCAGGAGCTCAGGCACTTAAAGTTGTGAATTATAACCGGACTGTTTACACAAGGGCAAGAGAGGGTTTGTGTTCACACATCATTCGAGATGGAAACGGTGTTACTGTTATTCTGAGGTTGATGCTGGTTAAAAGAAGGAACACGTGCCTATTAAGTTTCCATAGCAGCTTCCTAGTAAATAATGAGTTTCAAAGTATGTTTGCTCAAATTATTTTGAGATTCATAAAAAAGAGAGAGGTTTTTATGTGCATTTTGTATGTAAGTGTATTTTGTGCTCCAGGGTATATCCAAGTAACCTGTAATAGCTTCTTTATTACAACTTACAACTTTTTTCAAAGAAGTATGGTTTATTGGCACAAAATCTAGAAGGGCATTTATACACCTCTCTAAAAAGTGCTTTATTAATGTACAGTATCTGAGACCCTCACATTTCTAAGCATTCACTCTTTAAAATAACGGTTACAAAGGGTTGTTTTCGCAGTGATGCCATAGAAAAACATTTTTTGAGCAGTTCTTATAGAGTAATGAACATTTTAATAAGCTAAAGAACCTTTTCCACAAACATAACCTTTTGCGTAATGCAGTTTCCATGGATGTTAAAGTTTCTTCATTGAACCACAGATGGCACATAGAAAGAATCTTTATTTTTAATAGCGTTGCCATAGTTTCACTCCAGGTAAATGTGTGTGCGTTCCCAGGAGGAAAAGACCTGTTGGAAACACACAACCTGATTTCACCAAGTGCAACATGTTTCTGGATCAACATCTTCGTTGATCCTGGAACAACATTCCAATCAGCCAATCAGATTTGAGGGACGAGTTTAGTTAGTCTATAACCAGGGTTAGGAGCGTATACATCAGTGTTACTCACCCATCATTTCTCTGATTCAGGGATCAGTTGTGGGTAGGGATAGGGTTAGGACTACATTTTCAGACCAGAATGTTGCTCCAGGATCAACAAAATATGGCAAAATCAGGAAGACATTATGACTTGATGAGCCACAGTATAATGCTGTTAAATTCACACCTGTGAGCACACATTCTTTTATTAAACTAATTTATTATGTTGCTTGCTTGGCAACAGTAAACAGCCTACGGTTTAAGTACTTGGAAGAAGAATTGTTCATTCTGATTATTATCGATAATACATTTAAAGGAATGGTTGACTCAAAATAAATTTCTGCAATTATTTACTTAGCCTATGTCATGCCAAACGTGTATGTCATTATTATTCTAATCAAACACTCAAGGAGAAATGATGAAGAATCTGAGTTTCTTTCTATTCAACAAACATTTATTGTTTATTACACGTCTGACAACAGACCAGACTGTAGACCGGATCAGACCCTCCCTGCAGGTCTCATCTCATTCTCCATATATTCATAATAGCATGCCATTTACTTAAAATTTGATGTTGTGTTAGGTTACAACACACATGATAAATATTAGGATCAATGATGTCAAATCTGGCCGGTTTTGTAGTCAAAATGTAAAAGCTTTGTTGGGGTGGAAGTGAATAATGAGTTAAATGTCGGTCTGTTTGACCTCGGAAAACTTGGAATATTACATAAAAGTTGTATGGACTACTTTTTTGATAATTGTATTGTTTATTGTTGTTATTATTACTGTGTTTGGAATGTTTGGAGCGTGAAAAAGTGCCACAAAAAATTATTTAAAAAAAATTATATTTCATGTAAGAAAGAAAGTCATGAGGGTGGACAAATAATGCCAGATTTTTTTCCCCCCACTTTAAAAGCAGTTTTACATTGTGCACCATGTTAAAGAACATCACTTACTTACTTACTTTAATCATGGTGACTCAAGGCCACACGTGGCTTATTGCTATAATTAACATCAATCAGAAAGAAAACACCTTCTTCTCTGAGGAACACACTGCTCACACCTCGGTTGTCGTCAGATGCCTTTGTTTATTTAGTAGATGTTATTTTAGTAGATGTTTCTGTTAATAACAAATGCTGTCAAAATGGTAATAAGACCTTTGCCATAAAAGGCATATCCAATATTCCTCAAAATTGAATATTATGCAAATATGCACTAATTAATATTGATATACCAATTCTTATTAAAACTACAGAAGTTATTCAGCCTAGAGCAGTGAGTGATTTTCTCTTTGTCTTTTGTGCATGACCCCAGTTATTGCAAGCTGTTGCGATATGCATATTGCAATATATAGCCTTGTGATATTTCAATAATTTCGATACATTGTGCAGCCCTAGTTACAATGTTGGTAGGATTTGTAAATGAACAATGTTTGCTTGTTCTCTGTGTTCTCTGGACTGAGAAATACAAAACGCGGCAGACTTTGACAGCTCCAGGGCTTTTGTCAAAGCTACTTATTATACGTCGTCCACATTTGTTGTATCTCCACCCACGGACAGTCGGATCGACACAGGGTTATTAACAGAGCAGTTATTGTAAGAGGGTTACACTAGTTTAGGCTCCAATTCTCACTATTAACTAGTTTATTAGCATGCATATTAATGGGATATTGGCTGTTTATTATTACTGTATATTATATTATTATTAGTTAATAGTGAGAATTGGACCCTAATCTAAAGTGTGACCAGAGGAGGTTTATCACTGAAAATTGTTTTGTACTATGTCTACAGCATTCGTGGTCATCCAGTTTGATATGTACAAACAGCCTTACACAGGGCATTTTCAATTTTTCTGTCACGACATTGTCTCCATATTTATGATTTCTGAAATAAACCATGGTTATTGTAGTTAAACCATGGTAACCACAAATGAACCAAGCACTGATAAAAAAATAATTCTGTGGTGAAGTAAATACAGAAAAAATATATTTACTTTCTGCTTTGTTTTTAAATTTTTGCCTAAACTTACTTATTCAAAGTAAATTCTATATTAGCACTCAATTGTAGAAATTAAAGCTTGAACTTATTTTTACTTTGAATTGTTTGTTATGTTTTGCAATGATTCTTTGAGTAAGTTATAAAATCAACTTTCTGATACTGGTGTTCCCATCATGCACTGGGCCGTGAATAACTAATAAGGTTGCATGTTTCAGTGTTTTCCAGTTGTATTTACACTGCTTTATCATTGCTTTTGATGTTAGGTTTAGTAACTTGCGTTTTTTTTCTAACCGTATGGAATAAATTTTCTACTCAAAATGACCAACTCAAAAACTGTCCATTGATTGTTACCATTATTGTGTTTTGTGTACCAAGTATTGAGGTATACAAAGAACAAAAAGAGTGAGTAAATTGTACTTGAAACTGACTATTGCAAAGTAAACTTCAAATGAATAACTAGTTTTGATGAATAATGAATAAATGAATTACCCAACAAACTCTAACTGGCCAAGCTAAATTTACTTGTATCTCTTTTTGTTTGTTAATTGTACACAACTTAGTTAAGTAGAATTGACTTAATTCCATACATGTGAAATTTACAGTAAAAATATAAAAACAAAAGCATGCAAAAGAAAAAATATGTACATTTTACTTTTTTTTTCAGTGTGGTTAAAGTTCAACCATGGAATTTGTGGTTATACAAATGGTAATCAGTCCACCCAAAAACCATGGTTACTAAGGGATTGCAGTCTTTAGCCGCTGACAACAACATGCTGGATCCTTCACTAAACGTTTAATCTTTTAATTCTTGGTCCCGGCAACAATACAAGTCGACACCATTATGACTAAAACTTCCTCAGAAGTATTTGACTCTGGTCAAGCGTATCCATAGCAGCCTGGTGGGAGTGGCCTTGGATGACAACATGCCCAGTGCATTATGGGAGTTTAGATAACCCTTTAATATTCAGTAATATTATGCAATGAAACAATTATCCATTACATGCTTGTTAATCTTAAACAGCACTGCTTACGGAGGTGTGGAACATAGTGCACCCCACATAGACACAAGAGAGCAAAGTTGTGAACTGAGTACATAGACAAAGGAGTGGTGCAGTATTGTTGTAAATGTCCACGATAAAAGATTCACAAAGTGGTTTTAATAAATAAGCATTAAGATGCATTATTAAGCGTGTCTGTGTGCTGGTCCATTGCTCAGTTTGGTGTTTGGAGAGTGAGCGCTCTGAGCTCTTCTGTCGGGCCGACGTTGGAGGTTATGGGTGTTATAGTCGGCCAACACCCAAGCATCCCTTGTTTTAGTGTGTCATCTCTTTCTACTTATATTTAGAAGGTATATATTCATAATTTATGAACAGCAACATTTGTCGTTGAATCAATGCATGCTTATTTTTCTTTCATGTTAATGTGTTGATTCTCATTGTTTCAGACTGCCCTGCACCATGAAACTCACAGTAGTGCTTCTGCTCTCTGCTTGCTGTGTGCTGTTTCAACTCAACTGTGAAGCTCAAGGTAAATCCATTTATTCCAACACCAAAATACATTACATACACTGTAAACATGTCATTTTACTGTCTATCCTTGATTGCGGCACATTTACAGTTATCTTTACCGTAATACAAATAATGACAGCTGGGTAACACTTTATTTTACGGTGTCCTTGTTACATGTACTTACCGTAGTAATAACAGTAAATCATGCATAATTACATGCAACTAACCCTCAACCTAATCCTACCCTATCCCTATAGTAAGTACATGTAGTTACTTAATATTACTCTGTACTTTAATATATTACACTGTAACAAGGACACCTTAAAATAAAGTGTAACTGACAGCTGTTTATATATATATTTGCTCACTAACAAAATAAGTTATATCAAAATATTATTTTATAACTGTTAAATTGGCTGTGAGAATTAACGTCATTAAATAACACCCAATTAGTTCCCAATTAAATCAACATCAACAATTCTATAGGCTAAAGTTAAATCAAGTAAAAAGATTTTTTAAAGTGTTTCACAATACACGTTTCAAATCGGCTTTACAGAAAATCCTGATTTTAATGTTTAAAATATCTTAATAGCCTATATATTCTTGCCTTATTTGCATTGCATTTAGCAGACTAGAGCTGTATGATAATATATTTAACATTTTGCCCTAATATACACAATCGAACAGTTGAGATTTGGTCTATAATATATATTGCTTTACGTCAGTGTACTGTATGTACTATATGCAGATAAAGTTGGATGTTGTATATAGATGGGTGATAACATAGTTTAAGTTACATGCAATGATAAAATCAATTAAGCAGTTGAGGTTTATTGAATTTACAATATTTTATAGTGTAATTATAATGTAATTATAATATATATATTACGTTAAAATATCCATTTAGTATGTACAACAATGAAATGAGTTTTATGACACTGGCAAAATATATGACCAATGATAAGTTAAGACCAAAGCACAAATCCAACATGAGCAATTACAAAAGATAATGTGGGAGCAAGTTAACTTGCCAAATGCAAATGAAGAATTGTCCATATAGGCTGTTAATTTCCCCAGTCAGTTTCTGCAAACTGTGAAACATGCAACAGGATCCTGGCGAGTGGATTACATAAAGCTCAGAGTCCGAGGCCTTTGATGGTTCCTTTGTGGCCCGACCCGTCTCGCGAGTATTCAGCTGTGAAATTCCTGTCTGGTTAGAGAATGTGACAAATCTGTGTCTCAGTTGTTGGGCGCAAGAGTTTGTGTCTTACGCACGTGTTGGGGGCAAAGGGCAATGCCCACAGTCCTTCCAGAGGAAATGTCACTTGTGCCCATTGACCTGCAGTTGAAGATGGGGGAAATCTGATCTGTGCATGTCTGTGAAGATGAATTATAGCGGGCCAGTGGGGCCAACGGGACCCGAGGCCTGTGACTGTCAGGGGCTTTCAGCTGAGAGGCTCAAACCTGGAAACAAGCCACTGCAATGCAAAACTGATACAGGCCGACCGACGTCGCTTGAATGTGTGCCAGTGACTATTGCCACGACGTGAAATAAGAAATGGGAAATCATATCAGGTCCTGGCCCATGCTCAACAATATCAGTCGTGCCTGCTCAACATTTTACTGCAGCTTTGATGTTTTATATTATGGTACATGGAATTATTAAAGGAATAGTTATTATTATTACAGGGTTATAATTACCATTAATTAAAAATCTAATTTTTAAAAAATAACTAATTTTGGTAATTGAAATACAGCTAACTAACAACGAACAAAAACTAATTACAAATAATGACAAAAGCACTCAACAAAATGACAAAAAATAAAACATGAAAATATAAAAATTAAAGCTTATTCAAAAGGTCCAAGGCTTAACCACCAAAGGTTAAAAGGCCTGTATTATTGTTTTGGCTGGTCACAGGATATATATATATATATATATATATATATATATATATATATATATATATATATATATATATATATATATATATATATATGTATATATATATATTAGGGCTGTCAAAATAAAAGTTTGTGTTTACATAATAAATGTGTGTGTACTGTGTATAATTATTATATATAAATATATATATATATATATATATAAATACATACACATGCTTGTATATATTTAAGAAATATTTGCATGTATATACTATATATAGATTTATATATAATTTATATTATATATAAATATAAATATTTTATATATAAATAACACATTTTTCTTAAATATATAAATGCACGTGTGTGTACTTATATATACAAAATAATTTTACACAGTACAAACACATTTATTATGTAAACACAAACTTTTATTTTGGATGCGATTAATCGTGATTAATCATTTGACAGCCCTAATATATATATAACTTATCTTACTATAAATAAATAAAAAATAGTACTGGCTGTTTTGTATCTCACAATTGGAGGCATCTGGAAAACTATTTGGAATAATATTTGGATAATCCCCCAGTAAAAAAAACAACAACCTATAATAGTATATAAATAATTCTAAAACAGTGACCCAAAAATATTAATTCTATCATCCTTTACTTACCCTCATATCATTTCCAAACCTGTATGACTTTCTTTTGTAACAACACTAACATAAAAAAAAAAATAAAAAAAAATCTTCAATCTTATATCTTCAATATATTCAAAATATATTATTTTTGCTTCAGGCAAAAGAGAAAAAGTCATATACAGATTTGGAATGACATGAGGGTGAGAGAACGATGATAGCATTTTCTCACTATTTTCTATTCTAAACTATTCATTTTAAATGCATAGCGGACAACTGTCTTGAGCCAGCATTTATTATTTCCTTAAAATCAGATCCATTAAAACCAGGCGTAAACATGGTTCCTGGATATTACAGGTGAAACTCGAAAAAATTTAATATCGTGCAAAAGTTATAATTTTGATGATTATGGTTTACAGCTTATGAAAACCCCAAATTCAAAATCTATATATACATGAATATTACATGAAATCTATAAAAAAAAAAAGGAATACAGAAATACTGGCCCTAAGTATAATCATGCATATGTATATAGTTATATATAGCCTACTAAATATATTAGTTTCACCTTTTAATTTGAATTACATGATTTTCTGGACGATATTCAAATTTTTCGAGTTTCACCTGTACATCACACAACAAAAACACTGCAAAATTATATTACGTTGCTTCTTGCTTGATTCGTGGTGCTCAGATTAATGCCTTAATACCACATGCACTAAACCTAACCCTAACCCTAACAAAAGCAAACGTGAGATAAAAACGCATTTTCTGAAGCAACCGTGACATTGTAGCTGCTTCTTCCAGTATTCGTGACTCGTGTTTCACAGAACTCATATTCAGCCGCTCCGCATCGCAAGTGTACCAGGTACCAATCCTGAGCATGTTTAATACATCAGAAAAGCCAAACTGAATATGTTATGCAAAACTTTAAAAGTTACTAGTTTACAAATGATGCACTATGGTACAAGTGTTTTGAAGTCATATTTTTTTTGCAAGGAACTGCAAGAAAATAAGTCTTTATTAATCGATATGCCCTGCAATCAGTTCAAGATGTTTATCAAGTTGTTTCGTGTTTTCCTGCCAGACGGCCCTATTCGCACGGGACTAGTTTAGCATGGAGAGGTGGGGTAAAGTAATAGTTACCAGAGCTTCTCTTTGATTTTAGTCCCGTCCGAATGTGCCATCTCAGTGATCATTATGTCAGTAAAGATTATGGTAAATGGTAAATGGACTGCATTTATATAGCGCTTTCACAGACCCACTGGGCCACCAAAGCGCTTTACATTTGCCTCACATTCACCCATTCACACACTCATTCATACACCGACGGCGGTGTCTGCCATACACGGCGCCATCCAGCTCGTCGGGAGCAGTTGGGGTTAGGTGTCTTGCTCATGGACACCTCGACACTTGGTCAGGTGAAACCGAGGATCGAACCACCAACCTTCCAGTTTGTAGACAACCCACATGAACCACTGAGCCACTGCCGCCCCGCATTATGGCGACTTTTACCTTTATTTAGTCATTTCGTGTTTAATAGTAAGGCCTAATTTTTCCACGGTCTTTTCAAGTATGGAGATGCTCGAAAAAGCATTCAGTTGTGTTCTAGAAACCATTCAGTTCAGAAAGAAGATCGAAAGCACTTGTTAGAGGCACAAAACATCTTTTAGCCTTAGGTAAGTAGCTATTACCAACACAATCCAATCTGAAGTTAAAGGTGGGGTATGTGATTCTCTTTTTTGTCCATTTTTTCAAAATCACTTCAGTTACAGTTGAAGTGATTCAGTTACAGCCACTGAGTTAGAAGCACTGAAATTTATCAATTTAATCATCCGTGGAACGGGCAGGACTCGAAAAACTCCAGCCAATCATTTCCAAGACCACCTAGAATCATTGGACAGTAAGTTCGTCAATCAAACGGTCGTACCATCCCCCCTCCCCCCCTCCCCCATCCCCCTCGCGCGCGTGACGCCTTCGTGCGTATACTCAAAGCTCGGGACCCAGTCACAGTAAGTGCAAGACGCCCAGGTACAGAGAGAGAGAGAGAGAGAGAGAGAGAGAGAGAGAGAGGTACAGAGAGAGAGAGAGAGAGAGAGAGAGAGAGAGAGAGAGTGTAAGTAAGTAAGCAAGCAAGCAAGTAAATAAGTGCATGTTGCTTCCGTTAGGAGAATGTCAGACAAGACACTACACAAAAGGATATCTATATTTGCGCGAACAAAACGGCAGAAAGAGAAAAAGCAAAAACAAGGGTCATTATAGGCGATGCTTTCCAGCGTTGGCGGCGGCAACTAAAGGACCAGGAAGGACTACAAACATCAGCTGTGGCATTTTTTCTGCTGGACAGGTGAGAAGCTGATGAACTATTAACCCACGCGGACATGTTATGGTGTATTTTTGTCATTTAAACGACAGTAAAACCACAAAGCTAACGGGTCTTTATGAGCTCTTGCCGTTAGCATATTAGCAGCTACATGTGGCTAACATAAACAACTGCAATGTTGTGGTCCTGACGATTGGCTTGTAATCTTTTATAGTCAACTTCTCTTAGTAGTAAATCGTCATTAACTGTAGTAAATGCCGCTCCATCTGAAAGCAAGTGATGACGATTTACTACTAATCACGGAACCGGCTTTACTGACGAGATGTGCATGAGAATTGTAGCCGATTTGTAGCCCAGCATGATTGCGCGTCCATGTTCTTCGAATGGGTGGAGTCAGGGCCAGCGTTGGAGGAAAGAAGGTAGGACCTTTTGAGTTGTGTATTTTCAAAATCTGCCGGCCGTTTTGGAAATCACATACCCCACCTTTAAATAATACATTGTTCGACTGGACATAACTGTTTTATATATATAGGTTATATATGCACTGATCTATATAGAATGAGCATTCTATATAGACCTTATGTAGCCCCGCCCCTTTTCAGCGCTACGCTCGTTGTCTTTTGCCTTCCGGTCTGTATTTTTACAGCGATCTTGCGTAGTTATGAATGAACGGCTTGTTTAAAAAATTTCCCGGTTGACATTTGTTAAGACATCTGCTTTACAATGCTTATGATAAACATTACAATGCTCATGATAACTTTCGTTAACTCTACAATAAGTAAATCCACTTCACCAGCTAATTACTCCTTGACAGCGATGCCATAGAAATATACGGAGTGGCGGAAGTTCAAAGACAATATTCTAAAGATGGCGGCGACCTCGTTTCTCTGGTGCATTAGGTCTATAGATCAGTGGTTATATGTGTTTGCGCACGTGACATCAGGAAGCAACGTAATACGCACATGACGACAGGAGGGTGACGGCGACGCGCAAATCGAGTTACTCTCCCACTTCTGCTAGTTTTACTGAGATATCTTATCCCGTGCGAATTGGCCATTAATATTATAGACGTCCTGTGGTAAAAATGCATTACTCCATCTACCCTTGTAAAGTTAATCTCGTCTGAATAGTTGGTGACAGTTTTTTTTTTATTAGCTGGAAACTGCAGTGAATTGCATGTATTGGAACGTTTGTGCAGTTTTGTAAAAAAGCAGGTATGCATGTTTTTCCAATGAGCCTGTGTTGAATAACACTGGTGCTCCAGAGGCTCTCTAATAATCCGTCCTCGCTTGTCTGTCCTGGCAAAATGTTTTTCTAGCAGTGCAAACGGCTGAGTGGATTCTGAGTCTGAATGATCGTTGGGTTCACATAGATCTAGTTGCCTATTCCTCAGCTCCTTCAGACACGGTCCGACCAGCTTTCTATTTCACTCCACCTGCTCCCCAATGAGATCTTAGACACACATGCGTACGCTTGGGGAGTGTATGTGGCCCGTCTGGGGTTTAAAACCAAAGGGAAACCCATACCTGCATGTTTCACTGGCACCAGGGCGCTGAGCATAGCCACGGGGGTTCTGGAGAGGGAATATAGGGTTTCATGCTAGGAATAAATTTAGATCACTGTGGTTTTGGCATTCAGTGATCGCACTCACTGTGGTTTCTTTTTGGTGAGCCACAGAGACCGGAGGATGGAGACAGTCACAACACCTGTCACACTACTATCATAAAGCACTCAACCCCATTGTTAACAACTGAAATGATCACTATGGCCCATTGGCAGATCATACCTCCTTCTTCAGCTTAAATCAATCCCGGCTGAATCAGAGCAAGGCAGATCAAATCAGCAGGTGTCTGAGTGAATCCCATGAACACGTTCAGGTCATATTTCACCCCGAAATCAAGAGGACAATAGATTACAATTGTTCTTGGATTGTGGATATTATTTTCATGACAGTTAAGGCCCTGATCACGGCTCACGGCAAAGCTCTTTTTGGTTCTGTTTTGGGTTAAAACAACTGATCTGTATAATGTGCTTTATATAAATCAGTGGTAAAACGAAGTTTGAAATACTGCTAGCGAACATCAGACGGCGGCCACTCTGCTGAGAGAGATGGTCAGATGAATATGTAAATATGTGTTGCCCTTTGCTGTCGGGAACAAAATAAGCACAACAAAATCGAGAAAACAGCAAGCATTTTTTAAATAAAGCATTTAAAGAAAAGCATCCGATCATTGCACTGTTGGATATGTTTGCACGAGCTCTGCAATTCGGCACTTTAGTAAAGTCATGTCACGTTATATATATATATATATATACACTCACCTTAAGGATTATTAGGAACACCATACTAATACTGTATTTGACCCCCTTTCGCCTTCAGAACTGCCTTAATTCTACGTGGCATTGATTCAACAAGGTGCTGAAAGCATTCTTTAGAAATGTTGGCCCATATTGATAGGATAGCATCTTGCAGTTGATGGAGATTTGTGGGATGCACATCCAGGGCACTAAGCTCCCGTTCCACCACATCCCAAAGATGCTCTATTGGGTTGAGATCTGGTGACTGTGGGGGCCATTTTAGTAAAGTGAACTCATTGTCATGTTCAAGAAACCAATTTGAAACGATTCGAGCTTTGTGACATGGTGCATTATCCTGCTGGAAGTAGCCATCAGAGGATGGGTACATGGTGGCCATAAAGGGATGGACATGGTCAGAAACAATGCTCAGGTAGGCCGTGGCATTTAAGCGATGCACAATTGGCACTAAGGGGCCTAAAGTGTGCCAAGAAAACATCCCCCAAACCATTACACCACCACCACCAGCCTGCACAGTGGTAACAAGGCATGATGGATCCATGTTCTCATTCTGTTTACGCCAAATTCTGACTCTACCATCTGAATGTCTCAACAGAAATCGAGACTCATCAGACCAGGCAACATTTTTCCAGTCTTCAACTGTCCACTTTTGGTGAGCTCTTGCAAATTGTAGTCTCTTTTTCCTATTTGTAGTGGAGATGAGTGGTACCCGGTGGGGTCTTCTGCTGTTGTAGCCCTCAAGGTTGTGCGTGTTGTGGCTTCACAAATGCTTTGCTGCATTCCTCGGTTGTAACGAGTGGTTATTTCAGTCAAAGTTGCTCTTCTATCAGCTTGAATCAGTCGGCCCATTCTCCTCTGACCTCTAGCATCAACAAGGCATTTTCTCCCACAGGACTGCCGCATACTGGATGTTTTTCCCTTTTCACACCATTCTTTGGAAACCCTAGAAATGGTTGTGCATGAAAATCCCAGTAACTGAGCAGATTGTGAAATACTCAGACCGGCCCGTCTGGCAGCAACAACCATGCCACGCTCAAAATTGCTTAAATCACCTTTCTTTCCCATTCTGACATTCAGTTTGGAGTTCAGGAGATTGTCTTGACCAGGACCACCCCCTAAATGCATTGAAGCAACTGCCATGTGATTGGTTGATTAGATAATTGCATTCATGAGAAATTGAACAGGTGTTCCTAATAATCCTTTAGGTGAGTGTATATATCATCACAGTCATCGTCTGGACCATTCTGTCTTCATCTTCACTACACTTCCCAGAATCCTCTTTGTCTCCACAACTGAACTCACTCCCTCAATTACCCACCTATTCATCATTGTCATCATCTGTGTCACCCGTAAATATTTGTATTGGAGCCTTCTGACTCAGCCTCTTCTTCAACCCGCACCACAACCCGTGATACATATACACGCACAGGTGAAACTCAAATTTGAATATCGTGCAAAAGTTCGTGCATTTCAGTAATTGAAATTAAAAGGTGAAACTAATATAGTAAGTATTTATAACTATATACATACACTCACCGGCCACTTTATTAGGTACCCCATGCTAGTAACGGGTTGGACCCCCTTTTGCCTTCAGAACTGCCTCAATTCTTCGTGGCATAGATTCAACAAGGTGCTGGAAGCATTCCTCAGGGAGTTTGGTCCATATTGACATGATGGCATCACACAGTTGCCGCAGATTTGTCGGCTGCACATCCATGATGCGAATCTCCCGTTCCACCACATCCCAAAGATGCTCTATTGGATTGAGATCTGGTGACTGTGGAGGCCATTTGAGTACAGCGAACTCATTGTCATGTTCAAGAAACCAGTCTGAGATGATTCCAGCTTTATGACATGGCGCATTATCCTGCTGAAAGTAGCCATCAGAAGTTGGGTACATTGTGGTCATAAAGGGATGGACATGGTCAGCAACAATACTCAGGTAGGCTGTGGCGTTGCAACGATGCTCAATTGGTACCAAGGGGCCCAAAGAGTGCCAAGAAAATATTCCCCACACCATGACACCACCACCACCAGCCTGAACCGTTGATACAAGGCAGGATGGATCCATGCTTTCATGTTGTAGACGCCAAATTCTGACCCTACCATCCGAATGTCGCAGCAGAAATCGAGACTCATCAGACCAGGCAACGTTTTTCCAATCTTCTATTGTCCAATTTCGATGAGCTTATGCAAATTGTAGCCTCAGTTTCCTGTTCTTAGCTGAAAGGAGTGGCACCCGGTGTGGTCTTCTGCTGCTGTAGCCCATCTGCCTCAAAGTTCGACGTACTGTGCGTTCAGAGATGCTCTTCTGCCCACCTTGGTTGTAACGGGTGGTTATTTGAGTCACTGTTGCCCTTCTATCAGCTCGAACCAGTCTGGCCATTCTCCTCTGACCTCTGGCATCAACAAGGCATTTCCGCCCACAGAACTGCCGCTCACTGGATGTTTTTTCTTTTTCGGACCATTCTCTGTAAACCCTAGAGATGGTTGTGCGTGAAAATCCCAGTAGATTAGCAGTTTCTGAAATACTCAGACCAGCCCTTCTGGCACCAACAATCATGCCACGTTCAAAGTCACTCAAATCACCTTTCTTCCCCATACTGATGCTCGGTTTGAACTGCAGGAGATTGTCTTGACCATGTCTACATGCCTAAATGCACTGAGTTGCCGCCATGTGATTGGCTGCTTAGAAATTAAGTGTTAAGGAGCAGTTGGACAGGTGTACCTAATAAAGTGGCCGGTGAGTGTATGCATGATTAAACTTTTCAGAGGGGCGACATTTCTGTATTTAAATTTTTTTTTTATTATTGATTTCATGTAATATTCTAATTTTCTGAGATTTTGAATTTGGGGTTCTCATAAGCTGTAAGCCATAATGATCAAAATTATAACGTTTGCACAATATAACATTTTTCGAGTTTCACCTGTATAGCACGTTATACAATAAATTGCTTAATCAAGCAGCTTTATCTCGTTTCATCAAGTACAACTTCATTTTCTACTATAAAGCAGCTCTCCAGTGTGTTCATGTTTTCACTCACAGACGTCTGATCGCAACAGATTCGTGAAGAGAAATTAACTGGAAAATATTTCCATGTGAAAGAAGGCGGAGCCTCAGAGACACACCTACATATTACATAATCGCCACGGACCGATGGTAGAACAAAGTTGTTTACCAGCCGACATCATTTCACATCATTTTGAAACCATTGTGATCACAAAATGTTTACACACACTACAGACCTGGATTCTTTTCTAGGCTCCTGGAAATTGAACATCAAAGTAAGAGAAGGTTGTTTGCACATCATCTGTCTTTCAGCACTCTGAGATCATCTGACTTCTGTTTGCTGTCACACCCATACTCATTCTCTCTTTAAAACTGTTTATTGTGTCCATCCTGGATTCAAACAACTCCCAGTCCTTATTATCCATTGCACGTTTTGAACACACTACCCGGCTGACATATTTATGCTCTAAATTAGGGGTGTAAATCGGACAGTTCATCACGATACGATGTGATATTGATTCTATCAGCCAGCGATACGGTATTTGCCGATACCTCAAACAATTCTGCAATACGATTCAGGGCTATATCGATTGATTTATCGATATTTAGATATTATGTGCCAAGTTTACACAACCAGTTACATTTTTATTAACTCACAAATGCAACCAAAATATATAACATGAACATTTAACTAAACTCTTTGAAAATTGCACACCCTCTCCCAATTGGGAGATTTACAACAGAGTTCATTAGCAAAAACAGATAACTCCATCCTTGTTTATTTTCATAAATCAATGTTTTTTTTTTTATATATTGTGCATTCCAAGTAATATCAATCAAACTGCAGCTGGGTTGTTTTGATTAAGTAAAAATAACTAAAAAAATACAGCTAACTTACCAAATTAAAGTTCATTGAAAGTGTGTTTTTTATATATTAAAAGTTTGTTTTTAGCAAAAGCAGATAACTCCAACAATCGTTGGTTAAATCGTTAAATGTTTCAGAGTTAAACAAAACAAAGTAATTTCTATGATACATAATAAAACACTTGGTTAATCTTTGGAACGTTAATCTCCTCAGCTGACATAGACGCCTGACAAACTTTGTTGTTGTGATTACACGCAATACAGGGAGCTCATCACTAACGTGCTGCTTAGCAAGGTTCCAAGAAAAAGTTTCAGCTTTTGTCGTCATTTGTCGTGCAGTGTTTGTATATTGTACAGGGGGAAACGAGCTTTCCCGAATTGTATGGTCGGATGAATTTCAGGCATGTCAGAAATTTTGGTCACTTCTCGTGACTATATCGCACAGTTGAAGCAGAGCTACGAACCGATTGCCCTAAACTCAGGGTTTTTTCCCTCACTGTGCCTGCGCGAAAACAGAAGTTTAACCATTTCATATTTAATGCAGCAAGAAGGAAAACAAAAAGTGGGAGATCTTTAAGTTCTGTAGATATCAAACTAGCTACAAATTACTGTTGCTTACCTACAGTTCGTGTTGCAAAATGGATAAACCATTACCCAACTTCTTCCAAGCCACCTGCGATGTACCTCTTTTAATATGTCAAATGTTCATGTTAAACAAGCTGTTTTTAAAATAAAGCCGTTTCTAATTTTCATTGATGACAGTGTTCGGACATAGACTTAATCATTTTAATTATAGGCCTATAATTCAATCGACCTAAATGTTTTTAGACAATTTTCAATGAGTCAAGCTTCTGTCTAATCTTTGCAGCATGTTGATTATGTGGGGATGCGCTATAAAATGATTGCTTGGCAAATTAATTATAATAGCCTAAAAATAAATAATAAAAGTAGGCCTTCCCTAATAATAAAATCATAATACTAATAATAATTTAATACATACATTGGAAATGCTAAATACTCTTGATCAATATTCTATCAATAGCTGATGCTTGTTTTGACAATATCTCTGGATACACAATATCATGTTCTATTGGCGCAACCCAGCACGGGGGTTTATTACACATATTTCACACGTATAGTGTGAGCAGTCAAGTCGCAGCTCAATGATCGGACCATATAGTGTGAGCACATAAAACACGAGCTTTGGCTTTACATCGCATGCGATCTACTCGTTCAGTGTGAGTAGGTAACCTTGCTGAAATCGCACAGACATCGCACAGTGTATGGCCGCCTTTACAGATTTAAAAAGCAGTATAGCCATACTTAAACATCTATTCTTGTAGATATCTATTCTATTCTTATACTCAGCTATAACGGCAGCTCTGGGGGCATAACATAAAGAGCGTTTTTGTGCCTCTTAACAGACACAAAATGCAATTAAAATGTCTGTCCAACATGAACAGGGACCTTACCTGTGAACAAGATGCGTTTAGAAACTTAGCCATGGTTTAAATTCACCTAAATAGTGTTTTAGACAGCAAGCTGTAGTCTCGCGCTGAAATATCGCTCCAGGAGGTGGGAGGAGCGAGACTTCAGCGCGAGAATACAGCTTGCCGTGACGTCTAAAACACTATTTAAACCACTAAATTGCTAAACGCATCTTGTTCACAGGTAAGGCCCCTGTTCATGTTGGACAGACATTTTAATTGCATTTTGTGTCTGTTAAGAGGCACAAAAACGCTCTTTATGTTATGCCCCCATTGATGCCGTTATAGCTGAGTGGGAGCTCTGGGCATTCGCGGTCGCAGCTTCGCGTCGCAAGCACCAATCCGGTTCGTTTTTTTTTTTCTATAGACAGTACTCATAATGATATAACGATCAAGATTAACTTAAAAATTGCCCGGAGTTCTCCTTTAAGGGGAAAAATAAATTGACGAAGAAAACAGAGTTTTCAAATATTGGAGCGGACAGAGATCCAGCACAAGCCATTCTGTTTGATTTGTAACGCGACATTTGGAGTGCACCTGGCCACTTCATGCGTTTTCTGTGATATGATATCTGATCGTGAAAAGACCTAGGGAAAAGACCAGGTGTAATGCCCTCCGAAACGCATTCGAGACGGATTTAAATCCAATCGCTCAAAAACCACTTCAGGAGGAGGTCTGGGCCGCATTCCAGACGAAACTGGACAAGTGTAAATGCATCTGGTTGTTGAAAACCACATATGTCAATTTGACTCCTTACAAAAATGCTAAAAAATAAACGTGTGAGAGGCTAAAATGACATGTTATAGCCAGATATGACGACGCTACTGCAACAAGCATTACCGCAGATGAGCAGCTGAGCATCTATCAAGCCAACCAGCGAACTATCGCAAATCAAAATGAAAGTCGCAGACGCTTAACAAACAATCAGCTTCATTAAAAGTAAAGAACCGAAATGATCTTACCAGGGCTCTCTTATTGCTGTCTTTGATTTTGAAAAAAATCGAAATAAAATGCTGATCCTTAAACTAAGTGTTTTGCCACTTTTGTACTTGTTATAAATGTATCTTTAAATGCAAAAGGCACTTTATTTATTTTTTAAATTCGTTGATTTGTTATGCATGTTTATTAAAAACAAGTTTTGTAATAACCAATTATTTCCGGACCTTTGACATTGTTGAAAATTCAGATTTGGACCTTTGAATGTAGACTTTGAGAACCCCTGTTTTACAGCAACACTTGACCCATTAATACTAGCACATACTATTCTATTTATTAAAAACAAAAACACCTTGCTACGTGTACTGTCCTAGACTAACTGAAACTGGTCACAGCACTTGCATATTGCTGCCCTGTTGTTGCTTTGATTTCTTCTATTGCTCTCCTCATTTGTAAGTCGCTTTGGATAAAAGCGTCTGCTAAATTATTACATGTAAATGGTACTAAATTAACAACAATGGAGACTAACTAGGAACACACACAGGCAGGCCAACATGGAAACCAAACCTAAAACAGAAAAGAACTGAACATCCACCTGACAAATATATTGTTCTACCCATTAGGAATGGAGCATAAGCCCTAACATAACCGCTAATCTTCGGAATGGGACAGTGACAATATCTATTCACCTGTCAGCTCCATTCACTGGATGTCTGTCGGAGAGCACAGCCCAGCCTACATCTTCTTACAATACAATGGAGAGGATGACAGATTTCTCAGGTCTAATAAAGAAGGTCTATTTCTTTTTACTCTGCTATGATACCCGAGGGTGGGAAAATGGACCAAACCGCAGTCTTGAGACTTGAGACTCAAGCTTAACCCGACAAATATTCATGAGGTGCATAGCTCTTACAAACCCAACCGAAGGATTGGGGAGGGCGGCTGATGAGAGAGCTGGACGCATTTTTCTGAAGTAGTCCACTTAATACTCATCCTATAGTAAGCTCCTGATGTGCATAAGAGAGCATGGCCCTATTTAGGCCACCAACATAACTGAGAGAGTGGGTTATAACTGGCTCTACCTCATAAGCCCCAACAGGGGAGAGTCAGAGACTCTATTTTTCAAACTTGAATCTCCTGCACATCAGTTGCAGCTTAGCTTGTAGTGGGTCAGAAATAACTGGGATGCTAAAACGATTAGCATAGAATATGCCACCGCTACCTTCACATTACATGCCTCCACTGTTGTTTTGCTGTTTTTTTTATAAAAAGAAAAACCATTGTAAGCGTCCGCTCTGCTCATCTAGCACGAGTTGCAGTCGCACACAGTGCAGCAGGAATCACAGTTCACTGATCGCGTGATGATGGCGGAGGATTCGTTGCAGAAGAGCCTAAAAGGTCTGGTAAATGTCTTATCTTGTAGAATGCGCGCTCATCACTGCCACTACAGAGTACGTGCGATCGCAAATCCCAAAGTGAAAGTAAAACGCAAGCTCCCTGATGCGTGCAAATTAGGCTGCATACATACAAAATATCAAACCTATCTCTGTAGCCTACTGTGTAGTTGTGGCTCTGGCCTCTGTTTTCACTTCCAATATCGAGAGAGTACTGTAACGTCTAAAGAACGTAAGACAAGGGAGGCTCCGTTTCTGAACTTTTAATCGGAACGCAAGAACAACTGTACGCAAACGCACCAGTTTTTCTCTACTCTGCCTTTTTCTGAACTCACCACATTAACCATATAACTGCCGGTGCAAAATAAAACCGCAATTTCACAACAATTATAAAGAGTCTGTGCACTACAGTACTTTGATTATGGTTGCACTTGCACTTAATTGTTTGCACTTAATAAGACTAAGAGAAAACTGTTATTTATTTTTGTTATTTTGTACTGTTTTTATTTCTATGTTCAATTTGTGGAAAGGAATTCAATCAGGAGGTCATACACAGCCTCAATCAGAAGTTCTGGAAGCTCATAAATGTACAGTAAGGTCTGAAGAGACTCATCTGAAATCATACAGGAGAAAAGCCAGTTAGTTGAGTTTGTGGCAAAACCTTTTACAGTGCTTGAATATTGTTGTCTTTCAATGCATATGATAATTCATACTCATGAAGTAGAACTGAAATGACATTCATAGAAGATTATTTGTTAAAACATTTCAAAATGCACCTGCAGACTATTTTTCCATTCATGAACTTTGTCTTTGAGGATTTCTATAAAATATTGTGCAAAAATATTGTCTCGTTCTCGTGAACTCAATCTCGTGTCTCATCTCGTGAGATAAGTGTTTCATCACACCCCTATAAAACGATAAATCCCACTCTAAAACCCAAATACAGTGAAGAAATTAAGTATTTGAACACCCTGCTATTTTGCAAGTTCTCCCACTTAGAAATCATGGAGGGGTCTGAAATTGTCATCGTAGGTGCATGTCCACTGTGAGAGACATAATCTAAAAAACAAAATCCAGAAATCACAATGTATGATTTTTTAACTATTTATTTGTAAGATACAGCTGCAAATAAGTATTTGAACACCTGAGAAAATCAATGTTAATATTTGGTACAGTAACCTTTGTTTGCAATTACAGAGGTCAAACGTTTCCTGTAGTTTTTCACCAGGTTTGCACACACTGCAGGAGGGATTTTGGCCCACTCCTCCACACAGATCTTCTCTAGATCAGTCAGGTTTCTGGGCTGTCGCTGAGAAACACGGAGTTTGAGCTCCCTCCAAAGATTCTCTATTGGGTTTAGGTCTGGAGACTGGCTAGGCCACGCCAGAACCTTGATATGCTTCTTACAGAGCCACTCCTTGGTTATCCTGGCTGTGTGCTTCGGGTCATTGTCATGTTGGAAGACCCAGCCTCGACCCATCTTCAATGCTCTAACTGAGGGAAGGAGGTTGTTCCCCAAAATCTCGCAATACATGGCCCTGGTCATCCTCTCCTTAATACACTGCAGTCGCCCTGTCCCATGTGCAGAAAAACAACCCCAAAGCATGATGCTACCACCCCCATGCTTCACAGTAGGGATGGTACTCATCATTCTTCTTCCTCCAAACACGGCTAGTGGAATTATGACCAAAAAGTTCTATTTTAGTCTCATTTGACCACATGACTTTCTCCCATGACTCCTCTGGATCATCCAAATGGTCATTGGCAAACTTAAGACGGGCCTTGACATGTGCTGGTTTAAGCAGGAGAACCTGATTTCAAACCATGACGTCTTAGTGTATTACCAACAGAAACCTTGGAAACGGTGGTCCCAGCTCTTTTCAGGTCATTGACCAGCTCCTCCCATGTAGTTCTGGGCTCATTTCTCACCTTTCTTAGGATCATTAAGACCCCACGAGGTAAGATCTTGCATGGAGCCCCAGTCCGAGGGAGATTGACAGTCATGTTTAGCTTCTTCCATTTTCTAATGATTGCTCCAACAGTGGACCTTTTTTTCACCAAGCTGCTTGGCAATTTCCCCGTAGCCCTTTCAAGACTTGTGGAGGTGTACAATTTTGTCTCTAGTGTCTTGGACAGCTCTTTGGTCTTGGCTATGTTAGTAGTTGGATTCTTACTGATTGTATGGGGTGGACAGGGGTCTTTATGCAGCTAACGACCTCAAACGAAGGTGGACATTTGAGGGTCAGAATTCTAGCTGATAGACAGGTGTTCAAATACTTATTTGCAGCTGTATCTTACAAATAAATAGTTAAAAAATCATACATTGTGATTTCTGATTTTTATTTATTTATTATGTCTCTCACAGTGGACATGCACCTACGATGACAATATCAGTTTTAGTTTAAATTTTCACACCATGATTTCTAAGTGGGAGAACTTGCAATATAGCAGGGTGTTCAAATACTTATTTTCTTCACTGTACATATGCATCTAGTATCTCACCCCAGTCTCACAGGGTGTCTTGTCATCACTCTTGTCCAGTCAGTTTCTTTCTTTCTATCTTTTTTAAATTTTTTTTTTTATTGGACAGTAACATGATAAATCTCAACCTCCTACCACCTTCTCTCTTTTTTTTTTAAACAACCTCTTGTACTCCAACACCCTCATGGGAAGGGAAAGAGCTCAATTTTTATCTGGCTCAATTGCCTGTTTTTCCTTCCAGCGCGGAGTCCCTTCCCCCTACTTCCCCTCTTCAGGAACTCATTCCCGGAAATAGGCCAGAAGGTTATCACTCTCCCTGATCCCCGACAGATTGAGCCACAAATGCCTCTCCATCACCACCATGGATCGGCTGATTGAAAGAGCTGCCTGTTTAGTGGCGCTGAGGGCCAGATCTGTGACTATGTGCAGTTCAGCAACTGCCTCAGGAAATAGACCCTCATTCTGGTCCAGGTTCACCAGCCTGACCTGCCACCACATATGACTTGCCATCCAGCCTAGATGTTGTCTGGCACGGCTTGGATGGCAAAGCGGATCTAATTGCTCATCATATGCGGGGCTTTCATATGAGGGGAGTGTGTCAGACTTGGTTGTTATTGTGTCACTGACTCCATTTCTCGCTCCTCCGAACCAGAAGCAAGCAAACTGCTCTCTTCTAACCCAGAAGAAGCTGCTACAAGGGCTTCCGGGCCACCGAGAGCTGCAAAGCTAGCCGGAGAAGCGAGGGAGACCACTTTAAGCTTCTTAGCTAGCTCCATCTGAGATCCCCATGCAGATGCAGGGCTCAGAAGCTTGACTCCCATCAAATAATCAGATAGAGTAAAAAGTATGTGTATTTGGTGTGCTGTCCAAAAAGAGAGGGCTCAGAGCTCGAAATATGGCCCGAACCCATAGTACTCCCTACCATATCTCCGGTTAGGATAGTAATCAGGCGAGTGTGAGGAGACGGGGTGGTGGAGGGATGCAGAAAACTGTCGAGCTCCTCTCGTACTGATTGGATAGGCAATTTGAACATGCTCCTCCAAAACATCATTATTAGAGGACCAAGTAGGAGCAGAACTTTCTTGAGGTCCATCCCACTTGAGGTCTGAACTCGCATGCTTTGCTCCTAAGCAAATAACACAGAGTGTTTGTCCATTGCCTGGAGTAAAACATGGACACGGGGACACATCTCTTAAATTGTTTGCTCGCCATTTTTTCTTCACTCATAGGACACAACGACAAATTTTCTCCTGCCTGAATGAGCTCCTGATGAGCAACACAGTGAACCTGATTTCACCAAGTAAAACATGTTTCTGGATCAACATCTTTGTTGATTCTGAAACAACATTCCAATCAGCCAATCAGATTTGATGGACAAGTTTACGGTTTATGTTAAGTTTAGGCTTACATAAGGTTGGGGGCTTCTACATCAGTGTTATTCACCTATCATTTCTATCTTTTTGGATAAGTTGTGGGTAGGGTTATAACTAAATATTCAAACAGAAATGTTCCAGAATCAAATATGTTGATCCAGGAACATGTCTTACATTCGGTAACATTAGGCAGTTTTTAACTTATATGCTGTATAATATTTGATGATCGCTTTATTTTACATTTGCATAACCAATCTTCTATCACTTGTTCTTGCTTCTTCTTTCACCTGTTTTGATCTGTAGATTCAGTACTATTTCAGAAGATGCGTAATAGCACTCCCTACCGTATAACAGTGAAAACATGGTTAGCGGGAAAATTCAGACAATGGCGGGGAAAGTGTAGATTTGAAGTAAATTCCTGTGTACACTACCAGTGGACAAGCCTACACAAAAATTCAGATACTCAAAATTAGGAACGTATCTGTTTCCTTTAAGTTTATAAGACAGTATGTAGAACTATGTGAAAAAAATATTTAATAGGCTACTCAATCAAAAGAATAAACACAATCAACTACAACAAGCCAAGTATACTTACTTAATTATACTTTTAAGTATATAATATCTCGATCAAAAGATTGAGTACAAGTACAGGCCAAATATACGAAGACTTTTCTGTCAGTAGTGCAATTTTAAGTATACTTCTGAAAAGTACATAAAAAAAGTACATAAAAAGTAGACAGAGTAGCCTACTTTCTTACTTTTAGATTAAAAGTAGTATACTAATAGAACACTTAAATAAACTACTTTTTTCGTAAGGGTTGGCAAAAACAATGGAGACAAAAAAACAAGACTTTACGGACACAATCACACTGCTTTTACACAGCAAACACAAGTGGCTTTGTGAGACAAAAAAAAAAAGCCCTATTAATACTCTCGGGCACTCTGTGTTTATACTATTTATACTGCGTTGGCCAATGATATTCGTGTGAGTTACATGTGCCTCAGACACCTGGTCCCACGAGGACGTGTCCCCATAGCGTCAGCAACTTTAAAGGGAACCCACTCCATAGCAAAATTTGTAGCCAGTTGTTCTTTCAATATGTTTGATTTATAATATCATGAGTGTTGGACACAAGATATATTTTTAAAAAATAATGAAATTAACACTACTTGTAACATTAGCCTTAATATTAGGCGTTTACATTTCTGTTACAACCATAATGAAGAGATATCAGAGTATGAGGTTCATATTAGAGGTTATGTTAGGGTGGTCCTTCATGATTACCTTTTTCTAAAAAATCTTTAGTTTTTGTATGATTCAAATAAATGTATACAAAATAGCCCCGTTGTAAAATAGTTCAGTTTTTCCGTGAGATCAGGTTGGCAAAATCATGCAAATCTGCTTTCTTTCCACACAAATTACTTACCTTGGTAAATTGTAGAAATTTCTCCAAAAAATATACTATTTTTCAGTTATGTATAATAATAACTTGTATTACAGTCCAAAAAAAAAAACTAACAAAAAAAACAATTCAAAGCAAATTGATTATTGACCTAGAAATAGGTAGCCAATATATTATTGCAATGCAAATAATTTTGCATTGCAATGCAAATAATTTATTTTTTGATCATCAAAATTACATATGTAAAAGTTTTTTCATGCCTTAAAAAATCCTGCCTTAAAATAGCTTGAATGTAACTCTACACCCTTGCCTCATTTAGGTGGTTCTATGAATATGCAAATGAGCCCCGCCTCCACTCACTCACACCAGCTCAGAGATCCACTCGTTGACGATCACACGTTGATCTGATTGGTTACAAGGTAGTTTGTGATGTCAGAAACACCAGCGATTTCAAACCGTGTTTTTGAGACCGTCTTTGGTTCACTGCAGTTTTAAAGGAGTCATAACCTGTAATTTTCACTTTTCCACGAGAATCAATGTATGTTATGATTGCCTAACGATTATACATTGGCCGGGAAGCCGATATTCAAAAGTGAAGCGTTTGTTTACCCCAGGGTTCGTAAACCAGCCCACGTGCACGCGCACTCAAATACGAGATTTTAATTTCTCCCCCGACTTGACGTCAAGACGGGGCAGGATATACCATATATGGACACCGCAGACATCTGCAGGAAGCCCGCCCTCCCCTCTCCCCCTCATATTCAGTCAAGAAAGATGCAGAAATGTAGAGTACACGTGAGTTGCTCTGTGGTTGACTGCCAGAATCAACATTCAAATGTGTTTTCTCTACCAAAAACGGACCAAACTACCAGGGACCAGTGGATGAAATTCATTTTTAATGACGCTGTTCCAACAACCCTATCAACTGGCTCAACGTTAAGTGTCTGCGCTAAACATTAAAATAAACAGAAAATAGCAACAAACGTTTTAGCTCGTTACTGATGTTAATGTATGTCTCAGTCAAAATGATTGTCTTTACCATTCAGAGACATGTTGATGTAGACGTCCTTCCATTGACTCTATATCTTCCGTTTCCAGCTCTGGTTCAGAGTCTGGCTCAAACATATATGGTTGAATTCCGTAGGTCTAGGTCGGGTTCATTCACAACTTGCGCCATGATGTCATTTTGGAATGATATGCTGAAGTTACCTGCGGTGTCAAGCCCCCTCCTTCCAGCCACCAATCAACGCGCCCCTCATTTGCATTATTAAAATGACCATCCACGACAGCCAAAATATCGCATCAGATCTCGCGAGACAATAATGCATTCAGAAATAAGGGTCAGAGGAGCTCTGTGTTTATTTTTTTTCCACTTTTCTTTTTTAGAAGGGCCTGAAAGACTATAATAGAGCGTGGGTATCCAAGGTAATACTAGGTTATGACTCCTTTAAGGAGAAAATACTCAGCAATGCTGTCGACTTATGAATTTACACATG
This sequence comes from Semotilus atromaculatus, assembly GCA_031834385.1. Taxonomy (NCBI): domain Eukaryota; kingdom Metazoa; phylum Chordata; class Actinopteri; order Cypriniformes; family Leuciscidae; genus Semotilus; species Semotilus atromaculatus. The sequence goes on from JAULUF010000025.1 coordinate 6,570,314, forward strand.
GTTTGTCTTGAAGCATATTAAAAACACCACATACAGGTGGAACTCGAAAAATTAGACTATCGTGCAAAAGTTATCATTTTGATGATTATGGTTTACAGCTTATGAAAACCCCAAATTCAAAATCTCAGAAAATTAGAATATTACATGAAATCAGTAAAAAAAAAAAAGGGGATTTTAAATACAGAAATGTCGGCCCTCTGAAAAGTATAATCATGCATATGTATATAGTTATACGTATATACTAAATATATTAGTGTCACCTTTTAATTTGAATTACTGAAATACATGAACTTTTGCACGATATCCTAATTTTTCGGGTTTCACCTGTAGACATATAAACAACATTAAAAACTTGATTTTCACCACAGGGGGACTTGAAATAATAATAATAATAATACATCATTATTTTTAATGTGCTCTTAGTTTTTTTAATCCTGCTTGTGTGTGTAAATTACCTGCAAGCAAGAGGGACAAATTTACCATTCACCTCATACAACGTATGAACAAGAATTATTTTGAGAATTTTAAATGTTAAACTAATCCCTCAGCTGTCCATGTTTAAGAGATTACGCTTCATATTGTTGTTTGGGCTGCTCTGTTATCATCAGTTTGTACTTTTCAGCTGTTGCACTGATAGCACAGGAAAGCCAGGCACGCATTGTTCAAAGCTCTGTGTTTCCAGGAATATAGGCCAGATTGCATGGAAAATGCTTCCCATTCCAGCAGCAGTCAATGAATCTGAGCTTACACATGTATTGTGTCTGACATACCAGATCTTATCCGAAATAGTCACGCGATTAAGTAAGCTTGTCAGATGGGGGAAAATGAAGTTCTCATAAGTGTGCACGTGATTTGCATATATTAATAATTTTGTCAGAAATGAATAATTTCTGGCTGTAGGGAATAATTCAGCGTGTTTAGTGAAAGGACTATCCCTCTCTCAGGACATGTGATGTCAGAGGTGGTTTGAAGGCATGTAGGGGTTGGGCTCTGGGCGATGGTGAATTCTTGTGATGTTCGGGCAAAGCTCATACGGGCGGAGACATGAGCACATTCCTCTCCTCCCACCGCACACGCTCCCCTCGTGCCCATCACCACAGACACACGCGCTTCCTGGCCGTCCCCCAACACACACACACACACACCCTGCACTAACATCCACCGTAGTGCAAAGCCCAATACTGGATTAGCACAGCCAAGAATGCTAAATCACTCAGTCGAGGTGGTGATGATGGAGAACACGGGTGAATCACTTCCTGTACCATATCAAAAAACATTTCATACAAAAGTACATGTAGATTATCAACAACACGATCAAAACTTTCTGAAAAAACATGTTGTACATAATCTACATGCCCCCTGCCCTATATAGGCTTGATATTTTATGCATTTTTAGCAAGTAAAAGGTCTTTTAGTATAATTGTGGCTCACGTCTTTTTGCTGTGAAATCATGAATTATTTTTTTTATATTGGAAAACAAAAAAAGTAATTTTCATATTGTTAGTAATATTTCACGTTGAACACTTAATGGACTTTTTATTTTTTTTGAAAAATTAAGCTAAAATGTGAGTCTCAAATATGATCTCAGGCTTTTAAGGGACGTTTATTTGTTCATCTTCCAAACATAATTTTATTGGATTGCATTATGTTTCCCCCCATGATAAAAACTACAGAGCTTTGATAATAAAAATAAGCATTTAGCACTTCATCTTACGAAGACATATTATTGGGAGATATAGAGTGACTTTATCTCAGTGACTGTCTATAAAAGTGTCTGCTGGACTGTTTTAAAGATCTCATTGATTTACATTACAAGCTATCAGAATTTCACCCTTTGACAATATGATTTTAAGCAATTGCACCAAAATGCATATTTTTGTAATTTTGTTTTGTTCTGTACTTAAAAAATAAATAAAAATTGTTAGCTTTAATATATTTTCATTTCAGGTTTAGTTTAGCGCTTCAATTTATACTTGTACAGTATTTTAGCTGCCAAGGCAACATTGTAATTGTTGTTTGCTTTTTTAATTTAAATTTTTTTAATGCAGTATACATAATAAAAAATAAAAAAAGATATAGAGTGAGAAAAGAATGTTAGTATTAATGGCAACACTTGATTCATTAACACTAATACTTTGTTTTCTCTTCTACTCTGTATCTATCTTTTTTTTAAAGATGTACTGTGTTAGACTTCACTGAAGGGTCACAGCACTACTGTTGTCCTCTTGTTAGTTTAATTGCTTCTATTGCTCTCCTCGTTTGTAAGTCGCTTTGGATAAAAGCGTCTGCTAAATGATTAAATGTAAATGTACACAAAAGACGTTTTTAATAGTTTTAGCCAACAAACACTGCTGGATAGTAAGACCAATAAACATGTATGCTTGTCTACAGTTTCGTTTCCCTCAGTAGAAACATCTGCATCAGCCAGTAACTGCACGTGTGAGCTTGGGCACGGGAAGTGTGCTGAAAACGGTGACTGCAGGTGAGTCGATCCACGAGGACATTTATGTGACTTTCAGCTGTCATGTTGGTGAAGTATATTCACAGCTAGCTCCAGAGGACTGTAAACAGATGAGCAGTATTTACCTGTTGTGTCGTGTGTCAGGTGTGACCCGGGCTGGGGTGGCCCGCGCTGTGACGACTGCGTGCGAATGCCCGGCTGTGTTCACGGCTCCTGTCATCAGCCCTGGCAGTGCACCTGCATGGACGGGTGGGGGGGGAGATTCTGTGACAAAGGTAATTCATTATTCATGAGCTTAAGTGTTAAATGCATTAACAGACTGACATGACAACACATACTTGTCTCCGCAGATATTTACGTGTGCTCTAGAGAACAGCCGTGTCAGAACGGGGCGACGTGCGTCTTGAGTGAGTCGGGGGATTATAACTGCTTATGTCCTGAAGGCTTTCATGGGCGGGACTGTGAACTGAAAACTGGGCCTTGCCAAAAGACAAAGTGAGTGTTTATAGATATGCATATACTGTGTATATATGTATATATATATATATATATATATATATATATACATACATACATGCAGTCAAACCAACATTTATTCAGACACCTTCAACATTACTCACATTATCAGAGTTTATTCGCTATAATTTAGAAATATGACAAGAACTCTCATATTTCACTGGTTTTGGCCATCCTTCTGTTAGACTGTTTCACAGATGAATTAGGTTGAATATCTGTCAGCTGTCAAATTTAAGGTCCAAGTAGATTACCAAGCAAAGCAATGCTTCATTTTGACAATGCTAAAAGTCTGTGGTGTAAAAAGGTCGCATTAGCAATTAAAGAAAAAAAACACTTCAGCAAAAGTGTGGTCAGGTCAAAGTGTCTGAATAATTTTTGGTACCAAATTTGTATACATTTTCCTGGTAGTCCACTGTATGAAAAATTTTGGGGTATAATACAGTATGTCACGGTTTACTTTATTTTGCTATCCTCACTTACATAAATTAACTATAGTGTCCTGCACCCACTAGTAAAACAATACCAATAGTTAAATCTGGTGTCTGAATAATATTTGGTTTGACTGTGTGTATATATATATATAATGTACAGTAAATGCATGCTCGTGTTTTCAGATACATCATAAATTTGCAGAAGAACAGAACAAGTTGTTTTTAGTAGGACTTTCAATTACAATGTCCTCTTTTACGTGTGATCAGTGAATAGTGGGTTGCTCATTCTATGACCCCTTTGAATAAACATTTTGTTAAACTGTGATCCTTAATCTAGCACACAAGCCCAGACGCACTGGCACAGGCAGAGCAGCAGCGGGTCGACCTGCAGCCTCAAGAGTGCAATCGTGTAATTCAATGGGCTCATTATTACTGGGCCTGTCAGAGTCTGTCACACCGACACACTGCAGATCGGCCCGACTGTTCCTCTCCACAAACTGACTGAGTGTTCCTGGGGAATGACCAGTTGCTGGAGACACCAAGGGCCTCATAACATTTTGCATAGAAACCGTCCTACATTTGATCTTACGATCATTTCGAAAATGGCTACAGAAAATTCTCAAAATTTAGAGAAAAAATATGCGTAGCCTACACCTCTCTGACAGATGTGAAATTTATAATTGGCAAATCATCTTGAAATTGTGCGCAGCTTATTGGTTTCAGATCTACGCCTCGTAAACGCTGACTAATTAATGTAATTGACATATTAAATAGCATCAGTCAACGCCTAAATGTTTTACTTGAGAATTGCGAGCGGCAAGAATTGCTTAGATTTCCAAATACTGCAGTTCTCAGACTCTCTGTCACGAGGAAAGTGTGCACGTCCGCCCAGACCCCGACATGGATGAGCACTTCTCCACGCCACAGATCGGTTTTATAAATATGAACGTTGGCGTTAATTTTATCGTGAGCACATTTAGTTAAAATCTGTGCATATGCATGTTTTATCAATTTATTTAAATAAGAAATGTTTAATTGTGTTGTGTTGTGGGGACGTGTGCAATGTTTTTGATTTCACCTTGTTAAAGTTTAATAAGCAGAGATAACTATAATTAGGTAGGCTAATACATGCATTGACCGATTCCCCTCTAAAGTATAAATCCTGTGACTCTTAAGCATTATCAACATATTTGCAGCTCAGTAAGTGAGTCTTTTTGACCACTGCTGATGATTCATAAATGCTTTTGATTCACTAAAAACAACTTGCTGACACTTTTTATTTACCTTTATGTTTTTGACAACTAACTTACAATGGATTAAAGGTGTACATTTGATCAAAATCATGGCCTGAGAATGGACACTGGTGCTGCTATGCTCTACTATGTGATCATCTGGAAGGTTCGTTCTTTCGAGAATTCGACAACACTGGTCAACTGTATTTTTTTTTATTCACTAATAAAGAACCGACACATCATTTATATTTACATTATTCGGCAGAAGTAACTTACATTGAATTCAAAGTGCCCAGTTGGTCAAATCCTGCCTTTCCTGATTAATCTAACCCATGACATGAGCGCTATATGCTCAACGTGGAAGTAAGCTATTTTCTGTGATTTTTGCGAGATTTCCGAATTATTAGCCGCTATAGGAAAATAACTAGAAGAATATCACTGTAAAACTATTTGTGCTACAAACCAGTGTTTATTAATTATGATAATTCATTATAATAATATGATAAGAAATACCGGTTTGTAAAATCAAGCAGCAATAGTGCTGTTTTGTACAGCTGATAATAACTGGAAGCGTATACCATTGGAAGCCAGACACATTTAATTTGCAAATGTCCATGCCACTCTTACCTTTTTTTCTTTCTAATGAAAAATATTTTAAAAAATGTTTGAATATAAATCGGTTCTCAGAAAACAATATGAGTGCAGAAATCCCACACTTCACTATTAAAACATTGTGACAATAAACACACACACACACAAAAAAAAAAAAATCACAATCTTAAGTGACAGATATTTTCACTGATGTTTACCACTTCAGGTCCCCCTGCAAGAATGGCGGTCTCTGTGAGGATCTGGGTGGCTTCGCTCCAGAGCTGTCGTGTCGGTGCCTGGCCGGCTTCACCGGGCCGCGCTGCGAGACCAACATGGACGACTGCCTGATGCGCCCCTGTGCCAACGGTGCCACCTGTGTGGATGGCGTGAACCGTTTTTCCTGCCTGTGCCCTGTGGGTTTCACCGGGCGTTTCTGCACCATCAACCTGGACGACTGCGCCGGCCAGCCCTGCCTCAACGGGGGACGCTGCGTAGATCGGGTCTCGGCCTTCCAGTGCTTCTGCCCTCCAGGTCACACCGGAAGAACATGCGAGTTTCCCGTCAGGCAGTCGGGATATCAGACGGTGTCTCCGTCCAAGAGCGGAGAGAGCAAATCTGTTCTGGAAAATCACTCCCATTGGACGACCCCAAACGGGAATGAGCAACGCCCGTTTAAAATCTCAGTGGTGACTCAGCGTGGGGCGGATGGGCTGTCGGAGTCGCAGCTCGTCCTCCTGCTGGTGTTGGGGGGCATGACTTTAGCCGTGGTGGCAGTAACAGCTGGTCTGGTGCTGCGTGGACAGTGCCAGGACCGGTCGGCTCGCTGCCAGTGTAGACCAGCTCCACCTCAAAGAACTCACTCTGTGCAACAGGAGTGCAAGATCAGTTTCCTCCAGCCTCCAGCCGAGCTCGAGAAGAAGAGGCTGAACACCGACATCATCTAGACACAGATGCTCTTGTTGAAGTAAACCACCACTACTGACCACTCACGAGATAAAGAGACTGGTACTGAATTAAAGTACTGATGAATCTGAGAGCTGGCTGAATGCAGGTGGTTATTATACAGAGCCATTACACAGATATAAAGAACCAATTAGTAGCTGTATTTTAATGATCAATGCCACAAGCGAGGGCATGTACTGATGAGGGAACATTAGGTCAGTTAGAGTCAACATGAAATCAATAATGCTCTTACCTGGTCTTGGAACATTATTCCGAAGATAATGTACGGAGGCCCTAATGGGACGTGGTGGTGGCAACAAAATATGAGATGGGACGAAAAAATAATTCAATGTTTTTCATTCTCTCGCAAAATGTTTGCGTTCCCCCGAGAAACTTTGCATTCCCTTGCAAAAAAAAAAAAAAAAAAAAAAAAACTTTTGTGTTTATGAGAGCATGTGCAAACAAAGTTTCTCGGGGAACGCAAAACATTTGCATGAGGACGCAAAGCATTGCCAAATATTTTTTCCTCCAATCTCATATATATTTTTTCGTCACCATGTCCCTTTAGGGGCTCAGTAGAAATACATGTAATAACAAATATACTGTAACACATGTAATGTAATAATCCATAAATGTAATAACTTCCTCTGCCTCTGAGAAAGGTTTTGGCTGATCTCACAGGCACTATTACTGAGAGGTGTCTTAGTGACATTCTGAGTCTATATTTCCTCTCCCAAAATATTTTCTCTGTATTTTTTGGTTGTAATTTTTTCCCTCAATAAAAGCAACAAAATTGCTTGCTAGCTAACAGCATGCGGTATAAACCTTGGCAACCAGAACTTAGTAGATTTTTTTTTACACAGAAAAACATTTGTAACATTTTACAATAAGGTTAGTTAACATGAAAATTCTTCTTCTTTTTAAAAAAACACAATTATTATTATATAATTAATTAAAAATCATTAATCTTAATATTTATTACAACAATTACTGATACATTCTTAAAATCAAAAATTTTATCTATTAATATTATTTAATGGATCTGAGCTAACATTGAACAGTTGTATTTTTATCAACTAACATTAGAAAAGATTAATAAATATTGTAACAAATGTATTGCTTATTGTTCATGTTTGTTACTGCATTAACTAATGTTAAGTAATGGGACCTTATTGTAAAGTGCTAGCAAAAACATAAGAAATAAGTAAATAATTATTTTAGACCATTTTCAAAAATCCAATCAGTGAAAAACTGATCAAATTGAATCTCACCATATACTTTCTCATTTAATATACTGTATGTCACATTATGAAGGTAAGGTGGATCATGTTGACTTTAAGGTACACACATCCTGGGAACTATTAGTTGATATGAGGTCTGTACTCAAAGAGTATCCGGTAGAGTTAAGTATGAGCTGCATGTCAAATAAAGGGAAGCACTAAACCATATATATCAGAGCATCCATCATGTGTTAAACTAGTGCTGTATGTGTAATATCTAGCCACATTACTAGAGAAGCTCTTCTTTTCAGATGTATGTGTACACATTTGTGCCAAGTGTTCATATCGTAAGAGTGAGTACATGCTACGTTTTATTTTTTGAGAATATGTTTGTTTTATGAACATACTTTTTTTAATGAAAGTGTAAGTTCCCTTTAACATTATTGTGATGCTATTTTAAGCGGTTTAGATAGTAATATCAGTTTTATGGGAATGATTTTTGTGATATAAAATGATACATAAACAACAGTATTCAGTATAAGTGCAAATATAATTTATTTATGTAATTTATTGGTGAAATGTATATTTGTTTTTTTTATTGTAATGTGCATTTTTATACAAAACTGTGTGTATTAAAGTTTTTAACTGTGTAATAGTTGAACTCCATGTCTAAATCTCTCTATAAAAACTGTCTTTAAATACCAGGTGTCATGAATAAATTATCTTATCTATGCAATTTTCTTATCCATATCAAAGCTAAAAATTACTATTATTTTAAAAATAGTCATTATAGTTAATAACTATATAATATAAAATTAAATATATATTTTTTGTTATATATTTTTATTTATTTTTCAGGTCATTAATCAGCTATGTCACAAGCCTGGTTATTAACTTATTCTTGTTTATTAATTTATTCATCTTTGCTAATGTCCTAAAAATAAAGGACAACAAGTGACCCCTGGTGGGCATTTCAAAAACTGATAAATGCACTACACAATATGACCAAAAGTATGTAGAAATCACCTTCTAATGGATCTGTCTGGTTATCTCAGTTATTTAATGTTTGTCATCAGAAATTACTACAAAACATTTATTCTATTTATTCACATGTACATAACACACGCGTAATTTACATTTGACAATGTGATGTGAATGCTTATGGCCACCAAAGGAAAACTGTCCTACTGGCTTTCTAAAGGAGAGGAGCAGCATATAAGAGTTGTGCTTATCTGTTATGATTCGTTGAAATACGCTCATCATCAGTTCTTGTTGATACTATCAAAATATTTCTCCAAAAAACTCTCGACTTCATCCTCTGTGTAGTCCTGTACGTGGAAGAGTGAGTTTGTCGAAGCTCCTCTGATCATGGCAGACAGCACTGGAGGGTGAGAGATGAAAAGAGGGAAGTCAGATCTGTCACACTTCACCAAACAAACAACAGAAATAAATAACACACACACACATACACACAGAGAAAAAAAGAAAAAAAAAGATTTGGATTAAATAGGCAAATGTTGGATTTAAATAGGCAAACAAAAATGTATGCACCTCTTGATGGAAAGAAATGTTGATTGGGGAAAGGGCCAGATAGCCCTTCAAACGAAGATTTTTCGGGACCACACTTCAAACGAAGGGGTATGAGAAGTGTCACTGCATACACCGGCTACAGACGCAAAATGGCTGCCCAAGCGAAAAAGGAGACCCATAAATTTATTTTTGGCTTTAATAAGTATTTTAACGACAAATAATGATTTGCTTTATGTTACATTCAATATTGTGTTCATATTTACGGTCAGTTTCTTCACAGAAACGTTTGTAAAAAAAATCATTAAAATCACTATAGTGTGCTAACGATAGTCCCGCAACATATTTTCATGTCTGACAACTGGTGAATGTAATTGCTGAAGGGAATTGGCTTATGATTTACCTTACATCTGCTATGAACGCATTGTTTTCTTTTGGTTATATGTGAACGCGACAACATCTTGTTGGCATCTTGGAAGTTGTGATAAACATCGGCGCATCTCCTGTGACGTAGGCGCTAGCGACGACTTATGATGACGTCTAACGGAGGTGTAGTGGTGTCCCATTTATTAGGGGAATATTTTCACCCCTACGCCTTGCCACTCTGTTTCAAGGGTCAAGGGGAAGGGGAAGGGGTAAGGGGTAGAATTGGGATTGGGCCTAAGTGGTCGTTACAGAGTCCTTGTTATGTGTCGCCACTTCCGAGGTCTGTTTCCCTGCTTGTTCTTGTTTTGTTCTTATGTTTTGATTAGGGCCGGGACTCGATTAAAAAAATTAATCTAATTAATTAGAGGCTTTGTAATTAATTAATCGCATTTTAATCGCATAAATATTTGACCTGAGAACAGTGTGAAGTAATTTTTTTCACATGGATTTTTAGTATACTACCATTGAATAATGACTGAATAGGGCCTACATAATAAGCAACAAAATATTGTTTATTTTTGTTCAACCAAGTCCAGCAGACCAGTGCAATTTTTGCCATTAAATGTAGCAATAGCATATTTAGAAATATAGTAGGCCTACATTTTAGAAATTCAGGTAGCCTATAACCTTCTGTAAACTGTTTTTTTAAGTTAAAAAAGGTTTCCAGGGTGACGCGTCAGGCTTGGCACGTGATTCACCAAAGCCAAAATAGCGCTGCATGACAGATGTAGTGCTTTTATTTCTAAATATTAAAAAACTTGCTCACCATGTCATCAACTTTTTTCTTTTCCGATTCTCAAATATGTGTAAGTGAGTTTGTTTTGTTGTTTGAAAAATCTTTATAAATGATCTTGATCTGTAACGTGAGATGGGCGCCGTGTTTGGGCCGCAGTTCAGAGATTCCTGTCTGTTGGATTTATTACAGCGCGTGAATTCATCAGTTTCTCCCGAAATACATGAAAGTAAGTGGCCGGTGAACGGGGAGTAGAATAGAGTTGACTTAGAGTTATTTACACTGTGTGTCTGATATGAATAAAAACCGTCGGCAAATATATTTTCCTGGGTTATTGCTGCTTCCATAGACACCATTGTGTATTTTACAAACTATAAATGTGTTGTTTTGCTATAAATTATATTTAAATGTCTGAAACCTAAAATAAACATTATGTGGTTAAAAACACTGAACAGTTGTGATCGCCTATGACAAGCGCTGAGCGCGTCCGTCTTTGGCTCAGCCACAGCGCGAAAGCACAGTTTGAATCTGGCAGTGATGTCACTTCACGGTACATTCGCTCCTCAGTGGTCAGCTGGTGCAGAGCGGGCCGAAATCACAATTGCTGATGAGATATAGGAAAATATCTAGTGGAAAATGAGAATGTTATTCATCCAGTGAGAAACGTTCTGCGGTGCAAAACTAAGCGATTAAAATCAGTTATCACGTTAATTAACGCGTTAAGGTCTGTAATTAATTAATCTTAATTAACGCGTTAAAGTCCCGGCCCTAGTTTTGATTGATTTTTGAGTTTGACCCCTGCCTGGATGACTCTGATTTTGGATTGCCCTCATTATTAAACATGCTGCAATTGGATCTTTTGCTTCCCGTGTGTGGTATCGTGACAGTTTGAGCCTGATGAATCTCGATATCATCCTGGAATATGGCCATGATGTGTCTTCATACATGGATGTTTAAGAAATGAAAAGCTACACAATCTATAAATTATGGTTAGAAGAACTGTTGCCAAACACATAACATGCTAGAAACATAATAATCATTGCAATTATGATCCAATCATAGACTCTTCAGCAATGGCCTATTTAAAACCAAACAGCGACTTTTTTTTTTTTGGCCGTATACGTATATAACCGTGAGGTATATATATTTCCTGAGGAAAGCTGGGAGAATGTCTTAATACCTTTTCCAGATGAAGGTCTGAAGAGACAGAGAACCCTCTTGTTCATTTCCACAGCTCGGCCAAGTTCATAACCAACTCCTAAAGACGGCTGTGTCACCTCAGCGACGATCACTGGTACAGAGAGAGAAAACATGGATAATGGCAGTTCTAGCATGATAACTCTCAGAAGAGTTTAGCGGATATGACGATGTTAATGTGTTTGGCCTTGTGGGATAGATCTGCTATTCTGCTGCTGCTGAGAATAATTCTAGGTTTTACTTGATTAATCCATACATCATTGTTTTAGTTTTTTTTTATAGAAAAGTCATTAAAATGTGAGTATTGAATATGATCCATCAGGCTTTTGAGGAAGGTTTATTTGTCCATCTGTCAATCATCAATGTATTGTTTTAAAACTACAAAGCTTTAATCATAAAACTAAGCATTTAAATATAATATACTAAAGGGAGATATAGAGTGATGACTTATAAGCCTCTTGTGTAAGTTTCTGCTGGACTGATAAGATTTAGCCATATAAATGTCTGCAACTGCACAAAATTGCTTATTTTTGCTCAGTTTGGGTCTCTGAATATTTCCTCGAGTACGACCTCCATATTCTGCTTTATTCTCCTATAGGAGCCACATATGCAATATGTTTTTTTGTTTTGAATGTTCTCTCTCCCACAAAATAATTCTTTATTTATTTATTTTATTTATAAACCAATACAATTCGGAATATTATTTCATATGCCATCAAATATTGGACACTTCAATCACAGTTAAAAACAATAAATATATTGCTGCGTCAGATAACAAAATATCAAAACTTTCCGTTGTTTTAGTGATTTTTAGTGGATGATGAAGCTATATTTATCTTAAGACCACCTAGCATATCTTATAGACTAGAGAATCACATTCATTTCATTTTATCATTGTAACGTTATTGTGAAAATAAATGCCACTTGGCTAGATTTTTTTTCGGGACATTGTTGACTTCATTGTTATTATTTTATGTATGAACAACACGTTTGAAATACAATGAGGTCATTATGATCTCACCATCAGACGTCATCAGCCACTCCACATCTCGATCATGAATCGCTTTATCTCCATCCAAACCTGCATCTTCACCTGGATCATGCACACATGTTTACAGTCTGCATCTATGACTATGCGATTTGCAGTTGTTCCCACACACATACGATTTAACTAACTTACTAACACCAAACAATATGAAATGGATAAATAGCGCAACTATGAGAGAAAGAGAGTAAAAGTGAATCACCCTTTTCCGACAGACTGTCATAGCTGATATGCTCCGTTAAAACCTTGCCATACTGCTGTAATTTCTTCACTATTCTCTGGTAAATATTCACGTCCTGTCTCCCTCCTCGGATACTTCCACAAAAGTAAATGTTCATACTTTGCAAACGTCCTCGTCCCTCGACTAAAACACAAGCGTGATTTTCTCGATAACAGCTAAAAGCGCTGTACAACACAAACTGCAGGTCATTCGTTTCCCGCTCAAACTCACACGTCACGGAGAGGCGCGCGCCACCCGCTGGTCATTCACACATGCAGACATCAACGCAACACTTCATAATGCCATTATTTATTTACCATTTATTCGTCCTCCTCATAGATGTATATATTTATTTGTTTATTTATTAAACAATAATAAACATGTACACCAAGATATAATAATTTATGAAGAAACTGTCCTAAATGAAAATAAATAATTCACAAATAAACTCTTAATCTTTAGGATTAATAACTCGTTAGTTTGTAATTTCCCAAATCTTTTTCAATTTGTTGCATTTTTTTTTATTAGTAGTTGCATTTAATTGTTTTTTTATTTATTTACTTGTGATGCATAGTAAACGAACAGGACTGGATGACAATAATATAAAAAACAAAACAAAAAACATTAAAAGCAACATAAGACAATAATTCTTCACACAATTGAGTCTGACAGGGTTTTACTCAATCTTTTTTACTCAAAAGATTTAATATATTTCTATTACTTTATACATTACAGTAACGAACAAAGTAGAATAAACACGTGGATTAATAATGTAAATAAATTAAGCATTTCAATGTACAAACAACATAAAAAGCTGGTATTTTCATGTTCACCTTTATTTATTTATTTTTATGTACACATTTAATCGCTTAGCCAGCTCGTCGATGTATCATGACGCAATCAATGCGCAGTTCTGCTTCTGCGCAGGACCGGAAACAAATAACAGCTCTCCAGATACACATACATCTGCTCAAAACATTTGGATAAAAGAGCTCGACAGAAGAAAACAGGTAACAGAAAATGAGCAGAGATCATTTTCTGCATGGTGAACAGTCGCATTAATTAGTTAATTCCCTGGAATTGTAAGTGTATATGACCTAGCATGATTTTATAGCCTTAAGCTTACATTGACAGGTGAATGTTTTACTCCATACAACAAACATTATTGTCTCTCACACGCGTCTGTGTGTGTTAGCAGCCAGTGAATGGAAGTGGCGAGGGCCCGAGAGATGGGTCCCGAGAGAATCTTACCGAACTCCGAGGAGGATGTGGTGCAGGACCGGCCTTTAGACACCGCAGTGCCGGAGGAGTGGAGCGGGGAGGACATGGAGGAGGACGAGGACAATGCTGGAGACGAGGACAGTGCTGGGTATTATTACCAGCCCCTGAATCAAGACCCAGACGGGATGAACAGCTCACACACAGAGCCAGCCGATGAGGCGACCGCTGCCGAGCAGCTGCAGGAGGTCCAGGACAGAATAGAGGTACAGGAGTTCAATACACTAATTTCTTGGTTTCAATACATTTGAATTGTCTTGCTGAAATCTTCATCCACATTTTGCAGGCCATGGGTCTGTTCCTTCCCCAGCCTCCTCCTGACAGCGATGAAGAGGAGGATGCTGAAGGAGCTGCTGCCTGTAGAAGTCAAGTGTCCATTCCCATGGATGCAGGTAAGCATGAGAACTGACTTTACATTTGGGTCACAACACTGATATACTGTCATCATGTCACTTCTTGTTTCATTACTCCTCTGTTGGACTAAAATCTCATCACGTTAATCAATGCAATTGGCCTTACAAAATAAAGTTAAGGAATGAGGTCATCCATAACGTTTATGGTTATAAAGTTGAATATATCCAACTCTATCTACATACATACAGTACACTCACATAAATCAGTATATACCATTTAGTAAATCTCAACTGGTTGATTGCTTTTATAATCACAAAATGTAAACTACATTATTGCACAGCACTAATCTGCCAATTGAGATTATAAGACATGAATCCTATAAACATTAACATCATGATTTTCTGTAAAGCTGTTGTAACAATGTGTCTTGTGAAAATCACTATTCAAATAAATTTGACATTTTTAAATGGACATTATAAATAATCCAGATTAATACTAGCAGTACACAAAACGGTTGATTTAACTTTTTTAAATATTACTAATATTTTAGTAATAAGAATATACACAAGTGCAATTTTGTAATAAACAGGCTAAATGATTAAACCTTGGCTAAAGTATGCATGGTATTAGTCTAAAATACAGATTGCTTTCATGTTATCCCCTATAAATATCCAGTATTTAAATTCTACACTTTTTCTTAAATTTAAAATAAAACACTAAAATGTCATATTTAAAGTGAATTTAGCCATCACACCATTATAATATTATTTAATTGTTAGTGTTTTCAATCTAAATAAACAAGTACTTTTCTATATTAGTATTAGATAATGGATATTTTAAAGTGCTTATATCAACCAATACTGATATATTTGAAATGTTCTCGTTTGTGTTCACAGATCACGTCGAGCTGGTGAAAAGGACCATGGCGGCCATCAATCTGCCGACACTGGGAATCCCTGCCTGGGCCCAGGAGATCTCCGACGACCAGTGGCAGGACATGGTCCAGCAGACGCTTCAGACCAGACAAAGCTCTGCAGGCCTGAGACTGGAGCGCAAGTGAAGCCTCACCTCGGCCTCCACACTTCATACTGCGTAAACGTTAAAGGACCTTCTGACATCTGCTCATCTCAAACAAACCAAAAGGCACATTTATCACCCTAGCTGTGGTTTATACCAACTGTGGAATTCTTTAAGTGGAAATTTAATAGTTTACCTTTTTGCACAGCAAGTGTCCCGATTATTCAGTTACAGAGTTGGCAAAAATTGTCCTGAAAACACCCAGATATATTTCAGCCTTGTCCCAAGGCAGTTGTGTTAATTATGTTCTTTTGCTTGATTTCTTTTTTGTAAAGTGAAGTTTGTCAAGATTTAGTGGTTGCTTTTGTATGACAGTATAAACATGTAATGGTGCATCTCAGTTATGTGCGTTTAAGTCACAAAAAAAATTCATTAATCTGATTGACAATGTGCAATGAGTGACTAATCCTTTATGTATTTCACATGGCTTGAGCAACACAAATGGCCGTCACATCTTTTGTGTTTCTTTATTGTTGTTCTGTACATACATGAACATCTGTACAAAATATGACTTTCATACTATGTAATGCTCAACCTAATTAAAGTACAACATATGTACATATGACCTGGAAAGCAGCTTAAGATTAGTGTCAGACTTGGGAAGGAGGGCTGGAGAGGAGGGAAAGGGTGAGTGTGGAGAGACCCATACTTTCTGAATTTCCCTCGGTTTGTTGTTGCTGCCGGACAAGCTGAACACGGGCCCATTCGCCTGTCGAACTGCATTGAGGCAGGAATCGTGCTGTGTTCAAGAGTGAAGTTGCCTCTGATTGTTTCTGGAATGTTTTGGTCTATTTCGAGGCAGCTAGGTTGGCAATTCATGCTCTTGATTGCGTGGACAAGTCATTCCCGTACACTGATAGGCTGAGGTGATGTAACGACACTTCAAACGGCTAATGCTTTAAAGACTTCACCTCTGCACTGCATACTACAGGCTGTAACAGCACGAGTCGAAACATATGCACACGTTTGGAACGATGGAAAAAGTGTAGCAGCTTGAATTCACAAGGAGCGAATTACGGCGGGAGCTTGAGCTGCACACTGGATAGCAATAAAGTGTTGCGTTGTCCAGCAGCTTGTAGGAGGAGTAAATGTTCCCTCACTATTGGAATGATCAAAGTGACACTTCACGGGACAGACCTTTACAACAGAGAGGGGACATCATGCATCAGAATGAAGTCATACAAGCAAACAGAACTAAAGAAAAGATGAAGTTGGGGCAGAAAGAGGGAATACTGAAGGGTAAGGGTACAATCGTAAGCAATATACATGACAATATACAGTACACAAGTAGTCGCAATTGCAAGCTGCCGCTTTTCCATATATTAAGCCTGGACAGGTAAGCGAGTGTCTTTTCTCTTTAAGTATATAGTCCTATAAGGAGGATTGTATAGCGCTTGATCGTACACTAGATCAGTAGATGTTCTTCTTTACCGTCCTAATACCTAGAAAAAAATATTGCTTTGGCGCTTTAAAGTGAAAACAACAACCAAATAAGACAATCTTGGACAGGACGGTAGTTCCCGATCTTGAACGGTTTCCTTTTTAAAGGTTTAACGGGAGTTTGTTTTTGGTTCTCGTCTAGTTTTTATAAATCACAGAAACCTGCGAAGCAAAACAAGACAACTTACAAAAGCTAGGAGACGAAAAAAGCACATTGTGATTTCATGGGAATCTGTTCAAGAGTCTTAAAATGAAACTAAAATAGATGCATACAAAGATAAGTGGAGTGTGGACCAATAGGCCATTGGTGCATGCGTTTAGATCACATTCTTTTATGCGACTGTAAACGGACTGTATACTACTTTTACAGCATTTTTATCAAGCGCTCTGCTGGTGGTGGATATAGAGGTGATGGCTTCCACAAAGCTCCCTTACTTTTTTGTTGTCGTTGAGCATTAACACAATCACTAGGTCAATCTCTTTAACCTCTGCCTCCTAATGTGTACTCATGGTCTTCGATCTCAAAAATAACTACCTGAAACATTTACAGCACCAGGTCTCTATGGAGAAACAAAGTCCCATCTCAGATGTACGAGCAGACCTGTCTAGGAGAGCGTCTGAAACAGATTCACAATCCCATGCGAGTTGAAATCTCAAACTTGCATGTTTAATTCATAAAGCTTGTTTTGTAAGAAACAAGTTTCTCTTTGTATGACATCAAGAATAACCCTGTTTGGCTACAATCCATACCATCTAAACTCCAGTACAGGGTTTCCATCTCCATATCTCCAGTCACATGATTCGTTTAGTTAAGTGTGGCCCCTTCATTGCAGACACGACGGATTCGCAGAGGCAGTGATGGGAAAACAGGAGAAGCTCTCAAGCAGCGGTAAAAACGGGATAGGGGACATGCGGACAAATGGAGACGGCATAAAGTGGGCAACATAAAGTGTAGAGAGAAAAACAAAGCAACCACAACAAGAGCATACTTTGATTATTTGTAACCCACACTGCTTTCTACCAACCCAGCGGTCGCTTCTGTCCGGTGTGCGGATCAGCATCTATGGATGGGGAGTTGGGGAGAGGAGGAAGAGTGCATGGGAGCTCTCCACTGCTCTGTGGACTGGACTTTTGCAGACGGGCTTTCCAACAGTGAGGGAGGAGGGAGTATGGATGTAGGCAGAGGAATAGAGAGGTGGGTTACAGCAGGCGACAATTTTGGACCAAGACGAGAGGAACAGTTTAGGTGCGGTGGAGGGTGCCGGGGCTCCCGCGTCAGAGGGCTTCTTGGTTGGCCGTCAGGTACTCCTCTGCTCGCTTGTGAGACTCCAGGGCTTTTATAGTATAGACGTCCTGCGGCAGCTCAGACTTTCGCCTCATCAAAACCTTGTCTTTCTTGATTTCTTTCATCCCCTGAAAAGAAAACGGTTATATTGCTGAGACAGTGCCAGACTAATGCCCAAAGTATACACAAGTTCATTCCAAACCCGTTAGACTTTCGTTCATCTTGGGAACACAAATGAAGATATTTTTGTATCTAGAGATTTATGTCCCTTCATTAACAGCTACGCAACTACCGCTTTGACACTTTAAAAAGTTCATAAAGAGATCGTAAAACTAATCCATATGAATTGAGCAGTTTAGTCCAAATTTTCTGAAGAGACACAATCGCCTTTTTTATATGATTAACAGATTGAATGTAGGCTTTTATTCACATATCAACATTTATTAATTCACACATCAGTTGTGGTAAACGGAAGCTCAAGCATGTTTGCTTGACGTGTGAGAACTAGGGGTTGAACGACTTTAGATTTTTTTAAGTCGACTGTTATGACATCAAAGTCGAGTCGACGTCGACTAGTCGCTCACGTCATTCATAAAAACACAAGAGATGGGACTGCTTTGCAACATGCCACAATTTGCAATTTATTAGCAGAAAATTATACAGAAAGACAGCTATGGGATGGGGCTGTTTACACCTGGCCACTTCATGCGTTTTCTCAGATCGGATAGCTGATTTATAAAAACGATTCCATATATTTTTTGTATATTGTAGCGCTTTGAGTGTAAGAAAAGCATGTTAGAAATAAAATGCATTATTATTATTATTATTTACACCTGGTCGCATGTGTTTTCGCAAAATGGATATAAATCAGATCTTCAAACCCTGCGCTATGTGCAGATTTAACAGAGTTCACGTCACCGAAAGCAACAGTTCGAGCTGCATTTTATTAATCATCAGCTGAGCTAATTTCAAAATCAAAGACCGCAATAAGAGAGAGCGGCAACAGCACTGGTAAGATCATTTTGTTTCTTTACTTTTAATGAAGATGATTGTGTGTTAACGTCCGCGACTTACTTTCACTTTGATTTGCGATAGTTTGTCGTTACCTTGATGAATGTGCAGATGCTCAGCTGCTCATTTGCGGTGTTGCGTGTTGCCATAGTTTCGTCATGAAATGACTATAACATGACATCCTAAACAACCTCTCACGTTTATTTTTAGCAGTGTTGAGAGGAGTAAACAACCAGATGCATTTACACTTGTCCAGTTTCGTCTGGAATGCGGCCCAGACCTGAAGTTGTTTGAGCGATAGGATTAAAATCCGTCTCGAGAAACGCATGAAGTGGCCAGGTGTAAACAGCCCGCTGTTAAGTATTTCCACACACTTGATGTGCCACTGCTGCTTTCTTGCTGCAATGACCCTCTGGGCTCTTCATCTGTTGTCGTCTGCAACGCGCACGCGGCTATGTTGTTAGTATCAAATTTAGCGCAATCATAGTGTCACATGATCAACGCGACTAGTCGACGTCAAGCTTAAAGCGTCACTGCATTGCATTAAGGTCGACTAATCGATTAGTCGGTTCAACCCCTAGTGAGAACCAATGAGGTTCATTCTCGTTTTACACAGCACGTCTGAGCTTCTGCAATGATGTTTATTCTCCTGATTTGTTTATGTTCGCAGATGAATGTTTATGTGAATAAAAGCCTAAATTCAATCTGTTCATCATATAAACCGATTGGTTTAGTCTAAACCGCTAAATTCATATGGATTAGTTTTACAATCTCTTTTTGAAGCATCAAAGTGTCGTTGCGTATCTGTCAATGGAGCGACAGAAAGCTCTCAGATTTCATCAAATAGACATTTGTGTTTTGAAGATGAGCAAAGTCTTAAGGGTTGAGTAATTTATGAAAAATGATAAAAAAAATTATTTTTTGGTTGAACTAACCCTTTAAATATAAAACATTTACACGTATTTGATGCTGTTGGACTGAAAAGCAAACCTGTAATCTAAATTAGCTGTAGTTTCTTTAATTTAGGCCGAACATTTGTGTTAATGTTTAGTTTTAATTGGCTTATATTAAAGCTAAAAATGTATCCAGCCAAAAGCATATTGCCAAAAGGATGTTTTTGTTTTTCCCCAAAATTATTTATTAAAGCAGCATTACGTTGTCAAAATTGTGTACCATATTAGCTCCAAAAGAGCATGTATTGCGCTCTAGCTTGAAATGAGTTTGGCACTCATGCTCTAACTCTCCACCAATTCACTGTACAGGCATTATTTTTTGCTGTAAAGATCTACAAGTGTTTGATTGTACCTGTGAGGCTTCTGATTCCACAGTCTTCTTCAGCAGCTGGATGTCCTCGGCTGTGGGGGTCTCGGTCTCCATCGAGTACAATGGCATCCCTCCTTCATTATACATCATATACTGCACATACACACAAACGCATGCCATTTACACATTAATGAAGCTAGTTCACACCTAAACATACATGTGCTCAGCTGGGCAGGACTGCTTTACGTTATTTACATGGGAGAACAAGAAATATATTATTAAGGGGTGTTGTCACAGTGTTTTGTTTCCTGCAACTTGCAGCATTAAAATAATTGATGTGCGCTCAAAGGTGTGTTTATCAGCTAGTTTAGTTTATATATGGCTCATCCATATGGCTCAGAACTCAAGATTTTAATTCATCTTAATTCATCGTTTTACCGTTTTAAAAAAAATCCACCCATTAAGTGCAGAGAGGGGGGGCTGTCACTTGACATCATTTGGTTCTGCAGTAAGCATCACTTGTTTAATTTACTGGATTATGCAAAACTAGACATAACTGCATGGTTATTCAAATATGAACCATTTTTGTTGAGTTTCCAGCAAAGACTGACACTGAATTAGTCATATAGGATTTGTTTTCATACCACCCACCCTACATCTAAACAGAACTTGGTAGGAAAGATGAAAGTAACCCAAAGAGTAAGATGAATGCATAATAACGATTCCGTTACAGGAATAGAAGACTCACCTCCTCCTGAACCAGACCGGGCCGCAGCTGAACCTTTGTACTCTGTGAAAATCCAAAACTTGTGGTTGACAAACACACATTCACAGGATTCCTCATCACATCCTGATTGAATCGTGGGCTCTTTTTGTGTTTGCCCTCAGAGCACAGAGAGTAATGAGTGGTGATAATTATACTCGTCAGGAGTAGTTTGAAGTTGATTAATTTTAATTAGGATACGTAAAAAATTAGCTGCACACAAAGCTTGTGCATCTGTCAAACTAATTTCTTAATTTTCACTTATAACATATGACTTCACTAGCAATGTTTCCATCCACCTATTTTTATGCGCATTTTGAGATATCGCATAAAAAAAACGCATGTACTCAATTGAGTCGGATACATTTTTTTATCCGTTAATAAGACAACCAATGCATAAACTGATGGAAACACATTTAGCGAATATATTCCATAATGTGCATCAAAAAAGTCATGTGAATTTGTGCGATGGGACGGCATAACTGGACTAACCAGAGGAGTGATCTTGTTGCACAGCATCTGAAATGCTGTTGTGATCATTTTGAAATGCTTAGCAAAGTCTGTCGTCTAGTGGTTCAGTATAATTCCCTCCCAGAACTGTCTTACACGACTGCGCGTGTAAGGAAACGGTGCTTGATTCGCAAATGTTTTATGCAATGTTCAAATTTTGCACATAAATTCAACTCGCAACTTTGGATGGAAACATACAGTGCTTAGCATGAATGAACACAACCATGCTGAAGTTGCCTAAAAAGAGGAATAAAAAAAAAAATCATCTTTTTAAGATCGAATTGATCTTAATGCCTTAATTAAAAATTAGGAAAACTCCAACCTTTAAGGACACCAATTTTCTTTGTGAATGAATAATGTATCGTAAATAAATAAATGTTCTTCCTTAAAATAAAGGGGGCATAAGTCAGGACACCCTTATGTTAAATTCCCATAGAGGCAAGCTTATTTTTTATTTCTAAAGGCCAGTTATTTCATGGATCCAGGATACTATGCATCCTGATAAAGTTCCCTTGGCCTCTGGAATTAAAAAAGCCCCACATAATCACAAACCCTTCACCATACCTAGAAACTGGCGTGGTTTTATTTCAGTTAGCCTAATAGCTGGTTTGATTTGCATTGAGAGATGACATTATGAAAAGTACCCCATGCAGATCTCTAGGTATGGTGAAGGGTGTGTGATGATGTAGGGCTATTTTAATTCCAAGGGGAACTTTATCAGAAAATGCAGTAAAAATGACTTATCTTAACTTATCTATTTAAATATTTTTGTAACGTATTCCTGTGTTGGCAAAGCTGAATTTTCAGCAGTCATTTTCAGTACTCAAGTCTTCAGTGTTACCTGAGAAGTCATTATAAAATTCTATTAAAAAAGTGAGTGCAGAGGAGGGTGTTTACCTGAGGGTTCTGTTTCGCTAGTTCTTCAATTTTATGCCACATTTCTTCCCGTTCCTTAAGTTTGTACTTCTCTCTAGGAAAGAACAGGAAAACAACAAAGTGTTTAGGATATGTCTGAGAACAAACTTGTATGTATATATGGATACATATGGTTGCCACAAGCTTAGCTCAACAAAACCAGCTTGCTTAGTAATTCTGCTTAGTGAACAAAGACAGTCACTGAGTCTCAAAATCTAGAGAACTGCCTACCTAGACATCATCTCTGGGCATGTTCGATGCCCAAAATGCTGTCTCTCTCTTTGTAGTTCACTAGGATTTGAGACAGTAAATGACAACTGCTGACAAGACCTTCTCAAACAACGTGTGTCAGAACAAACCTTTACAATCTGTACACCTTTTTTCCCCCTCATATACTCTCTTTCTTGCCTCATTCACTTACTTCTGCTTCTCAGCCTTGTACTGCTGAGTGCAGTCATCAAACAGCTTCTGGTTCATCTCCATAAAGAGCTTAAGAGCATTGTAGATAAGCCCGTGGATTGTCCTGCAGGAGAAAACACTGCATTATTACTCCAGACATTTGAACAGAACGTTCTTTCCTTCATCGTAAGAAAGATGTCTTAATGGAGAAAACAGATTGTGATTGTACACAATCTGTCAAAGTGTGGCTGTACTTGTTCCAGTGGCTCTTGGAGTTCTTGTAGAGAGCGGGAAACATGATGGGGAGGATCTTGGCAGCATTGTCGCTGATCAGGCTCATGATGTACTCATTGTTCCAGTAATACAATGCTCTTTCAGCAACCTGGAACACACATGACATTACAGATCAATGACTATCACACTCAAACATGCTAAAAAACTCCACATGCATTTGCTAGTACTCTCTTTTTATATTATTGCAAATCGTCTCTGTCGGGTTTAGGAAACCTTGTATCTCCAAAACGCTATTTTTTAAAGAACTGGTAAAAACAAGATTAAAAAAAAAATAATAATAATTTAACACTGCGTTGTCAAAGTTGATATAGTGTTTTTATTATGGGTTTCAGACACTTGCATGTGTCATTGTTATGAACATTTTATCAAAATCAAGCTCAAATGCAGTTGCAAGGTTTTTGACCAGAGAAATTACATGCGTGTTTTGTCCGTCATGGGCACATCTGAGGCAGTAAGTGCATCGATGTATGTTTCCATCAACTTACAGATTGTAAAGTTTACTGTGGCTATGTGGGCACTTATTTTTTCGGTCATTTGGTCAAGACCTCATGTTACTAAAGACAAAGTACTTTGCATAGGATATTTCAGACAGTATTGACTGACTCGACGACCAATGCTAAGATTCTCTTCTCCGCTCCTCAAATACATTAAACATTAGCCTTTATATATAGTGTATGAGGCGGGCGGAGTTATGAGGTTTGACTGACAGTTTGAGGATTCAATGGAGTGACGAGGTTTAGAAACAAGCTCCAAATACTTTTAACTCTTGTGAATCAATTAAAAAAAAGTAACACATAGGTTCATAGTGGAAAAAAATGTTTGTTAAAAAACTTACAAATTAAGCTTCGGAGCGCAGACTTAAGTTTGGTCTCATTCTAAAGAGGACCCTTGGCAGATTATTGCTGAAGTAAAAAAACTGTAAAAAGTAAAAACAAAACAACAACAAACAAAAAAGTTATATAGGTTTAAGTTTATGAAAATTATTTATGAACATTATTTTATATAAAATTGATATTTTATGAAACAAGTTGAACTCTAAAACTGATAGAAATTCAAAGCCATGAATCTAAGCAAGTTGTGTTCCAAATTTAAGCTCAAAAAATGAGCTTTCGGTAAGATATTGTTTGGGCGCAGTAACATTTTCCCCATTAGATGCCAGCAAAACTCCACTGGAGCACACACTGGTTGAATTTGAGATTTTCAGTTGGGTTTTCAACATTTTCAACACACACACACACATTTTTTTATTACACACATAAAAACCACACTCAGACATCCATACCAACACACCCACACAATTATCGCTGCATAATTTATCCAATTGGCTCTATAACATGCCGAAGCAGAAAACAGGAATAAAGTGAGTATTTGCTTTATAAGCCAAAACCTGAAAAAAATGCCAGTGTCTGGTAAAAAATAGTAAAAATGTAAATTTTGAAGCCTTGCCAACACAATGAAAGCCCCTTAAAGATTGCATCATTTTATAGTTAAACGGCCCTGGGATTAAAAATTCCAGTTTTAATGGGTTTCAATGCAGACATTTTTGTCCAAAAGGCGCTGAGAGGAACTATTTTGTGTATCTAGTGCAAAATAGATTTTTTTTAAAGGAAATGGGGGTGAAATACTAAAATTCCAAAAAAATACACACCTGTGCCAAATTTTATGCAGTTAGCATCAACGCAGACAAAGTGATAAAAAAAAACTGAAAAAGACAAAAATGTCCATAAAGATGCACGAGTGTTAATTGGTTAAATACTTGCAAAACCCACAGACAGAGGTAAAGGGTTAACAATAGTAATGATTTATGAAAAAAAAAGAGAGATGAAATAAGGAGATACAAGGTTTCTGCCCGACATCGACGATATCTAAACCATTATGTAAATGATGCCCAATATTCAGTGAAAGAACGAGATCAGTGCTTTCATACCTGGAAGTGTGGACTTGATACACACTTGGCCAGCTGTCTAAACAGAGGCTCCATGACTTTCACAAACTCTGAGGGCTCAATGACATCCAAGATTTCCTCCAGTTCATTCAGAAACATCACCTCCTTAGGACTGTGGGTCTTAGGCCAGAACTTCAGCAGGCCCATAATCACCTGATGCAGAAGAGGAAGACAAATGGCTGAGAAAGTCATCTTTGCACCAGGTAAGTTCAAGGTCACCATGAATAAAGAATTTATTTAGAAAAATACTTGAAATAAATGTTAATAATAGTGACAGAAAACAGTGCAGTTGCCAATGCTGTAAATCTTACAGGTTCAGTGAGGCTGCTGTCCTTTTCCAAAAACTGCACCACACAGTAGGCCAGCTGAAAGCACAGAAAATGACTTTTTTTCCCCAAACAGAACACAACAGGATGACTAAGATTGAGCAACTGCGATTCCTAATTCTATTAATACATTGTGCACAACATCATAACCTCTAATACTTATAATCTATGGATACAGTGAGGCAGGGGAGGGCGATATGCTGGATGAAGCGCTAAACCGGTAAATATGAATTCTTTCACATGTGGTTATGCAACATTCATGGGTGTTTCACTTTCAAATATCACTGTGAAGGAGGAAATGCAAGAGCTTGTTAGAAAAAAGGAGCATCCTCCTGGTGTGGAACTAAACCAAACCCCTTAGTTGCTGTAAAGCTTTCCTACTTGCCCTTGTTCTAATGTCAAACATGAAGAGAAATGATTGAACTGAACGCATTACCTCAAATTGTTAAATAACATCTGAAATAACCATTAGCTAAAAGGTCTCCAATCTGCTGTAAAGTAACAGCACTCAAGTTGACCTTAAAAATATAGAAGCTTATTTTTGGGGGGTTCAGAATTTTTTCCAAATGCAAGCAAATAAAATTTAAATAAAACATTCCAGTGTTATACTAAATTATTAACGCCAGTCAGCCAATCACATTTTAGGACTTGAACTAACAGCAGTTAATGCAATTACTGACATTTTTGAGAATACTGTCATTTTTACATTAGAATTGCTTCATATAATCACCCACCCCTTTAGTGAAAGCAATCCTTTCAGCATAAAAGTCCTCCACAAAACAAATATCTTCAGAAGAGTTTTCCATAAGCGTACCTGTGGGTGATAGACGCTGAGAGACTTGACTTTGTGTAAAGGCAGAAGCACTCTGATGAGGAACATTTTGTGCTCCTCTTTCAGTGGCAGGGCGAAGCCATTAATTATGCTGTGGGAAGAACATGAGATCGGTCATGTGACGGACAGGTTCTTTCAGTTCAGCAAAGAGAGAAAGTCCTCCCTTCAGATTTGTCATGGCAACACTGATAGTGGTCACACTCACCTTCCTAAGATTTCTAAGAGCTCTGCAATCCCATTGTGATGCTCCGTCTCGTATATAAACCTACAGTGCGAGATCAAGGACATCGACTCATTGGATGAATTCAGGAAGAGCTTCCCCTTTTCTCACAAATGCCAAACTTGGCTAATTTAAAGACAGACTTGCATCTAAGAGCTCACAGTTTCTGCATCTAATCTTACAAAGTTTATGAATGAGAACATTTTGATAGCCGAAAGAACCGTAAGCAAAGGAGAGCTTGCCTGTAGAATATATTGTTGATCTGCCGACGGACGTAGGCTCTCAGCCCCAGGAACTTTCCATAGATCCTGTGCAGGATGGTTTTTAGGAAGTCCCGCTCTCTGGGGTCTTCACTGTCAAAAAGCTCCAGAAGCTGAAAAGAAATAAAGGTGAACTAAATCCATTAGCTCAATCATTAGATGGGTTCTGAGACCCAATCCCAGTAGCTACGTTTACATGAATGCAAATAAATCCGTTTATAATCAGACTGATAGCTCAACCGGGATGAAAAGCCTTCCTGTAAACAGTTAGTGTAGACCTTATATAATCTGATCAAAAGGAAAAAATAAAGCATGTAAATGCCTGAATCGCCCATTTTCTCAATGGGATTAAAAAATATCTTGCTGTTGTATAAATGAGTATTGTTTTACGACATACAAACTTGCATATGTTTATTCACATCTCACATTTTACAAACTGGTCATTGGACGAGACTAAATATTTGCTAAAAAAGCCCTTGTGATCTAAATCTCAGCTTTACTTTTAGATGTGACACCAAGTCAGATATCTCTCCAGATACCAGTATCATCATCAATAATAATAATAAAAAAAAAATCTGCACAAAGTAGGGACGTCCTGAGCTGAACTTAAGGATTGGTATCGGGCCGATTAAGATTTGTTCTTGACTGATTGGCTATCCTAAGCCTGATCCTTTATTTAACATCAACTCTCGTGGTGTGCAAGAACCAATGAGGTCTGTTCTAGCGTGTCACACACGTTCAAGCTTCTGTTAAGCATATTTGAATCCCTCAAAAGTAATTTTGTTTACAGTTTAATTTTATCTGGCGTAAGACTACATGAGAAGTTGTTGCGATTACACATTATCTTTGTCCTGCTGTTTTCATTTGTGCTATTTCTTGTGGTGTCATCATCTGTACTTATCTTATTATAGATTGTTTACTTATATGAATAATTTACAATTACATTATGCTACTATAGAATTTAAGTTAAGCTTCATTTATATATGAAGGATCATACACATACAGGATCTCACAAAAGTACACCCTCACATTTTTGTAAATATTTCATTATATCTTTTCATGGGACAACACTGAATAAATGACACTTTGCTACAATGTAAAGTAGTGAGTGTACAACTTGTATAACAGTTGCTGTCCCCTCAAAATAACTCAACACAGCCATTAATGTCTAAACCGCTGGCAAAAAAAAAAACTGAGTACCGTAATTCCTCAAATAAAAACCGGGGCCTTAATTTACCTGACCTGCAGATGGTAGCAGGCTTTTATTTGAAGCAGGCTTTTGTTAGAGGCAGGCCTTTATTTCTAATTCGCGATCCCCGCCTGCCATGGTCATCAACTATCTTCTATTCTGACTCTCGTGTAAGTGAGTTTGTTTTGGTGTTTAAAACCCTTTATAAATGATCTTGATCTGTAACATGAGATGGGCACCGCAGTTCAGAGATTCCTGTCTGTTGGATTTATTACAGCGCGTGAATTTTTCAGTTTCTCCCGAAATACATGAAAGAAAGTGGCCGGTGAACTGGGAGAAGAATAGAGTAAACTTTATAGTTACTTCTACTGTGTATCTGATATGAATAAAACACGTCGGCAAATATATTTGAATGGATTGTTATCGCTGCTTCCTTAGACACCATTGTGTAACGTATTTTACAAACTATAAATGTATTGTTTTGCTATAAATCATATGTATTTAAATGTCTGAAACCTAAAATAAGCATTATGTGGTTAAAAACACTGAGTAGTTGTGATATATTAAACGCTGAGCGCATCCGTCTTTGTGTGTACACTAATTTTTCCCCGGCCTTTATTTGTCCGTGTTGACCACGTCCTCGGCCACTATCAGAGGCCCGGCGTTTAATTGACTACCGGTTTTTATTTGAGGAATTACGGTACACACCTAAGTGAAAATGTGCAAATTGGGTCCAATTAGCCATTTTTCCTCCCCCGTGTCATGTTACTCGTTAGTGTTACAAGATCTCAGGTGTGAATGGGAAGCAGGTGTCAAGTTTGGTGTTATTGCTCTCACACTCTCATACTGGTCACTGGAAGTTCAACATGGCACCTCATCGCAAAGAACTCTGAGGATCTGAAAACAAGAATTGTTGCTCTGCATAAAGGCTATAATAAGATTGCCAACACCCTGAAACTGAGCTGCAGCACGGTGGCCAAGACCATACAGCGGTTTAACAGGACAGGTTCCTCTCAGAACAGGCCTCGCCATGGTCGACCAAAGAAGTTGAGTGCACGTGCTCAGCATCATATCCAGAGGTTGGCTTTGCAAAATAGACGTATGAGTGCTGTCAGCATTGCTGCAGAAGTTGAAGCCATACGCCGCACACTGCATCAAATTGGTCTGCATGGCTGTCGTCCCAGAAGGAAGCCTCTTCTAAAGATGATGCACAAGAAAGCCCACAAACAGTTTGCTGAAGACAAGCAGATTACTGGAACCATGTCCTGTGGTCTGATGAGACCAAGACAAACTTATTCGGTTCAGATGGTGTCAAGCGTGTGTGGCGGCAACCAGGTGAGTAGTACAAAGACAAGTGTGTCTTGACTACAGTCAAGCATGGTGGCGGGAGCGTCATGGTCTGGGGCTGCATGAGTGCTGCCGGCACTGGGGAGCTACAGTTCACTGAGGGAACCATGAATGCCAACATGTACGGTGACACACTGTAGCAGAGCATGATCCCCTACCTTCGGAAACTGGGCCGTACGGCAGTATTCCAACATGACAGTGACCCCAACCACACCTCTAAGATGACCACTGCCTTGCTAAAGAAGCTGAGGGTAAAGGCCCGTTCACACCAAGCACGATAACTATAAAGATAACGATAAAGATATAATTCTAAAAATCGTTCTCCATATTAAAGAATAACAGAGTTCACACCACAACTATAACGATAAAGATATGAGGAACGATATCGTTGGGATCACTTTCAGAACGATTTTTTTCCAGCTGTCGAACGATAAAACACTGACAGCCAATCAGAATCCATTCTAATTTAAAGGTCTACTTTGAAAACGCAGCGCGGGCGCGCGCGTGCTTAGAATAGACCGTTATCAGTCGTTGGTGTGGACGCATATATAGTTATCTTTATCGTTATCTTTATAGTTATCGTGCTTGGTGTGAACGGGCCTTAAAGGTGATAGACTGGCCAAGCACGTCTCCAGACCTGAACCCTATTGAGCATCTGTGGTGATCCACAAGTGAAAGGTGGAGGAGCGCAAGGTCTGTAACATCCAGCATCTCCGTGATGTCATCATGGAGGAGAGGAAGAGGACTTCAGTGCAGCTCTGGCGACCTCCATGCTCAAGAGGGTTAAGGCAGTGCTGGACAATAATGGTGGCCACAAGAAATATTGACACTTAGGGCCCAATTTGGACATTTTCACTTAGGGGGTGTACTCACTTTTGTTGCCAGCGGTTTAGACATGAATGGCTGTGTGTTGAGGTAATTTGAGAGGACAGCAATTTTACTCTGTTATACAAGCTGTACACTCACTACTTCACATTGTAGCAAAGTGTCATTTCTTCAGTGTTGTCCCATGAAAAGAAATAATAAAATATTTACACAGATGTGAGTGGTGTACTCACTTTTGTGAGATACTGTGTGTGTGTATGTGTGTGTGTGTGTATATATATATATATATATGTTGGAATATCTCCATAGTGATGGATGCCCCATTTTTACAATTGAGCCCCTGCCCCTTGAGAAACTCCTTCCATGGTCCTGTATATTGAATTTACTTTAATAACTGTAATGTACTTGAAGTGTGCACGAAGCACTAGGAAAACACATGTATTGGATGGGGACTCTGTAGATACTCGATATTCAATGACTCAGATCGGGGGGCCCAAAAAACTTGATCGGGACATCACTAGCACAAATAGATATTAACATGATGATCTACCCTTGCTTTAAACTTGACTTAGTATTCTACACCGGCAAGTGCTGAACAATTTACTGCAACATATTTGTAAAACCTTTAGCTGCAGCTGGCCTCAGTTTCCTTACTGACCCTCACAACAGAGAGAGTGTTTATACTCCTCTGATTGTGTGCTGATGAGGACAAACCATGATGCAGATATAGATCAGAAGAAAGGATACTCACCGACATTACAAACTTTTGGTCGATGTATTTTTTGGCAACATTGGGCTGGAAGTCAGGTGACTCTAGGAATCTTAAGAAGAATTCATAAACCAGCTGAAGAAGGGAGAAAGAGGGGGAGAGAATAAGAGATATAATACAGATTAATATACGATGAATGCATCTGTCAGGTTCTCTTTGCCACCAAAACAATAAATGCTGTAAGTTCTTGCAAAAATAAATTTTTTAACCATTTGAGACAGACACCAAAACCCATTGAGCCGGCAGGGAACCACAGAAGCGACTGGAATGCAATGCACTACATAGGCAGCAACTCTGCGACCCACACAAATAGTGCTCTGCACTAATGAATTTAGCATAGTGATAAATCTAACTTCATACTTCAAATTATAACACTAATATAAAGTCAGTTTTAATTTGACACATGTGATCTGTCTTTGAAATTACATAACATAAAAAAATGCACATGAAAGGGCAACTACCAAGAACCACTACCAAAGTTTAACATACACTATAGGGCTGAACGATTAATCATGTTTTAATCGTGATTATGATATCTGCTTGTCCCGATATCTTGCATTGGTAAGGAGCCTCCACTACCTTTCCTGCTTGAGGTTGCCAGATGTAAAGAGCATACATCTACTTAATCTTCTCTACCTGGCAACCATGCGCACATGCTTTCTCTGGGCTGCAAAAGAGAGCTGATGATCTGACAACACCGACAAACATATACGTGTAAGTAAGTGTCCATTGTGAAATTCTGCTATAATGAAAGTGTCAAACAGTCAATCTGTGTTCACGAGGCCGGGTGTGTGATTTACAGCTACTAAATCTGCGAGTGAACCTTCTCTGTGTCAAACTGTAATAAATCCAAACATGAATCTCGACCATATTCAGTCCTTCCAGAAAAATGCTGAGTTTTTTTGTGATTGTTGCGGGCAAAAATCCTTGATTATGCGGCACGTTTTCTTAAAAAATCCTATGATAAGTAAGCATACTACATCACAGAAAGTGCTGGGAATATTTAAGTTCTCATCTTGTTTTATTTAATAAACACATGGCTCAAACTTACAAAACACTGATGAGTCAAACAAGTTCTGTAGCTTTACAAAAGGTATATGCTACAACTTCTGTAAAAATGATATAAAAAAAATATATATATATATATATATATATATATATATTAGGGGTGTAACGATACGCGTATTCGTATCGAACCGTTCGGTACGAGGTTTTCGGTACGCATTTTCAAACCGAACGGTTCGTTGGACCATTTTTCCTGCCGACCAAAATTTCGTTTTTTTTTAAATGTAGGCGCGCGCCGCGCGTTAAGCGTGACAAGCGTACTCGAGATGCTGGTGCGACCACAACATTGCCCAACATCAAATGGCAAATGTAATGTAAGCGGAACGAAACTGAGCTACTCGTTATTATGTGGTTGGCGGACTGTTTATCAGTTTGGACCAATCTCTAGCCGATCTCTGTTACTACACAGTGCTGAGACATCCGGTAAAGAAAGCATTTGAATTCGCTATTGAACTTGAAGTAATAACATCGCTGCGAGATCTAGTGAGAAACATTCACAGAGAAGAAACATGGTGCCATGAATGAACTATTCAGTGTCCACAGATCAGCAACATTCACCATGGGTTTACTGTATAACACTAACTGTAACCATGGAGGTTTGGCAGGAATAGTAGGCTCTAATGCTTTCAAGTAACATTACGTCGGTTTTATTTTGACATTATGAATACAATTGCTGCCCTCAAATGTTAATCTGAACTAAAATAAACCTTTGTTTATAACTAATACAATATAACATTTCATTTTGTCCATGGAGCTGTTTTGTTTTATATGCTCCTAAGAAAAGTCAAGTATAGCTCCATCATTGCTCAAAGTAAAAAAAAAAATATATCATACTTTATGATGTTAGTTTTAATAAAAATATAATAAAAAATAAATCAAGGAAATTTCTCTGGCATTTCTTTCTTTTTGCTGCATTGAAAACGTACCGAGCCGTACCGAACCGAACCGTGGCACAAGTGTATCGTATCGAACCGTGAATTTTGTGAACCGTTACACCCCTAATATACATATATATATATATATATATATATATATATATATATATATATATTAGGGCTGTCAAATTATTAATCACGATTAATCGCATCCAAAATAAAAGTTGCACATGTGTTTACATAATAAATGTGTTTGTACTGTGTAAAATTATTTTGTATATGTAAGTACACACACGTGCATTTATATATTTAAGAAAAATGTGTTATTTATATATAAAATATTTATATATAATATAAATTATATATAAATCTATATATAGTATATACATGTATATATTTAAGAAATATTTGCAAGCATGTGTATGTATTTATATATATAAATATAATATATATAAAATAATTATACACAGTACACACACACTTATTATGTAAACACAAACTTTTATTTTGGATGCGATTAATCATTTGACAGCCCTAATATATATATATATATATATCCGTGTCCGTGTGCTTCCGGTTTTACAGTTCTGTTAAAATAAGTGCTTCCAATGCACAAAGTCCAATCTCTGTAATGTAAATTTACATCATGTAACACACCAGGAAACTGCTTTGCGTGGTCTTTTGCACTTATTTTTGTTGGCAAATGAGACTGATTTGCGGCTTCATCGTGGGGTTTGCAGCTTCTCGATGATGTTCACGTCGCGTAATTACGTCACTTCATACCGTTCCCATGGCAACAGTCTGGCGTATTTGAAAAAATGCGGCCCCCGCATTAATATGCGGACTTTAGCTGATTATGCATTAAATCATGCGATCGCATAATCGCGTTTTTCTGGAGGGACTGCATATTGTTTGCGATCATGGTTGATAAATAAATGCATTAATGCAACCTCTGTGATACAATAGAAAGTAAACGTTTTACATTTGTAATTATTGCAATTAAGATTATGTCATAGTTGGTAAAATGAAGTCCATGTGCCATCTACAGGCCTATTAGGTGAAGTGAAATGGCCTTTATTACTTTACCTTTGATAATTATTTTATATATATAAAATGTGTGTGAGTTAACTCATCTTCCTCTTTCTCTGGAATATCTGGATTTTAACCATGATTACAGTTTTTGAGCAAAATAATCATCATTATCAGTTTAACCATTATCGTGCAGCACTAATACACTAAAGATTTTTATAAATATGACAGGGCTTTTAGAGCCAAATTTAGAACGCTGATATTGCAAAGTCAATGACGGACTGGGTAGACCACTAGTGTTATGATAATATGAAGCTCCACACACACCTGCAGGTGAGGCCAAGCGGCCTCCAGAGTGGGTTCGTCCTCTTCAGGGTCAAACTCTGCTCCCGTAGGATTGGAAGAGGGCGGAAGAGTCCTGAACAAGTTTACAGAAAACTGGAAAAAAAGAAACACATTATCCATCATTACATGAACAGAGAAACTGTCCATTCTAAGAAGATACTAAAAGTACTACAATAAACCACAATACCATTGTTGTGTGGATTCGTCGTTATTGCAGGGGCTTTTCTGTTTTATTACTTATTTACAGGTCACAAAATATTCTTATTATTATTGCTACGCTGGAATATTGTTATTCAAATTATATTTTGGAATTGGTTTTAAATTTCTTCACACAGTGCATTCTGTGTGAACGTCACCAGAAATAAAACATGCCAATGCTGAATCTAAGCCACAAGCTCAAAAAAGGTAATATAGAATTTGTATAACTTAAGCCAAACAATTGGAAATCAATTTGGTGCATTAACACAGAATATACAGATGAAACTCGAAAAATTAGAATATCATGCAAAAGTTATAATTGTGATGATTATGGCTTACAGCTTATGACAACCCCAAATTCAAAATCTCAGAAAATTAGAATATTATATGAAACAATAAAAAAAAGGATTTTAAATACAGAAATGTCGGCCCTCTGAAAAGTATAATCATCCATATGTATATAGTTATATTAGTTTATCAGTATAATTATATTATAAGTATAATTTTTCAAGTTACACCTGTATGGTGACAGGTGTGTACTAGCGGTTTTGAACATTACCTGTCCAATCAGAGTTTAGAGTCAAAACTATCCAAGAATGCATAATAAGAATGCATTTGGTATTTTCTAATATTGTCTTAAAACCGTCTGTAAACTTCGCCATAATGTTTGCACTAAAAAAAAATCAGCTCAATAACCATCACCTCACACAGTTGTGAACAAACTGAAACACTGAAATATTAATAATAATAATCCTTCTTTAGCTCCAATTATGAATCAAAGGCATTAAATATGCATGACCTAAAATATCAACTCCCTCTGAAGTGACAAGTGGTAAGATGCTGCTTATCATTTGTGTCCCAAAATGGCCGAGAGGAAGGAAAGGAGTGTTACTACTGCAGAGGGGTGGCACGGCTTTCTCTGTCAAGATGACGCAATGTTTCGACCACAGCGTCAAACTGGAGTCGACTCAGACCTCCAGACAGGAGAGGGAGGGCGAGACATTCTCACTGACACCTCGAACTGAGACGGGAGAGCGGGACATGTGAGTCTAATGAGTACAAGAGAGGATGAGGGACGTGAGAGGGCAATGTGCATCTGAAAGCTAAGAGGTTTTAGTTATATGGTTGTGACTGTCTTACTATAGAGCCACAAGGTTTATGATTAGAAATGGGGCTTGCTGATATAAATGTTCACAAAATACACCAGATCATTTTTTTTAATAATCACAATGACTTTAACGCACTTTCATTTGGCATTACGTTTCCTAAAGGCTGTGCTAGTAGTTTTTCCATCCATGTTCATGTATGTAGATATTGCTGTGTATTAATATGCATCTTTGCATTCTTGCATGTAGCTAAAACTGTGGAAAACAAGTTTACAATGTAAAAAAAACTTTTAAACCATTTTCTTTTATTTCAGAGCAAATACATTAATATTTGTATATTACCCTGATGAAAAATAGTTTTGTATTGCAGAGCCCTATTTAGGACACAGCAGATCTTTTCCGAATTATGAATGGCTGAAAGGAAACGCAGGTGTCTGGGCCTTGATTTATGACGGGTAATTACCCACAATTCCCTGGTGTACATTTACACTCGAGCAGACTTTATCCTTGGCCTGGCTAGTAATCACCCTTGCACTGGTCAGGCAAAAGCCCTTTCTGGCAATTGGTCACATGATAGGCAGAAATGTGCACTTTCAACATGTTTTGTCCTATTATCTTCTGGCCCGATGAGAATCAGCCAACAAACATATGAGAGGAAGAAGGAAAGAAATACTAAGAAAAAAGGTTTCACTTCATTTTGATGGTCCCTTTAACACATTCTGTTGACTACAATTAACGTTGCAACTTCATGCCCACTGACTCTCATTAGAGTGTCAGAAGAGTATTAGTAGACTGGTGAGGTTAGGGTTAGAATAAGTTGACGTAGTTGCTATATCCATGACATAGTTGCAAAGTTACTTATAGTCAGTAGAGTGTCTGTTGGAGGACCATCACAATAAAGAGTTATCAGATATAAAGCAGACAGTCTACTAATACTCTAATGAGAGTTAGTTGACATGTAGTTGCAAAGTTACTTATAGTCAACAGAATGTTTAAAAAGGGACCATCAAAATAAAGTGTTACCAGACAAAAAGTAGTGGAAGCTAATGTTTAACATGCATGTTTATATAGACCAACAACTTTACAAAATAAATGTTTATGCGGTACAATAACAAAATGTCAAGCAATCGGTGAGGCAAAATGACTTGACACATTTAGGTCTCAATTGAAGATTTATGAAATGTTTTTTTAGATTATAGGATTATTATAGAATATCTCTAAATCCTCCATGCCACTTGTCACTTGTAATGAGTTCTTATGACTCACGTAAAGGGGGAGTCACACGATACAGTGCAGCTGAGATCACCTTAGTGTGTTTCCAGATCTCAGAATGGTAGGAGAGGATTAATGTTGCCATGGAAACTGAATTAGAGGGGCAATTTTCCATACATTTTTTTTTTTTTTACCACATTTAATTTTTTGAAATGCAGTACTTTATTTAGCTTCAGTTTCGACCATTCAAGAGAGGTAGGGTGGTGTGAACTGAGCCACATATTGCTCATATGCACGGGGACCATGTGTAAAAGGTAATATAATAAATAAAAATAATAATAAAAAAAATATATATATATATATATATATATATATATATATATATATATATATATATATATATATATATATATATATATATATATATATATATTAGGGGTGGAACGGTACACAGAAGTCACGGTTCGGTTCATACCTCGGTTCAGACATCACGGTTCGGTACGATTTCGGTACAATGGAGGGAAAAGCAAAACAAAAATGCATAAGGCATTGTATTTTTTAAATAAGTTTTATTAATAAAGGCATAGAACCAGTTTATTTGTAGTGCACTGACAATAGTTTTATATAATTAGTTTATTAATTAAATTAACAAAAAGACCTTGAGATGTGTTTGGTAATTGTACCTGAAATAATTTTAAATTAATTTGCTATATTTCAGATCAATATATTTGTTTTCCTTAATTTTAATTAACATTATTACTTAACAATGTAACATTATTCTCATCTGAATTATAAATAATGGATTTCTGTGTAAAATAATACTACCATTAAAAACACATTCGATTTTCTTTTTTAATCAATGTAGAATGTGTAACTTAAAAATAAACAGATTAGTGGTCCGAGGACAAGAAATGAAAACCAATGCAATATGATGAATGTCCAAAAGATGGGACCCACAGACGGTTTTGAAATGGGGTTGGATAAATATGTTTTGCTTTTAAAACAGTGTGTGTGTGTGTGATTTTGGTTGGGTGACAGTTGTAGGTTACAGTTTGACAAGAGTTTACAGTGTGACAAAAGCACAATGTTGTGTTTTATTGCGAGTGTACACAAAGTAAACACTTTGCAGGTTTAATGATCTGTATGAACAAAATGACGGAGTATGTTTTTTATGTTTCCATTGTTCGCTCGCGCCTCTCTCTCTCACACACACACACACACACACAGTTCGATCGCGCCCGCGCCTCTCTCTCACACACACACACAGTTCGATCGCGCCCGCGCCTCTCTCTCTCTCGCGCACGCACACACTCCAGCATTGCAATCTTGACATCGCAGCCTGTTCATTATGCGGTCACACCAAACGCGAATAGAGCGTCAAATTCGCGTCTAGTTCGACGCTACTCCAAAGCGAATAGGACGCGCGTATAAAGCCAACGTTTGAAG
The DNA here is from genome assembly GCA_031834385.1 of Semotilus atromaculatus. Lineage (NCBI taxonomy): Eukaryota > Metazoa > Chordata > Actinopteri > Cypriniformes > Leuciscidae > Semotilus > Semotilus atromaculatus. The sequence continues at coordinate 6,608,433 of JAULUF010000025.1, forward strand.
TGAACGCGCGTTCAGAGCTAAGCCGAGGGTACAGATTATGTGTCCCTAAAGAACCCGCGTATCTAACAGTAGTTCCGCATTACATTAATTAATTTGCACGCGAGTTTTTTTTTTATACCGTGTATTCTGCGTGTAAATTCGTGCACCGAACCGTGACCCCCGTACCGTTTCGGTTCAATACGAATACATGTACCGTTCCACCCCTAATATATATATATATATATATATATATATAGCAGTGTGAAATGCTTGATATTAAAGTCCCCCTGTGGTCAATAATTTGATCCCTTAAAACTCAACTTTGATCACCAAAATGACATTTATAAATTACTATATGAGTCAGAAAAAAAAAAAGTGTCAACAAGAATTGAAAAAATAAAACCAATAACTGTAATAAAATACATAATAATATGCAATTGATATCGAAACAAGTATCGTTCAGAAACCGGTATCGAAGTCAAGGTATCTGTATGGGTATTGACATTTTTTTTGACGATACCCAGCCCTAGCATTAATAGACAGTTTTAGGTAGTAGTGGCCCAGAGGTGCTTAGCAGAAGTATTTCAGTAAGACCGTAATAACGTGAGTTAGCTGGTTAGCCGGAGGCCTACACAATATAAAACACAACCCTATGTATTTTGAAAACCAGGTAGAAAATATATACATCAATATTTATTCAAGCTGAGGAGCAAGCTAGTCTAAATAAACTGGGTACTGACCCATCTTTCAAGAGCAAGCATTTTGCGAATCCCGCATTGAACAAGGATTTGTAATGTGTAAAATGTAAAATGACGTGTTTGAGGGCTGGTCAAGTTGTTCACGGGTGGACAACGTACAACTAAGCTGGGCATTATGCAAATGTATTTTCGTGACGTAGAACCGTCACGCAGCGTTCAGAGTCGATTCTTTCTTTAGGGAGACAATAACTTTATTTAGTTAATCGTGCACTTTCGACTCTACAACTTTGCAGACCGTTTATATTCACAAACAGCTATATCACACACTCTATGAGAGGGAATACTTGAAAAAACTAAATAGGGGCACTTAAATCAAACAACTAAAGACAAAGAGGAGCTTTAATAAGAATCTAAGTAAATTTTTTTTTTTTTTTTTTTTTTAATCATTACACTTTGGTAATCTCGCCCATGCCTATGGTCTTAATTTATCGTGATTATAATACTGACCAAAGTAATGGTGATAGAATTGATTTTATGATATGATTTTTGCCATAATCAAGCATAATTGCATCCCCTAAATGGGATTCATTGATGCATGTCAGCTTAGGGGATATTTGTGCTCTCTCACCATGATGACAGCTTCGGGGTAGATGGACTCTGTGACCACGTCACGGTTGTGTGTGATGTACTCCACCATTTCATTAAGGCCGGCTCTCTTCACCTCCTTGTACTTGAGATCACTTAGTGGATCAGTCACAAAGTCAAAAAGCACACAGCACTGCCGCAGTTTCTGGACAAACAGTTCTTCTCGATCCAAGGGTGGGGCATCTGGAATAGAAGACACAATAAACAAAACAGGCTGAGTGACACCTGTCAATCAAACCAACCTGCAAACCTGGCAGGGAAGATTTATAATACCTCTTACTGTGCTGTTTCACACCAACACACCATTTAAGCAGAGTTCCTATTTAGGAGGCTCTCTGGTCCACCAGAGCCTCATTTACACCCTCCTCTCACCTTGCCCATGAACCTCATGTCTGTCCAAGAGTTGTGAACTGTGTGTCCCTGCATGAGCTTGTGGAAAATAACACTGTTCTGCCAAGGCAGTACACTGCTGCAATTATAAGACCATAATGGCTGAACTGGAATCAGATGACTAAGTACTATGGATGGGTAATATAATATATAATAATATATTTTAAAATGTATTCCTGTGATCAAAGCTGAATTTTCAGCATCATTACTCCAGTCTTCAGTGTCACATGATCCTTCAGAAATCATTCTAATATGCTGATATGGTTCCTTAAGAAACGCTTATTATTATTATTGTTGAAAACTATTGTGTTGCTTGATATTATTGTAGATTTTTCAGGATTTCTTGATGAATAGAGAGTTCATTAATAGATTAATTCATAGAATAATTCAAAAGTACAGCATTTATTTGTAACAATGGAAAAGTCTTAACTGCCATTTTTGATGAATATCTGTCCTTGCATATAAAACTTTGATTCAGTAATTAAATTGCATCAAGTCCCCATGTGGCTTTTTTCACATAATTAAAATGTTTTAGAAAAAATATATGCAAGTATATATGGAAATATCTAACTATATTTTATTACTATGTATTGTTATTTTGGCACATATAAATAGTTAAATTTTAAATTTTCTTGCCTTGATTCACACATGCCTTGATTTTCATGCCTTGATTCACAATCCTTTTACCTGCATTTTACTTTTAGTTTTAAATAGTTGCAAAAATGGATATTGTGTATTTTTTTTTCTCTCAACGAGCAATTTCAGACTAAATATATAGAAATAGTACTTAAATCAAGTACTGTATGTTTCACTATTAGCGCAAGGAAAAACAAAACAAATATTCAGTCAGCAAATGTTATGTAACTTGAACATGCATTAGGCTAATTGTCATTTAAAAAAATTACACAGAAGAGGTATTAAATCTCACTGTTTTTTTGTTAAACAGACACTGTCCATCGAGGTGGACGGCACGGTAACGAGAGGATGGGGGATTGATCCATTTTTGAGCAGCGTAGGGGACGGAATAAAAAAGCAGGACTAAAATCTGGGGCACAGATGACAGCTTCAATGAATCTATATTAAACAGGATACACAGAGAGCTGCACTGCAGTAGCTCTATCAGAACGTTATAACATCCCGTTTCACATGTCACCAAACACAAATGGCACAATGCCTGAAATGTAATTGCAGTAGAGATCTCAAACAAACAGCTATTATTGTGAGATTTGCATGATTTTTTGATTATCTCTTTGATGGTGTCCTGCATCTCAATTGTGTGCATGTACGAAATTTGTGTGCCTTATCTTTACCCTGCTGAATTCTTTCAACAATGCTTTATGCTGGCGGAGGATAGCAGGATTTCCAGAACAGCTGCGGGCCATGAACCTCATCATCCTGTAACAGGCCAGCAGTCTGAAGTAGGAGTGTGTGATCCGGAGATCTTATGCAACGACAGAGAAGAAGCTCTGAGAGTGATGAGAGGAGGAATGGAGGAAGAGGATGGCCTGTTGCCAGCAGGTTTTCTGCTGATGAATGCACAGGATGGCTTTCATATTGATCTAATCAAATCAAATTTGCTCTAGTCTAGTACATGCATATAAAAGCATGAAACTAAACAATCAGAGGCAGAAGACAATGATAAATGGTGAGGGTGCACCCACTATGAAACTTCTGTGTAATGCATTAGATAGATATTAATGTTTTTTTTGTTAATACTTAAAAATGTGTACATTGTTATAAGGTTATGGACCAAAAATAAGAATATTGTGTTTTGACATATTACTCCATAGAGTCTAGGGTGAGATGATTTTTTTTTAAAACTTTTATTCAGCAACGATGCATTCAATGGATAGAAAGTGACAGTAAAGACTTTCTATTTTTAAGCTAAGCTTTCTATCAATTTCTTGTCACAAAAAGATTTCTATTCCAAATAAATGCTGTATCAATCCTTTGTAATTATTTTGACTAGTAATATTTTGCAATATTACTTTTGTACTGTATTTTTGATTAAATGAATGCAGCCTCTGTGAGAAGGAGAGACTCCTTAAAGAAGCATTACAAAAACCTTACTGACCCCAAATTTCTGGACATTCAAGAAATGTCCACTAGCAGCACCAAAACTGCTCCAGTACTATAATGACCTAATATGACCCTCTTTAGGATTGTGTTTAGCTTAAGTGATGCAAATCACTAATAATTAAGCATCTCTGAGCCATTAAGATAATTGCAAGCTAAACTGTTATTACCATTATCACAGGGAACATACTGTATCTCTGGTGAGCGTTTGAATTGGATTTGTCACAGACTAGCGCTGTGATGAGTGACACCTGTGAGACTGAGTGTGTATGAGCACACAAACCATTTATACTGGTGCAAGACTGCCGGCACTCGTTATATCAAGTATACTCAGATTTGTCTAGTCACTATTTCTTTTGTCAAACAGTTTAGTGAATATTCAAAATTACTGTAATGATGCTTGAAAAATCATACATTTAATATTTTATTTTTCAAAACCACCCAGCATAAACGTGTATTACAGTATGTCCCCTCTCAAGTGTAACATGTAATTGACACTGCCTCATATATTATGTCATTATACCCCCATATTTTATTTCTATTGGCCAGTCAGAGAACTAGGGATGCAACGATTATAGATTTTGTTGGTACGAATGTAGTCTGAGGATAATCACGGTTTCACGATTATTATGCATTCATTAATTTCACAGCATAGTATTAAAATCACATGAACACTCTTTAGATTTTAAAGTCTTATTTATTGCTGCCCTTTGAAACAGAAATAACACAGTAGTCAAATAGTACAGCACAAAATAATAATAAAGACAAAAGTCCATCTCTCACTTTGGAATTATAGAAAGTTGTTAATGCTCTGTAAACATCCATGTCAATGTTAGGGGAATAAACTGAACTCATCTAATGTTACATGTGGGATGTGGCCTGAGAAAATCGTCTCTATTATTTTGGTTTGTTTGTTTGAAGTTTTAGTAAAAATTATTTTAAAAAAATGAGAACATCTCTTAGGGCTGGGCGATATGGCCAAAAATTCATATCTCTGTATTTTTTGGTTAAATGGCGATATACGATATATATCTCTGTACTTTCTAAAAAGAAAATCTGTATTTTATATATATATATCTCGATTTATACTCGATATACCGCCCAGCCCTAACATCTCTCATGCGGTGTTCACACCTGTGCGATTACAATATTCAATGCGTCACTGATCAATTCAAACGTGCTTTCGCGTGTTGTTTGACACTGAACCAGAGATGGACGCGCTCAGTCTTTTCATACATCACAACTATTCAGTGTTTTCAACCACATAATGTTCATTTGGGGTTTCAGATATTTAAATAGACATTTAAATGAAGTACTATATATAAAAAAGATATGTATAGTTTTTACACTGATGTCTATTGAAGCTGCAATAATAATCCTTACAATTATAATTTGATGATGTGTCTCATTCATATCCTATCAGATGCACATTGTGTATGAAACCAAGTTTATTCTTCTCCCATGTTCATTGGCCATTTACTTTTATGTAGGCTATTCGGAAAAAAGATTATGAATTTATGTGAGGTAAATTCGACAGATCCTCTGAATTGCTGCATATGGTTGTTTGGTGTGTACAGTAGTCTATGCTTCCATGTCTCTGACAGGCACGGCACTATAAGCTGGTGCACCGCTGGTTGCAACAGTTTCGTTCCGAAGCTTTTATGATCAATTAACCGGGATGTTTTAAATCGTGGTTAATAGTGAAATCGATTAATCGCTGCATCCCTAGTCAGAACACACAGACTAAAGTAAGGCTCTTATGCAGAAACTTTACACTAAATCTAGAAACAACCATATCGGTATTGGCTGATATACGTACATTTTTTTATGTTATCGTTATCAGCCCAATAAGAAAATTTGGACGATATATCAAAGCTGATAAGTAAGTGTGGCGAGCAGGACGAGGTCGAGGGCCGTGAGAGACCAGCCGGTGGCGTGATTGATCAGGCCTGTTCCTCTCTCGATCTTCACTGTCGTCGCTCACCTCGTCCTGCTCGCCACAGTAAGGTATTATTACCTTCAGCTGAGACACTTCAGGGTAACAATTCTAAACAATAAATGGATTATAAACAGAGAGCAAGAAAACATGAGAATGGCATAAAAAGGACTGCAACAAGATAGGGTGATATGGCTCAGTATTTTTTTTGGCTAAATGGCAGTATACAGCACATATCTCTGTATTTTATAGTTTTTCCATTTGGATAAAAAATAATCTGTACTTATTTAAAAAAAAAAAAAAAAAAGATCCTGCCCAATGTTGTCCTACAATGTTCATATTGAAGGCTATGAAAACAAATATAGTGAATGAAACCATCTAGGTATAGTGCAAAAAAGGGTTAAAATTACATTACATTCTATTATAACAGCATTACAATCTAACAACAAAAATAATGCGTTTTAAAGCAGAAGTTAGCTAAACTAAAGTTAAACTAAATAAAAACAAAAGCACAGATTAAATGTAAACTGGTAAGAGGAACACATTTACTCATTTGAGCTTCGTAATTATATTAGCCTACATTTGATTACCCTGTTATAATAGTCACTTTACAGGTGCTGCTATCCCAAAAACATACATACTTTAGGTTTAAAATTCTATGAATGGCACATTTAATGTCCAACAACAAAAATGTTAGCTATATTTTAGTCAGAATTATGGCGCTCCTTTGGCACGCTCATTTACTGAAGTCTGTGAAGTTTAGCTAAAACTAGGGCTGCACGGTTTGGGGAAAATGTCATATTGTGATTATTGAGGTCAATATTGCGATTGCGATATAATAAACAAATGGTTTCATGAGTCAATTTGTTTGGTTCTAAAGCAAAATACACACACAGATTAGTGATAAATCTGAAATGTGTATTTCTCAACTCAAAACTAGCAACAACAACTAAATGATTGATAACACCTATAATGATCAATAAGCCATATACCCCCCCTTTTTACTTTAAATTTTTTTTATTAGGCTTCAAAAATATAACAGCTTTTAATTTAAGTGAACTTCAAACAATCCTCACATAAACCCATAATAAATGTCATATTTACCTGTGCCCTTCCTGTCTAACAGGTAGCACATATACATAAATTGAATAAAGTTATCAAACAGTCTGCGCTGCATAAATTATATATAGACTAATCCTTATTAAAGCGAAACAAGTTCTTGAGTCAAGAGCAGTGAGTAATTTTCTCTGTTCCCTTTGTTCTTTGATTAACTTTACTGACAGAAAGCTTTGGCTGCTGGCCCTTTAAGACCAGCCGTTGCTGAGACGCGGATCTAACACGCGACTCATTCTCTCACAACTCTTTATGTCCATCATAAGACTGCTCTTTATGTTATGAAGATACTAGACAAACGGAATTTTGGCATAATTGTGTGTGTTATTGTCCGTTCAAGCGCGAAAGAGAACTGTATTCTGGCGCGCGGTCTGTGCATGCCCAAGATACTGGCGCGTGTCTTTCAGTCAGGACATTCACAGGCAGCGCGCTCTCTTTTGACTTGTCTCGCATGAATGGTTTAAGCATTCGCATGAATAAGAGCGGGATCATTTAACACAAGCCAAAGGATGACAAAAAATAACAGATACTGCGTTAACAGCCCTAATTTGTTTATTTCATATAAAATCGCAGCATTTTGCGTCATATTATCGCATAGTCTTGACATCGCGATTATGATTGCGATATGATTAATCGTGCAGCACTAGCTAAAACTCACTTACATACGGTTCATCTACTCCTGACAGCAAAATGGGAGACATTTGCATGACTTTCTAACATTTACGGATGGAGAATCTACCTGTATGCATTGAGGAAAACACCACGATGCATTAAACAGTATCTGTCAGAGCATCTGACGGGGGAAACCGCATTAAACTATATACGCCAACTATATCTTATAGTTATTTTGAATCTCAGATTCTCCGATATATTGAATTTGGATTATTACAGTTCTTTACATTTTACATTACAGTTTGAATATTGTCATTCTTACAGACTGCACCTTTAATATAAAGCATGTCTCATGTTTAGGATATATTGAATTATGCACTTTCCACGCAGAAACTCACCGTCTGTACTAATATCAAACTACAGTATATCGATATAAAAAGGTAGAGCCTCATCCTTTACAGTTTATAAAAACATGGATAGATTTACCATACAAAGTCTAGGGATGCACGATATTGGATTTTGGCCGATATTCGATATGACGATATTTTCTAACTAATTTTGGCCGATACCGATACATGTATACACATTTTTCCCTTGATATATTTATACTTTAATTTTACTGAAGAGAAATCCAAGTCTCTCTCATGTACCTTTACCGTATTACACTCATGTGTTGTAGATAAGGCAATAGGGCTGTCACTTTTTATTCGATATTCGAATATGCATTCGAACATGACGTGAAATATCCGTATTCGAACTATAAATAAACTATCCGGTTTTTAAAGTGCCATGTTTAGCGCATTTTTTAGTCTATGATTAGACCATTTGTTTTTTTATTTTATTGTTTGCCATCTCATCCAGGAGCGGGCGCTCTAAACGTATTGTAGCGTCGGCCAATGACCAAATCAAGCGAATAATTGCCAATATCTCCCTGTTTTGAAAATGGAAGATAACGCACAGAACGGCCAGCCTGAGTGGAGAATTACGACCCCAACTCATCTAAAAAGTAGTGTCTGGAAATAGTTTGGGTTCTACACCGTAGATACCACTTCTCTCAACACTGACGCGCAAATACCTGTGTGTGCGCGCGCGCTCCGAGCGCGTTCTCCACCGCGGGGAACATCGCCAATAAAAAGAGAGCCGCACTTAATCCAGATCAAGTTGATAAATTGGTGTTTCTAGCAAACAATATTAAGAAATGAATTAGGCTAGGCTATAGGCCTTACTCCTGCTGCTGTTTAACCCCCTGGGGTCGGCTATCGCGCCGGCGCGATTGTCTCGCTTTTTTTCTTATCAGTGCAAAATAGACTCAAATAACTCCGTCTATTTTTGTCATACAGGCAAGTGTTTTACATCATTCAAAACGGTTAAATGTCTTCTTTTATTTGTGTACACTCATAATAAAAACAAAATGTTGTGTTTTTCGTAAAATAAAGAAAATAAACATGATGCGCATTCTGCCGTCTCTCTCAGTGTGAAGCTCATTCTGAAACGCGACAATAAATGATCTGTAACTATCTGTATGTTTGTCACACAGACCTGAAACGTATGTCTTTACAACGCTTTGAGTCTCTATTTTTAAATGAGGTAAATCATATCAAAAACAAATATTCTCTGTTTAAGTAATTCGTATGAAAGCAACGACAAGTACAGTTTCTCCAGCCAGAGCTCATTAACTTTAATGTGACCACGCCCACGCGCAACAGCTGGTCGCATACTAATGAGCCACGTGGAGGAACGGCAACTGTAACTTACGCTCTCAAAACAGATAATCAGCGACTTCAGTCTTCAGTCCTGCTCTGCGTTTCACGAGTGTGGAATACTGTGCTGTTTATCTTGGATTTACCTCAGGAGAGTTAGAAGAATACGATTTGATTATGAGAACGATTTTTAAGGTAAGACATGTTATTGTTTGTAGCATGTTAGTGATGTTGTTGTTGCATAAACTTGTAGCTACTAGTTAAACTGGTGCTAGACTAAAATGTATGTTATAAAATATGACTGGAGTAAAACATGAAGCCTAATGCTAAATGTATATACATAAAAGGCTACGAATGTTTTTATGTTCGATAATTAAACACAGCACGATATAACAGAAGGCTCGTATGATTGTGAATATTATAATGTTTAGACCTGTGTTTATTGTTAAATACTGTGTTAGTGGAATGTGGATATCTGCTCACACGTAGATATGTATAATTATGTAAGAATAATGCTTCATAGTTTGGTCCAGCTCGATCGCATTCAGTAAATGTTTGCACGCGCGGAGTTTGGACGCGCGCTGTGGTTTTGAAAAACAAAACAAACATTAGGCTTCATGTTTTTACTCCAGCAATCTCATTTCATAACGTCATAACGAATTGAAACGTTTGAAGTAACATGATAATCCATATAGTTTTCTCTAATGTAGTGTTACTGAACTTTTTAGTGGTTTATAGGCTATTGTTATTATTTCATGCAGCCCTACACATATACCTAAGGCACACCACACTTGGGAGTTCATAGGCCTATATATAGTGTATGTATGTATTTAGTAAATTTCATCATTTGAACCAGAAAAATCTAAAATAGTTTATCCTGATATCAGCATGTTCACAGCTGTTTTTTTGTTTTTTTTCTAAAAAATGTATTTACAGGGACCAGCAATGAGTCCAGCTGACATTCACGTGAGTCTCTGTATGTATGATCATGGTGAAAAATCAAACACCTTGGAGATGACAGGTATGTAACCTATATGTTTTAGGAATGGCACAAATGTGTGTGATTGTCCAAGTCTCTATCTTTAGATCAGTGTGTTTTACTAAAGTGCTTTTTTGTCTTTGATTGTGTAACTTTTTGGTTGTGTTGTAAATAAATCCAAACAATCTAAAAGCCATTCTTTTTTAAGTCTCTCCTGATTATTTGTGCAAGGCTTCTCACAATGACAGCACCTGATAGCACCTTATAGGGCCATTAGGGGAGGGCCTTTGTCTTTCTCAGGTGTGAAAACACTATATATTCATGGATTGTTAACGCCCCTCCGCATAAAGCTTTCTTACACAAAACACGTCTTACAAATTTTAAGTCAATATATTGTCTTATCTGAATGAGTAGTCAGGATGATTTTCACATAGTTTTGAAGCAAATATTCTAGGCCACATGATACAATTTTCAAAAGTCTTGTGAAGAAATAATTAGTATGGGTTTTATGACCTTATTTCAGTGACAATGTTTTTTTGTTTTTTCACAAACCACGCATAAACGTCATTATCTCAAAACTAAAAACGTGTACATACATGCTGCTGACATTAGGGGTGTGACGGTTATGATATAACCGTGAGACCGACGGTTATAGTTGAACACCGTCATTAGAACTCTATAACCGCCAAAACCGTGTTATTAAAATATATTACAGATAAGGTTATACTATCAGTGTTGGGGAGTAACGGAATACTTGTACCGGCGTTAGGTATTCAGAATACAAATTATGATAAACTGTAGTATCCACAGAACATAAAATATTCATTTTATTTAATTTTTCGTGTTCGCATTTATGAGGAAAAAACAATGTTATGGACGTGAGCGCTCTGAAAGCGGCACTAAAAAGATGCTTTAAAACTTTCACAGAGGCATCAAACAGAAAGCACAAAACCTTTCTTTAAAACGAATTTCGTTTTATATTAATTGTATCTTAATTTTAATCAATGTTTCATCAACCAATTGCCTGGATTTAATAAATAAGAAGTAATAAAAGATAAATATAGCAGACGATAGATAATCACGAAACAGAGGCGCCGGCTCGTGAACTGGAGCTCATCTCGTAAATGAACCGAAACTCGGCGTATAAGGTCGCCTACTCGCCTCACAGTCACAGACATGTCTACTTTTAAACAGAACAATTCAAAACGAAAGAAAGCAGACCACAGACTGCTCTCTGCTTATGTAAATGTGCATTTTTCTCTGGCGCGTTCACTACTGCAAAGATCGCGAGTCAGCATCGTCGTCACCTTCATCTTTTCAGATACTGACAAAGAAAACACTTGTTTATTAATAAACAATTACAATATCTCCTTGCTATATTTTACATATTCATAATCATTATTTTTGCCGGTTCTTTGTGACAGATTGTAGGTGCTTTACTGGCAGCGCCACATGAACGCGTCACCAACGCATCCACCAGAATAGGTTTTGTTTTTTTGTTTTTTTAAGGATTTGTTTAGTGTGCGTGTTTCATTTAATGGAAAGCACGTTCACTGCTAGTTGTCTTGCTGTTAATTTTAAATAAACGTAGAGCAAGTAGCTAATCAGTGCCTGCTCGTTTATTCAAACTAAGTTGTCCTATAACACCCCCCCCGGACGATGACGGTTATGTTACGAACCGTCACATTTAACTCACATCATAACCGTCATCACCAATTCTGAAACCGGCACACCCCTAGCTGACATATTACTGTAGCAGAGTTTGTGCTGAATACAATGTAATCAGACTTTAGCAATGAAAATGTCACAAGTATCAGAAATAAGCACAAATGTCAGAGCATGTCAGAACACCTCCAGGACCCAGAAAACACCTCGGACCCCAGAGGGTTAAGCTGTCAAGTTATTGTTTGTGACAGATAATAGATATATTTCTCAGGTCTGAGGAAGAAGGCTATGCTGAGTTTCGTTTCATTTATGAGGGCGAGCTCCAGTTCATTCGCCGGCGCCTCCGTGAGTCCGTGTCGTGATATCTATTATCTGCTTTATTTTTTAAATCCAGGAAAATGGTTGATGAAACATTGATTAAAATTAAGATACAATTAATACAAAACGAAATTCACTTTAAAGAAAGGTTTTGTGCTTTCTGTTTGAGGTCTCTGTGAAAGTTTTAAAGGAGTCATAATGTAGTATTAACTTTGATACCCACGCTCTACTATAGTCATTTCATGCCCTTCTAAAAAAGAAAAATTGGAAAAAAATAAACACAGTTTACACAAACAATAAGTTTGACCCTTATTTCTGAATGCATTATTGTCTCGCGAGATCTGATGCGAGGTTTTGGCTGTCGTGGATGGTCATTTTAATAATGCAAATGAGGGGCGCGTTGATTGGTGGCAGGAAGGAGGGGGCTTGACACCGCAGGTAACTTCAGCATATCATTCCAAAAAGAGATCATGGCGCAAGTTGTTAATGAACCCGACCTGGCCGCGACCTACGGGATTCAACCGTATATGTTTGAGCCAGACTCTGAACCAGAGCTGGAAACGGAAGATGAACAACAGTCAATGGAAGGACGTCTACATCAACATGTCTCTGAATGGTAAAGACAATTTTTTTGACTGAGACATACATTAACATCAGTAACGAGCTAAAACGTTTGTTACTATTTTCTCCCACATAAGTTTAGCTTTAATTTAATGTAGATTACATTAACGGAGATGTAGTCTACTTTTTTTTCCGCTTACAGTGGTTATAGAGATTAACGTTTGCTATAATGTGTTGTTTTTGCCTTTTTTGACGTTGTGGTTTTTTAGACATTCAATCATTTTCATCTACAGACATGTAACGTTATGTTTTTCTTTGTTTATTATTTCTTGCCTGTTTTTTAAATGTATCTATCCTTATCTATTATATAAAAAAATCAATACAATGATATGTTGTCATTGTTATATTATATACGATTATATTAAATAATAGCTGTATCATTTTCTAGTCTGTTTATCACTGAGGGAAAACTTCATAATTACAATGTATCAGATTTTAAATTAGTAATTACTAAATTACTAATGTCCAGTGAAGTGGCTCATTTGCTAAAATACCATCCTGACTCATGCATATACTCTAAAACAGCCTTTAGATAGGTGGACACTGCAGTGGATATTATGCATCAAAGTGTCAATGAGATGGTTGTTGGAACAGCGTCATTAAAAATAAATTTCATCCACTGGTCCCTTGTAGTTTGGTCAGTTTTGGGTAAAGAAAAAACATTAGAATGTGGATTATGACAGTCAACCACAGAGCAACTCACGTGTGCACTACGTTTCTGCATCTTTCTTGACTGAATATGATGGGGAGAGGGGCAGGGCGGGCCTCCTCTGCGGTGTCCATATATGGTATATCCGGCCCCGTCATGACGTCAAGTCGGGGGAGAAATTGAAATCTCGTATTTGAGTGCGCGTGCACGTTGGCTAGTTTAAGAACCCTGGGGTAAACAAACGCTTCACTTTTGAATATCGGCATCCCGGCCAATGTATAATCGTTAGTCAATCATAACATACATTGATTCTCATGGAAAAGTGAAAATTGCACATTATGACTCCTTTAAAGCAGTCTTTTAGTGCCGCTTTCAGAGCGCTCACGTCCGTAACATTGTTTGTTCCTCATAAATGCGAACACGAAAAATAAAATGAATATTTTATGTTCTGTGGAGAGCATACTAGCTTGGAGAGCACATCGTCTTTAAAAACATGACCGATCGATCGATCGACCAACAGCACGAAAGAGAAAAAATAATAAATGCGTCATTGTAGCCTACCCAGCACTTCTGACAATATATTTCCAAATCTGTCCCCGTCTCTGTCCCAGCACATTTCAAGCCAAACTGATGCCCATGCATGAAATGCCTCCACTTGTTGGAAGTTTAAGTTGCTGGCGCTCATGCTACGTTCATGGTCGTCACGTGCGCATAGGAAACACGCCACTCTATCGGCGAGGCTCATCGGCAGAAATATTCATATCTGCCGATACCGATGATGGTCATTTTAAGCTTTTATCGGCCGATACCGATGTTGTGCCGATATCATTGTGCATCCCTAAAAGTCACTATGCCGCTTAGCCCTACAGATGACACTGCCACAATCCAGAGAAAGCAGACACTTTACCAGCACACTGTCAAATGTCTCACTGAGGACCTATTCGATTAACTCAAAGTTGTCACAACTCCTGCAAATCAAAGCGGTATGTGACAGACACTGGAGCTGCAGAGCCCGCAGGGAAGCATTTATCTCTCTCTCTGTCTCTTATTCACATACATACAATACAAATGTGACACAGAACAGAGCTGCAGCTTGCCATTTAGTCCGCAGTAATTATTGCATAATGAGCCGTGCCTTTCCTTGAGTCCTGCAGATGGAAAACAGGGCTGAGCACTGGAAGAAAAGCCCTTATGAATGTGGGATTACTATACCTCTGGCAGGAACAGAAGTTGCCTACTGCTAGAATCACAATTCTCTTGAACTTTTTTCCAGGCTGGGGAAAAATAACATTAATTTCTGTGAATAATATTTGCTGTGTAAGACATAACAAAAAAAAAAGAAGATATACAGTACTGTGCAAAAGTTTTAGGCAGGTAAGATTTTTTAAGTTTTTAAAAGAAGTCTCTTCTGCTCACCAAGGCTGCAATTATTTGATAAAAAATAAAATAAAAAACAGTAATATTGTGAAATATTATTACAATTTAAAACAGCGGTTTTCTATGTGAATATATAGTGAAGTGTAATTTATTCCTGTGATCAAAGCTGAATTTTCATCATCATTACTCCAGTCTTCAGTGTCACATGATCCTTCAAAAATCATTCTAATATGATGATTTGATGCTCAAGAAACATTTATGATTATTATCAGTGTTGAAAACAGTTTTTACATTTTTATTTCATGATGCTATGATGAATAGAAACTAAAAAAGAACAGCATTTATCTGAAATCTAAAGCTTTTGTAACATTAAACTCTACCCTTCAAAAGTTTGGGGTCAGTAAGAATTTAAATTTTATTTTTTGGGGAAAGAAATATAATAAATCAATACTTTTATTCATCAAGGACGAGTTAAACTGATCAAAAGTTACAGTAAAGACATTTATAATGTTAGAAAATATTCTATTTTAAATAAACGCTGTTCTTTTGAACTTTCTATTCAAAGAATTTTGAAAAAAAAAAATTGTACACGACTGTTTTCAACATTGAAAATAATAATGAATGTTTTTTGAGCATCAAATCATCATATTAGAATGATTTCTGAAGGATCATGTGACACTGAAGACTGGAGTAATGATGATGATAAATTCAGCTTTGATCACAGGAATAAATTACACTTTACTGTATATTCACATAGAAAACCGCTGTTTTAAATTGTAATAATATTTCACAATATTACTGTTTTTTTTATTTTTTATCAAATAATTGCAGCCTTGGTGAGCAGAAGAGACTTCTTTTAAAAACTCAAAAAATCTTACCTGCCTAAAACTTTTGCACAGTACTGTGTATACTATATAAAAGGGGGAGCTAAATTAAATGTATTACAATAGGTTTATGTGAATATAGTTTTTACTTAAACTTAAGTTAAAAGTTTTTTTTTTACTATTCTGTAATTGTTAATAAATGACGAATAAAAACAATATAATATTTGCTGTTTATGCCTGGCTTTCAATTATGTTGTCGAGTTGAAAGGGTATAATTGCTTATTTTTAGCCTGGAAATTGAAAAATATCATCGTTTCAGCAGTTAGAAAAAGATCAATAAAAAAAACTACTAGACGTCGACCGATTGATCGGTTTTGCGAATTAATCGGCAATAATCGAAGAGTTTTTCCAGGTTGCGTCCATTGCCCGAAGTGGCTGAGAAGAGTCCGCTGTCATTATACAATATGAGAGAGAGTGAACTCTAGAGGCGAAATAAAAACTCATGAATGCCTCGGCGTTAGTTCAGGTGAGACTGTGCACTGCACAGAGTGGGACACTTTAGATGCAAATTCAAAACAGACAAAGAAATGGTATGTATACAGTACATGTTTTCATATCATTATAAAGTAATTAATTTGAAGACTAGATGCTGCAACAGTAGAGAAAGAACAGCATGTTTGCCGTCAAGGCTGAGAGGACTCTAACATTAGTAGTACCTGTGTGTGCTGAAGTAACATCACGCAAGACCCACCCAAATGTTTAATGTCACGATTGTTACCATCTGTTTGCATTAGTTTATATACAGCTGGGCATTTTTATGCATCCGTTTGCAAGGAAAGTTGTATATTTAAAGCTAGTGATGTGAGAAAGCAAATTGATATATTAATGCAGCTGACCGAAGCAAATCAGAAATGCATCCGATTTCAGTTCTTTTTTTTATCATCACTGTAACAAATTTTGTTATTTTGATTAGATATTCATCAAGTGTTTTTAAATAGAAGCAAATAACGTGTGAGTATAAAGAGTATGCATGTGTATAGATATTTAAAGATGGCCATCTTTAAGCATGACATGAATTTTATTGTAGTGTTACCATTTCATATGAGTCTATCTGTAATTAAGGTTGATAAATGCTGTATAAGTATTGTTCATTATTCAACATTTAGCCTACTTAAACATTTTAATTGTTGGGAGTTGTATCTGTTAACATTAACAGATACTAATGTACTATGAACTAACATGAATGATCAAGGTATAATTAATATACTAATACTTAATATTAGCATTTATATAATTAATATATTTAATTTAATTTAACCTGCTGTCACTTTCATGGTTCAGCACTTTTTTTTTATTTTGTAATAGAAATCAGTATTAGTTCACTTGGAGTATTTTGTTTGTTTCCATTCAGTATCCATTTTAAAAACTATCGGTAAATCCAGTGCCAGTCTAACATATAGTAGTTTTCATTATCAGTAAAATTCACTTTTGGTGAATTTAAACATTTTTAATAGTAAAAATGTTTTAATTTAAATAGTTTTTTTTTTTTTTTTTTAAGAGAGGAAACAAACAGGGTGCATTTATGTAATCTGAGAGTTTTTATTTTTTCTTCTAAAAAGTGTATTGATTGTTGCCCAACACTTAAATGACAGCAATTAACAGACTTCATATTGTGCCTTTGTTTTGTATTATAAACACTTAGAAGACCTCATCACATGGCCAAAAAATGTATTTTAACAAACACATTACTGTAATAGCACAAGAAATCTACATGTCTTTAGCCAACATGAAACAGATGAACTAGGTCAATAAGTACAAACAATATTCAAAAATAGCAACAAATGTCTCCTGAGGCATCTCCATAGCAAGATTATAATGTGACTATTGTGGGCCAATTCACAGAAAACACCCAGCGCTTTTGAAGAGCACATGCAATAACCTTGAGGCTCTTAAACAGATGACAAGAAAGAGGGTTTTAAAGCATTGTGCATGGTTCTTAGGGCAAGCGGATTAAAATAGTCTATTCAAATAAGTGGTCACATAGTTGTGTGCTGAGATGATCGTACACACTCACAACTAAGGCAATCTACAGGTCAAACTCGAAAAATTAGAATATCGTGCAATAGTTATAATTTTGATGATTATGCCGTATATCTTATGAAAACCCCAAATTCAAAATCTCATAAAATTAGAATATTACATGAAATCAATAAAAAAAGGCTTTTAAATACAGAAATGTCAGGCCTCTGAAAAGTATAATCATATATACAGGGCCTGAATTTTGTTTTGGAAAATGGGGGGGAAATCCCCCCTTAGGTGATTCTTATGGGGGGGATTTTTAATTTGAGGGGGGAGTTTAGACTTTAAAAAATTACATTTATCTCCTAAATGTATGCTCACTCATTGCACTTTTACAATGGGGTAATTTTTTTGTTCTTAAGAATTTACGCAACCCAAGAAAGCTTGATTTCAATCTTTGAATTAAATTGAAAAAAGTAGCACAAATAAATACAATAGAATAAAGATACATATAAAGAGAAATAAAGAGACAAGTTTTTGCTTAGGTCTGACACTAGTATTCAGAAATACTACAGAGACTGAATAAGTAATCAAATGTAAAATAACACTGGGTAGTATTTTAATCCTGACTAAATTATATACATAGGCTATTAATCCTAATTCCTTAAAATGAAAGCTATGTTTTGTTGTTTTGACAACCAATTTAATGACAGACTTTAAGGCTGCTGTCACTGTAAGAGCTCGAGCACAGATCCTGTAGCACCAACATTATACGGTCACGTGCGATGGATGCTTATTAAGACATAACCGACTGTGTTTAGAGGATACTCACCAAGACGGAAATTTACATAATTTTCGCATGTTTTTGACTGTTAAAGCGATATAATCCACACAAAAAACGTTTGTTACCCGCGAGCTGTTTGTGAGGCGGCTTGTATGTGTGCAGAAAAAAAAACCATCTCTCAGACAGCGCGCAAGTAGCCTACCGAATAGTTTAAGATCGCGTGAATGTTTAAACTGGTAAAACTTAAAAAGACGTGCAAATGGTAAACTTTAGTTACTCATGATGCAATGCTGGCCCGATTATGCAAGTGACAATTCCGTCTATCCCGACTCCCGAAACGCAAGAGTGTATTATCGCCTGCAGCGCTTAACGACTGCCTTGTGCAACACACTTTGAGAGACGAGAGAGAGAGAGACGCAGCACTGCTGAATCACTCACACTGTTTGTGAAATTGCGTCTCGCAGAAAGTTTTAAAATGACTGATTTGATTTCATAATCTCTGTGGATTAATTTACTAATACAACCTACATGCTAAAGTGAATCAATGTTTGCGGGAATTTCCCGCATTATAAGTGGGAGACCTGCGGGAATGGTTAAAAATATGCGCAATACCACGCCGAAATTCAAGCCCTGATATATATATAGTAAAAATTAGGGCTGGGTAATAAATATCGATTTCTCGATATTAATCGATTCTCATTTTTACGAACCGATATCGATTCTTAAATCTCAAGAATCGATTAGTCATCCTGTTTCATTTGAATGAATGGAACATTGTAGCACGCATCCAAAACATCACAATAATCTGTGTCCTTTGTCACTATTGATATGAAACAGTCTAAATTTTCAAATTACGTCCATTTTCTTACGAAATTCAAAAACATACCGTTTTGGCGCTGTGGCGCGAGATCGCTCTCGCGCAGCTCAAGAGAAGCAGCAGCGCGGGGCGCTTTGATCTCTTCCGCCTTAATAACACCAGTTACAGCGCGAAATAAACATGAATGAGCATCTCAAAGTGTGTTAAAAGATAGAGTACAACTTATCGAAATCCTTATCATGTCACATTGATTCGCTCAATCAGGGTTTCAACCGTGGAAAGACGTCAGTTAAACAGCTTGTAATCAATGTCATGTATCGTCATATTTACCTCTGAAAAACCACATGTGACCATAAACTCGTTAGTCAGCCAGAAAAATTTACTCTATAGAGAGGTGCATTTTGCTAAATATATGCACCATATTACATATGCATTATAATCTTAATGTTCTTCAATATTTAATGCATATTTGAGTAAATCTGGCAAGTTTTTATGACAGCCACCATTTAAATGTTTATATTTCATATAATCTTCTTATTATAAAAATAAATAAAAGTGTAATTTAAAGTCCCTGTAAAGGCAATTAAAAAAAAAAATCTAAACACATTATAAATGTTAGAAATGTATTGCTAAAACATATTACAAAGACTGAACTGTGAAGTAGTGTTTGTATAGCTACAAAACAGTTCATTATTACCTTCATATTAGGCTAATGAAGCATAGTAGGCTACAACTAGACTCCCATAGTTTACAGAATTAGTTAAGAGATTTGATTTCCTTGAGAAAATTTGCCATTTATTGTAACTGATATCCAAAATAATCAATATTGAATCGAATCGAAATCGAAATCGAATCGAATTGCAAGCTTGTGAATCGAAATCTAATCGAATTGTGAAATTTGTGTCAATACCCAGCCCAAGTAAAAAAAAAAATATATATATATACATTTTTATAGTAAAAATATTAGTTTCACCTTTTAATTTGAATTACTGAAATAGACAAACTTTTTCACGATATTCAAATTTTTTGAGTCTCACCTGTATATCCTGACACATACTCTACAGCTGAACCTACAGTAACCACTACACAGGACAGACATTAAGCCCCGAAACACTCAAACAAGATTCTGAGCTGCGTTCAGTGTTTAGGGTCATACGAGATTGTTTTCATATAGCCCAGGCTAATCAAATATGCCGGTAAACCAAACAGGACTGACTGAACGGTCTTTAGTCAGGGCACAAGTTCAGGAGGTAAAGCTCCTATTTCACATATGATACTGCAGGGCTCGAGCAGAGCATGAAAGACGCTCGGGACAGATAATGGAACGGTCACTTTATCAAAAGTTTATCAATTACACTTTAAGCCATGCCAATTTAAATATTCTAGCGCAAGATGATGCGAAAGAGAATAGCCTATGGTATAGCTCAATTTGGTACTCGTGTGAGAAGTTTTGTGCACAAACATTGGAAGTGCGCGCCCAGAAAGTCGCGTCTCAGACAGTGCGCAAATACTGAATTGTGCTCTTTTACATCTTCTTGTGCTTGAATGTAGCCTGGGAAAAACCTGACGAACTTCCGGCGAATTTGAGATTTGCTCTGCAAGTCTGTCTGGCCATTCAAGCCCCTTTCCAATTTTTCCAAATCGAGGCACCAATCACAAACGTTGAGGCGGGCTTTGCACGATGACGATCGCCCCGCGGCATCATCTCCTTCAGCGCTCGGATTGGTTTTAGGTCTCTCCAATTGTGCCTAGAGGCATTTGAGCGATATCCGCTGGTGACGCCCCTTTAGAAATGGGCTGTGCATGAACCTTCCCCAGACCCACTCTCAGTTACAACTTGAATGGACAAATTCACACAAAATGATGTCAAAATGCCCATTTTTGCGAGCATCCTTGTAAACATATTCGGTTAGGTTCTAAACAGTTGAGAAATGAAACGCGTGCGTATCAGTATATTGGATCCGTACATTAGGTCTTAAAGTGACGGCAGTCTAATATACCTGCTGTCTGTTTGCCATAACGCTTTGCTATGGGTTGTGTCTTGCTTCGAACTTGACTGAGACTGTGAGCTTCATGCTTTCTAACCTTAAATCCACTTTTTTGTTGCAATTATTCTGCTTACTGTACAAATAAAAGTATAAGAAGTTCATAGTCCCATATTCATAATTGTGACAACAAATGTCTACTGTGGCGAGGAGGCCGAGGGCCGTGAGAGAGCGGTGAGGCTGGTGGCGTGATTGCTGATGATAGACTCCTGCGTGACGCACCGGTCTCGTGTCTCTCACGGAGGAGCGACAACAGTGGAGATTGAGATGGGACCAGGCGTGGACTATTTTATTTGATTGTTATATGTGACAGCAGTCATCCGTGAGGGGCTGCTGTCTTTACTTTCGTTGGGGATGTGTTTTATGTTGTTATTAATGCCTTTTAACATTCGCCAGTTCCCGCCTCCTCCTTCCCATAACGTCTAACTGCGTTACATCTACCATTGTAACGTTTACATCTACTAATGTCTTTATACAATGTGTGTGTGTGTGTGTGTGTGTGTGTGTGTGTGTGTGTGTGTGTGTGTGTGTGTATTTAGTCAAGTTTTTGTCAATTAAATGTCTCAGCATTTTAGTGTAGTTTTAGTCAATGAAAACTTGGTCACATTTTTGTCATGCTGCATAATGGTTGAATATATTATCAAAATTATCACTTTTCTCAAAATTATAACCAATTATAATACATAGAATTTATTTTTACATTTCATTATCACTCATTATTGCACTTTCACCTATAAGCACAAATAAGGAGAACGTCAAACCATACGCTTGTTTTTTTATTATTTTTTATTATAGGCTATTTATTATATAGGCCTACTAGTAAAAGAAGAAACTTAAACTTCCTAGTAATCCAATAATTCCAAAATGCATTACATTAAAGGTTTACATACGCCTTGCAGAATCTGCAAAATGTTAATTATTTTAACAAAATAAAGAGGGATCATACAAAATGCATGTTATTGTCCTGAATCAGATATTTTACATGAACTATGTTTACATATAGTCCACAAGACAAAAAAATAGCTGCATTTATAAAAGTGGCCCCGTTTTTAAGCACAGCCAGACAGTCATAAGACTGATAATTAACCTCCACAGGCAAATTACTGACCCTAGAGCAGGACATCTTTATCTCAGCGTTTCAGTCACACTAGACCACAGCCAGACCAACATACAATATTTTTGTTATACATTATATTTGAAAAGTACACCATTTCAGAGCACAAAAAGTTGACTCTGATTGGATGCACTACATTTGAAGCCATTGTAAAATGAATGCAATAATATGGTTTTAATAAATGTATACATTTATTGAACACTGCTGTATTATCATAGTGCTGCCAACCTGCTACCATTTTATAAAAGCAGCAAGCCGAACGAGGCTGTATGTTACAGTACAGACAGTACATTTACCAAGTGGTTTATATTGTTTTAACAAATACTGTTATACCATAGTCTGTCTGAATATTCGATTCTGATTGGCTGGAAGGTGTGCAATAAAACCGTTTAATGCACAGGTAGTTCCAAGTCAATTGAATCATCGTTCTATATTAATGAGCTGTTTTGATTGAAGCACACATACGCATATGTCTCTATCACACAGAGCGGAGATCACGCTGCACACACACAGAAACATTTAGGAGCACAGAAACTTAACGCCGCCCCATGACTTAGTAATAAAATAGCTTTGCTACTGAATTGTACATTATATTTCTCAGCAACGAGGGGCTTACATCGCTATTTTGAAGTAATCAAACTCACAGCTTCATTGTTAATAGAGAGAGAGAGAGAGAGAGAGAGAGAGAGAGAGAGAGAGAGAGAGAGAGAGAGAGAGAGAGGAGAGGAGAGGAGAGGAGAGAGAGAGAGAGAGAGAGAGAGAGAGAGAGAGAGGAGAGGAGAGGAGAGAGAGAGAGAGAGAGAGAGAGGAGAGGAGAGAGAGAGAGAGAGAGAGAGAGAGAGAGAGAGAGAGAGAGAGAGAGAGAGAGAGAGAGAGAGAGAGAGAGAGAGAGAGAGAGAGAGAGAGAGAGAGAGAGAGAGAGAGAGAGAGAGAGAGACTGAACAGATGCAGGTGTGGATCTCTCATCTCTCTGCTTCGCATCGGTCCGTTCTTTGCCTCCACGTCATGCATTAAAATAATTTAATTCACAGCTAGCCCTGGAATATCCATTACTTAAAGCTTTTGCATTTAGTAAAATGTGGTTTGTCTCAAAAATGCATTAACTACATATTGAATATTAACCTAATGCATTAATAACTAAATAAACATTATATTTAAAAAGGTATGCAGCTGAAATAAAGGAGTTGAAATCCAGTTTGACTACTGCACACCAAAACTGCAATAAGCATTTGATAAATACTGTGCGTTTCATATTTCCCCAAGCAAGCAATATCTTAGTACAAGTAATTGTATGTTTAAAATCTTCAGCAGTCAGAATGATGGTTTAGTGACAGTGTTGTATGCCTCACACAATGAGCAGTGTTTCCACTGCCTGCACATGTGTATGGCACACTGAGATCATGCTGCTGCAGGCAACCACCGCCTGACGCACAATGTTCTTCACAAAACTGTGAAAATATATGCAAGCACTCATTCGTAAGCCTGTTCAAATATGTCATCTCCAAACTTACATAATACACTCATGTTGAAAAAAAGAGAACAGAGATAACCAAGAAATGATCTACTTGCGCACACTGCCACAATGCATGCACAAATCAATTATACATGTATGCATGGTGTCGTCTACATTCGGTCTCTTCCTTGTAAGGCTGGTGCCAGTATGTCTGATCGACCCTTCGATGAAACAAAAGGCTCTCCTGAGAATTAACACTTGAACTATCTCTTGCATATGTAACAGGAACTTCAGAGACACAGCACGCAGTGCAGCTCTCACTTTACACACACTATCTCCCCTGCATGCCCCTCCTCCTCACCTAAAATACACTGAAAAACCTATCCAATGTTATGCATGTACAAAATGTAACTATTCATGTTTGGTGTCATTTAAAGTGTTGCAGTGCGCCTGGTAAAATGGTCTCATTCTCCCAACTGTAATGAAAATCTAAAAGAAGTTATGAAATGAGAGAAAACTGATGTGTCCCTTAAAGGACAACTCCGGCGCAAAATGAACCTTTGGTCTAATTACACATTGGTACATAGTCAACCGTTCTCTGAGATTTGTTTTCATGATTGTCGAATGTAAAGAGTTTTATCTCTAAAAACTGTTTAGCTTATAACGCTAGTATATTGGGCATAGAGTAATGAAAATAAAAATCGCTAGTTAATAACACTAACAAGGCTCAAAATAGCCCAACACAAACACGGTAGCATAATGAGGGTCCCTACTAGGGCTGTGCAATTAATCGAATTTCGATTTTGGTTCCCAACGATCTCCAAAATAGTACAATCGAGTAAAAAACGATTATTTTTCCACGTTCTGTTTTGAAAGAACACTATAATTTTGTCTTGTGTTCTGAATGACACGTGCACATCCGCCGCTCCCGAAGCCATAAACTCTCTCAGCCTATACAGTCATAAATTGCAAGCACAATAAACTTCACAATAACAATTGGCTAATTTAATATCTAATGGAGTGAGACCATCTCGAGCTGTCGCGATCTTTGTCTGCTCGATCACTGCAGCGCGAGCGCACGTGACTTGATCATCTGTGCCGCATTACAGCACGAAACACATCGGGCATGAACACCGGGCTCGACATTAACACTTGTTTGCTTGTCCGGGAAAAGTGGATTTTAAGTTTCAAGTGAAAGACAGTTTTACTTGCCCGACCGATCGAAACGCGCAAATGGTTTTGATCTTATACAGTCAGTCAGTGTAGAGCGATTGATAATGGATAGTGTATTTCTGGAAGCTGCGCTTGCCTGTCTGAGACTTAGTGAAACAATTAAAATAACAGCACACACAAACTCACAGAAGAAACATACTGAGGTAAAGTTTGAGTTTTTTTTATTTATAATATATGATATAGTTAAGTAACATAACATGACTAGCTGTTCTATAATATCACGATTGCAATTACATTGAATGTATAGTTTAATAAACAAGTAGCCTAGTTTATATGTAGTAACTTACATTTTAGACGCAATATTGACTGGCTTGTTCTATTTCACAGACGAAAATAGTTACAAAAGAAAAACAACACTAAGCGCTGTGTTTTGTTATTGAATGATTCATTATTTTGAACGAATCGTTTTAATGAATGACTCAATGATTCATTTATTAAGATGGTCACTTGCCACCACCTATTGATTTATTGTTTAAAGGTATCATTGATTTGATATTATTATTGGTTTAAACATTAATCTCATAAAATGATTTAATACAGTTGTAATTTTGCAGTGTAAATTAATTAATTTGATTGATAGCAGCTCTTTTTATTAAAACTGAATTTGATCAAATGTAAGAATTTGACATGAAAGATAACACATATTTAGTAAGGTTTAAAAAATTGTCCTTTATAAAGGTAAATAATGCCCTGGTGACGACCCCCCACCACAACAAATTACTTAACTTAGTCTTAGTCACCTTTGTGAGTTTGCAGGTCTGTTTAATAACTTCAACAAAATGCTCAAATTTAAATTTTTTAAGAATTGTTGAAAGGTGTCTTTTAATAAATGCAAGACTTTCCCAAAGTCATGTGAAATAATCGTGTTACATAATCGTGATTTCACTACTGACCAAAATAATCGTGATTATGATTTTTTCCATAACCGAGCAGCCCTAGTCCCTACCTGCAAACTGAAGCATTGAGAACGTTGTAAGTGTACAGACAGTCCACTTCGCACTTTCCACTGTGGAAAACAGTCTCGATCAGTCGAATCACGAACGCCGAGCCGAGTGCGCTGAACTATCTTGGAATCTCATATGGTCCGTTGTTCGGCTCGGCGTTCATGATTCGATTAGTCGAGACTGTTTTCCAAAGACGGCTCCTGTCTGTGTAAGCGAAGTGGACTGTCTTTATAAAATATCTTCTTATTAAACTGTCTGTACACTTACAAAGTTCTCAATGCTTCAGTTTGCAGGTTGGGACCCTCATTATGCTACCGTGTTTGTGTTGGGCTATTTTGAGCGTTGTTAGTGTTATTAACTAGCGATTTTTATTTTCATTACTCTATGCCCAATATACTAGCGTTATAAGCTAAACAGTTTTTAGAGATAAAACTCTTTACATTCGACAATCATGAAAACAAATCTCAGAGAACGGTTGACTATGTACCAATGTGTAATTAGACCAAAGGTTCATTTTGCGCCGGAGTTGTCCTTTAAAGATGTTTCCCTCGCCCAGATGCTCCATTCAAACTACCTCCTGTATGTAAAACCCATTCAAGTACAAATTCTGATTTCACAGTTGTGAGCCACTGAATAGGGAACCAAAATCTAATTATAATGACAGACACCACCATTTGGTAAGAAGAATATTGCATTACCTGGGTTTATAAGGAAAAGGAGCAAAAAGGTTCAGGGAGTCTGTAGGTTGACTGCACACACAATCGCTGTGTGTAATTTTGTTGACAGGTAATAATTTCTACAAATTCTGTGATTTCTGAATTATTGTTATGATATGCTTAACTGACGATTTTATTCTTATGAATTGGATTTTGAATTATTGTTTCATTACCTGGTCAATAAAATGTGAACGTTTGATTTTATTCTGACTGACTCAAAATAGATTAATCGGATTCGTATACTTCCACAAGTTTTGGCATCAGAATTAGTGACGACTAATATCTGGCATCATTTAAGCGCGCTTGGATGCAGAGACAAGTTAATCCGTTTAGTACAGCGAATGCTGTTTGATCAACCTAAATCTGTGTGTGTCTAATCTCTCTGTTTTAATTTAATGTTACTTTTGATACCTGTGTGTGAGAAATCACGAGCTTGGCCAATCAAAGCCATTTTAAGAGAAGTGAAGTTGATCAACTAATGTCTTTTAATGGTGGCCAAAATCTCTATCGAAGTAAATAATTGAATTAAGTTCACGAGGTGGCATTCCAAGGGGGTTATTACAGTGTCTTTTGATTGTGTACGGGTGAATACGGCAAATCTCAGATATGTAACCATTCCTGTTTGATGACCGGAACTGACGAGATTGTGTCGGAGACCTGCGGAAGACTCACGGACCTCAAAGTGGTATAGTTTCCTGATCTGAGTGGGTAAAATATAAATAAGAGTTAACAAAGAATAGTCAAACATCCGCTAAAAGTTTAAAGATACCCAGATATCATTAAAATCTTTTTCATTCATGGTGTCAGATGAAATAACGAGTCAATACATATGAGAAAATATTGCATTTAATCTTCTTGTGTTGCGTAAAAGGAAAAGGCAAGCAAAAGCAATACATAGAGTAACCTTCCCCATTTCATTTGGAAACCCTTCTTGGACCAATAGATGGGCTTACATCCCAGGGCTCGACATTAAGGCTTGTCCGTTTGTCTGCGACAAGTGGATTGTTTTGTAGGAAGAGTGGAAGAGAAAATTAGTTGTCCCAAGTTAAATAAGTTGTTGACTAGGCTTGGGTATCGAGTATCGAGTATCGATTGGAACCGGGACTAGCTTTGCGATTTTCCCGGAATCATTCAAAAGTTTAAATTTCGATTCCTAGTTCGCCCGCGGTAGCAGAGGCACGGCTGTCTGCTTTACGAGTGGCAAAGCGCATTTTCCAGCTGCACAGAGCGCGGTGAGTGTCTGGCTCACTCATTGGCTGCTGCGGCAACTGCACATCCAATGGCGCGGGCGCCTCCAACGTGTGCGCCAATGAGCTAGCATTACATCATACACGTCAGAGCCCGCCCCGAAATAGCATTATAGCAGCAGTTTACTACAGCTCGCTCGGAGCGTTCAATGTCGTTTCTATATACTGTAAAACTTCAATTAATGTTAATTATATTTGTTTCAATCACAGAATGAAGCCTGCTATATTTAGGACAAGAGTCGCGACCTTAAATTGCTTGCACAAAACTCTTGATCAGCACTCAACATTTGTTTATTGTTGTTCATTTAAACCGTTATGTGCAGAGAGCGAGAGGGCGAGAGAGAGAGAGAGAGAGAGAGAGAGAGAGAGAGAGAGAGAGAGAGAGAGAGAGAGAGAGAGAGAGAGAGAGAGAGAGAGAGAGAGAGAGAGAGAGAGAGAGAGAGAGAGAGAGAGAGAGAGAGAGAGAGAGAGAGAGAGAGAGAGAGAGAGAGAGAGAGAGAGAGAGAGAGAGAGAGAGTGCCTGCGAGTGCGAGCGAGAGTAAGGTCTGCGGTCTTGGCCATTAGTTGATTTACTTGTTTTTGTGTAAGTTGATACGTTGTCAAATATGTTTAAACTTAAACTACCTATACAAGTAGTTATGTCTCTTTGTATTAATTTGCCCTATTATTGACGTAATGCGTCAATAAATGCGCAAATTGATAAAATGCGCATTGACAAAATGCGCAACCAGATGTTCGAATAGTGGTTTCTTTAGAGGGAATATTCGAACGTCATTTTTGAGCAATTTTGACAGCCCTAGGTTAGCCCATCAGTGGGAGCACGGTAACATGTTTAAGTACCTGCAGCATCATAGGCAAGGCAAGGCAAGGCAAGTTTATTTATATAGCACATTTCATACACAGTGGTAATTCAAAGTGCTTTACATAGAAGAAATTTAAAATACTCAAAAGAAATATGAATAATTAAAACAGTTTAGAATAAAGAAATTAAAATAATCAACAGAAATAAGAATAATTAAAACAGTTTAGAATAAAAAATTAAATAAAATACAGTACAAATACACTCATGTGTAAATGTGTTTTCATGAGGTTTTCAAAAATAAAGCTCTCTTGAGGAATGTGTACCCCTGTGAAAATATATTCATAATTTATAATATTTATATTCAAGTTCATAGATTTAATATTTATATTGTAGTTGAAAATAGCCCTGTGAGAAATCCATAGTAAAGTTCATAAAAAGTAAAAAGTTCATAGAATTAAAATTGATGGAGAAGGTCAGACTATTTCCTTCAGAAAGACCGTTGGTTAGCTAGCTCGTTTAAAATATCCTAAACTTTTTTGACCCTGCCTCTTAAAAGAATCGGAATCGAGAATCGTTAGGAACCGGAATCGAAACAAGGAATCGGAATCGGAATCGTTCAAATTCAAACGATACCCAACCCTATTGTTGACAAGTTAAATTTCAAACAAAATAAAATGCAATTTTACTTCACGTTATGTGTCACTCATTACGTCTATTATCCAGATTTAATTTAACCGATTTGAAACGAACACATTTTTCGTGCTGCCTGTGAATGTCCTGAATGTGACTCACAGAAAGACGCGCACCAGTATAATGCGCATGCACAGACCGCGCGCGCGGTATTAAGTAAAGTTAATCAAACAAAGGGAACAGAGAAAATTACTCACTGCTCTTGACTAAAGAACTTGTGTAGCTTTAATAAGGATTAGTCTATATATAATTTATGCAGCGCAGACTGTTTGATAACTTTATTCAATTTCTGTATATGTCCCACCTGTTAGACAGTTAGCTTATGTTAGACAATGGCTTATTGATTATTATAGGTGTTATCAATCATTTAGTTCGTATTGCTTTTTTCAGAATTATCACTAATCTGTGTGTACATTTGCTTTAGAACCAAACAAGTTGACACGTGAAACCATTTGTTTATATATTGCAATTGCAATATTGACCTCAATAATCGCAATATGACATTTTCCCCAAATCACTCAGCCCTAGATAAAATTATAAATCTTTACCCGGACAAGTGACTTTTGTGCATGGACAAGTGAAACAAATGTACTTGTCCGAAGGACAAGTGCCTCAAAAAGTTAATGTCGAGCCCTGCATCCTGTATCCACTTTTAGTCCATTCCAATCAAGTCTTTCATTCTAATTCATAATGAATAATACTTCTCCCTACATGCCTATTCAAAACACTAGTAACTTAAACAGTACCGGTTCTTCGGGTATAGACAACACTATAATTAAAAACAAAAGGGATAAAAAGACCAGCTTATTTTGATATGCTTATTTTTAAATGTAGCATAGTGTTAAATTAGTATATTTTGTTCTGTTGCCATCATAGAATTAAATTAAGAAAAACGTAAAATTCCACTGGTACACACATATTTTTGCCATCCAAACTGGCATCATGGCAGATACTGAAGTAAAATCACTCTCTTTAATGGAATTCCTAGACAATCACTGAGCTAGTTTGGCTTAGTTCTCACACAAAGACAGGAAAAGGGAGATCTCCATGCTTCCTCTGTTTGTTTGCCATGTGGACATCCAGAGACAGTGCCAGACCACCAGAATCAGTGTTGCCTGGGCCAGAAACAAACACACAGACATTGTTCTGATGCGTACATATGTTTGGCACCCCGTATAGGAAGGTGAATACGTGTATTGGTCAAGGCTCCACAAGAATGTTTATGACGCATTATTTAACCCAGGGCAGGGCCTGAATTTTGTTTTGGAAAATGGGGGGGAAAATCCCCCCTTAGGTGATTCTTATGGGGGGGGGGAGTTTAGACTTTTTTATTTTTTTTGGTATTACATTTATCTCCTAAAGGTATTTAGAGGATAAATGCTTTTTTTTTTCATTAAAAAAAAATGCTTTTTTTCCCCCATTTAAACTCATTGCATTTTACAATGGGGTAATTTTGTTCTTAAGAAATTACGCAACACAAGGAAGCTTGATTTCAATCTTTGAATTAAATTGAAAAAAAGTAGCACAAATAAAAAACCAGTAGAATAAAGATACATATAAAGAGAAATAAAGAGACAAGTTTTTGCTTAGGTCTGACACTAGTTTTCAGAAATACTACAGAGACTGAATAAGTAATCAAATGTAAAAAAACACTGGGTATTTTAGTCCTGACTAAATTATATACATAGGCTATTAATCCTAATTCCTTAAAATGAAAGCTATGTTTTGTTGTTTGAACAACCAATTTAATGACAGACTTTAAGGCTGCTGTCACTGTAAGAGCTCGAGCACAGATCCTGTAGCACCAACATTATACGGTCACGTGCGATGGATGCTTATAAAGACATAACCGACTGTGTTTAGAGGATACTCACCAAGACCGAAATTGACATGATTTTCGCATGTTTTTGACTGTTAAAGCGATATAATCCACGAAAAATAACGTTTGTTACCCGCGAGCTGTTTGTGAAGCGGCTTGTTTGTGTAACTTTAGTTACTCATGATGCAATGCTGGCCCGATTATGCAAGTGACAATTCCGTCTATCCCGACTCCCGAAACGCGAGAGTGTATTATCGCCTGCAGCGCTTAACGACTGCCTTGTGCAACCCATCTTGAGAGACGAGAGAGAGAGACGCAGCACTGCTGAATCACTCACACTGTTTGTGAAATTGCGTCTCGCAGAAAGTTTTAAAATGACTGATTTGATTTCATAATCTCTGTGGATTAATTTACTAATACAACCTACATGCTAAAGTAGGGCTGGGTATCGATTCAAATGATCCAATTCGATTCGATTTCGATTCACAAGCTCTCAAATCGATTCGATTTAGATTCAACTCAATGAAAATAGATTTAATACAAATACTATATTAGTAAAAAAGAACAGTGAACATAAGTTTACAAGTGGATAATTAAAAAGAAATTAAGAGCCACAAACCTGTATATTAAGCTTTATATTTTATTTTGATGCAAGATCAAACAGGATCAGGTTATTTTATTTTTAAGATAAAAGAATCATAAAATCGTACAATATTAGCTGTAAAATGGAGGCTGATGAGGAATGTAGGACAACTAATACTGGCTTATTGGTGATAGTTCACCCAAAAAATAAATAAATAAATGTCATCATTTGTGTATGTATTTAATCACGTATAAAAAAAATGTTTTCTGTTGAACAAAAAAAGAAGATATTTTAAAGAATATGGGTAACCAAATACTATGGAAGTCAACTTTTGTGTTCAACAGAAGAAATAAATTCATACATGATGAATACATTCATAAATGGCACTTTTACATAAAACTAACACTTACCAACTAACTAAAACAGTACAGTAACACTGCCTCATTGGAAACTGTAATTTACATAGGCTATTAATCCTGATTCCTTACAATTAAAGCGATATTATGTTGTTTTGACAACTAAATTAATGGCAGACACATATGGCTGCATTCACTTTAAGAACTAGTGCACGGATACGTATCATCACGGATTACTGTTTCATCACTGTCTGTCACACGCGTTTTATGCTTTAGTTTAATACAGAGTATTTTTACTGTATGTGCACACATGTGAAAAACATCTCTGAGAGCGCGTGAGCACTGGATAGTTTAAAATCGCTTGAATGTTTAAACTGGTAAAACTTAAAGACATAAAAATGATAAACGATGCAATGCTGGCCCGATTGTTCAAGTGAATATTCCGTCATGACGTCCCGACTCCTAAACGCGAGTGTGTATCGACACCTGCAGCGTTTGCCTTGAGCAGAGAGAGAAGACGCAGCACCGCTGAACACACACGCTGTTTGTGAAATTGCGTCTCAGAGAAAGTTTTTAAATTACTGATTTGATTGTATGAGTAAATTGTATCCACTCAAATTATACAAACAAAAAGTGAATAAATGTTTGCGTGAATTTCCCATGGGAGACCTGCGGGAGCCCTGAATATGGAAAAAATCGATTCGTGGCCGTTGAGAATCGGTTTTGAATCGACCACATTTTAAAAAACGATTAATCGAAAAATATATTTTTTTGCCCAGCCCTATGCTAAAGTGAATCAATGTTTGCGGGAATTTCCTGCAGTATAAGTGGGAGACCTGCAGGAATTATTAAAATTATGCGCAATACCCGCAGAAATTCGAGCTCTGCCAGGGTATTTTAAGATACAACGTGGTTAATCGAGACCATTGTTGTAGCGTGTAGATGCACAACTCCAAAACTAAAACACATTGCAACAATCACTGCAGTAATAACTTTTACCACAAGAGAAAACATTCCGAACCAAACTAGTATTTCACATATAGTAATAATAACAACAACAACTGTAAAGAGCAACTCTTCTCAAAACAGACTGCATTCCTCGAGGTATTCCTGAAAGTTTGGGAGCAGGTCGAGAGGTCACAATTTTTCTGAATGTGCTGATCGTGTGTGTAAAATGAGGCTCAGCTTTAGACTTCAGACTTGTGGCCCAAAACCACTGATGTGCATCCCAGATGAATAATGACAAAGTACTTTGGTGTTTATATTGCTATATGTTGTAGATGGTTGTAGGAGTGCATATTTTATCTCCAGCAGTTATTTACAGTAGTCAACATTTAAAGTGGATCAAAACTTGAATTTTGAACACTACCCGTTCATGTCTTAGAACAATTTTGAACTTTATGATCCACTTCACATGTTGACTACTGTATATACACACACACAGTTACACACCGACCACTTTATTAGGTACACCTTGCTAGTACCGTGTTGGACCCCCTTTCCTCATGGCACAGATTCAACAAGGTGCTGGAAACATTCCTCAGATTTTTCTCCATTTTGTCATGATCACATCACACAGTTGCGGCACATCCATGATGTGAATCTCCTGTTCCTCCACATCCCAAAGATGCTCTACTGGATTGAGATCTGGTGACTGTGGAGGCCATTTGAGTTTAGTGTTCAAGAAACCAGTTTGAGATGATTCAAGCTTTGTATGGCGTGTTATCCTGCTTGAAGCCATCAGAAGACTGTACACTGTGGTTATAAAGAGATGGACATGATCTGCAACAATACTCAGATGTGCTGTGGTGTTTAAACAAAGCTCAATTGGTACTAAGAGGCCAAAAGTGTGCCAAGAAAACGCCATTAAAATCAAAACAACAGCAGCAGCCTGAACCGCTGATACAAGGCAGGATGGATTCATGGTTTCATGTTGTTAACGCCAAATTCTGACCCGACCATCTGAACGTTGCAGCAGAAATCGAGACCCATCAGACCAAGCAACATTTTTCCAATCTTCTATTGTCTAATTATGATAAGGCTGTGTAAATTGTAGCTTAAATTTCCGGTTCTTATCTGACAGGAGTGACATCAGTGTGTTTTCTGCTGTCCAACTATTCAAGGTTGGTCATGTTGTGTGTTCAGAGATGCTCTTCTGCAGACCTCGGTTATAACAAGTGGTTATTTGAGTTAATGATGCCTTTCTATCAGCTGATTCAGTCTGGTCATTCTCTGACATCAACAAGGCATTTTCACCCAAATAACTGGATATTTTCTATTTTTCAGACCATCTCAGTAAACTCTAGAAATGGTTGTGGGTGAAAATCCCAGTAGATCAGCAGTTCACAGAATATTCAGACCAGCCCGTCTGGTACCAACAACCAAACTATGTTCAAAGTCACTTAAATCACCTTTCTTCCGCATTCTGATGCTCAGTTTGAACGTCAGCAGATCGTACTGATTGTGTCTACATTCCTAAATGCATTGAATTCCCATCTGATTGGCTGATTAGATATTTGCGTTAACAAGGAGTTGAACAGGTATACCTAATAAAGTGGCCGGTGAGTGTGTGTATATATATAATATATACACATACTTTTTGTATTCTAATCAATTAAATAGTTTGGTCTCCTCTCCTTGCAATCCTTCATTAAGTAAAATTACATTATTTGTAGGCTATGTCATATGTAATTTTCATTGTGCCCCTTAAATTGTTAAGTTACATTTTTCTACTTAGGAGCACATGTGCTCATTGGGGAAAAAAGGAAGCATGAAGCCCTGCCTGTCATTCATTCACAACAGAAGTTTTCAGCTACATTCCTAAGCGTTAACCGGTCAACTTATTTGGACTACCAACATATTGCGGACAGTAACACAATGACGCATTAAATTATGTATGCAGTCACAAGAGGCATTTGAAATGGATTTTAAATGACTCTCTCTCAGCTGACCACTTGTGATCAGATGACCACCTGAGATAGATAAGTTAACAAGTAAACAGTACCTAATATAATGAAAACATCACATTAGCTGACGACGTAGTGCTGAACAAATTAAACCATAAGCTTTTTAGGTATAATCCACACCAGATTCTAAGAAATGAACTGCAAGTAACAGGCTTAATTAGATTGAAGATTAGAGTGTAACTCTCTAAATTGTGAGCTGTGGCAAGGTTTCACTGTCCTACTTAGAGAGACACTTGCACTGCTGATCCAATTACAGTCTACGAGTTGTCATGTGCTTAAACTCCCTGTGTGGCCAGACAGAAAGGACTCTTCCTGACTGAGACTATGACAGAACAACGTGAAAAGAAGTATAAAAGAGAGAAAGATTAAGATCTAAAGATGAGGAACAATAATCGTCAGCTAGGGGTGCACCGAAATTTCGGCTGCCGAAAATGTTCGGCCGAAAATGCCATTAACGGTTTCGGGCCGAAGTAAAAAAAAAAACAGCCGAAAACGTAAACCGAAAAATTAATGTCACCCGCCCCTCCCTCCATCCCAAGGTTTCACTCACGGGTAAGCTGTTATCACGCGTCTGCCTGTAATTAGATTAATAAGCATATCAGCGGTATGGAAGTATTTTAAAGTTTCAGATGAGGACACCAAGTTGCAATATGTAACATTGGTGCGGTGCCAAAGAACTTTTAGACAACAGGTTTGATGTAGCAAAAAACATTGGTTAAAAGCAGAGCTGCCCACTCTCACGCATTGGCCATGAGACACACGTTTCACACGCCACACCCCCGATTTCTCACACTGAAGTGTCAACCCGGTCGGTCAAATGCCTGAAAGATGAGTTTATCTATAGATCTACCTGTTGAGCCACTCGTGATCGACTAGTTCTACCGCAAATTAGTTCAAATCTCCCGGAATCTAGAGCGAGTGTACATGCGAGACAGAGACTGTGATCCAAACCACGCAGCGCGCGCACACCAGAGAGGGAGAGCGAGCGAGCGAGCGAGAGACCTTGCGTGTGCAGAGAGTATACTGATCTAGAAACAGGACCCCCCCCCCCTGTTGGAGAATGTCATCTCATATTAAAAATATTTTAGGTTTTGTTAAGTAACTGTTAATAAAAGTTTGATTATTCTATTGGTTTGTGATTTTTCATTTCAGATCCATTAAATTCAAGCAATTTAAATAAAAATAAAAATATATATATATATATATTTTATAGGTTTTTAAAAGAAGCCTTTTTCGGCTTCAGTTTCGGTTTTCGGCAGAAGTGCATCCTAAATTTTCGGTTTCGGTTTCGGCCCAGAATTTTCATTCCAGTGCATCACTATCGGCAACAGTAAAAGATCTCCATATAAATAGCAAAATTTATTACCAAATTTGTAGGAATAAAATATATGACTGGAGTCTGCAAATAAACAATCCAAGTCGCACTTCAAAAACAGCTCCATTTGGCACAATAGACTTAAAAATAATTCCATGTAAGGCTGCCCTCTAACACAATTAGCACCATTCACTGTGATATGTACACAACAACAGATCATTTGATAATTTCCAAGAAATGTTCAACAAAGAAAGAAGAACTGTGTTCGGCTATGTTCAGTTTGGAGTGGTTTCTACCTTTGATGGTGGGAAGCTTCTGCAGTTCCCGGTTCTTGCTGAGGTTGAATCGTGATGAACTCTGTCGACGCTCCTTCTTTACAATCTGTGGCCCACCTGAGTACTTAATTTTGTTGAGCTGAGTGGGAGGTGGAGTGCTGTTGCTCGGACGCTTGCTGGCTGTCTGCTGGGCCTGGGGAAAAAAACACAATGTTCAGAATCAAAATGGGCACATTATCCCATT
Source organism: Semotilus atromaculatus (assembly GCA_031834385.1). Classification (NCBI taxonomy): domain Eukaryota; kingdom Metazoa; phylum Chordata; class Actinopteri; order Cypriniformes; family Leuciscidae; genus Semotilus; species Semotilus atromaculatus. The sequence goes on from JAULUF010000025.1 coordinate 6,645,437, forward strand.
CTCTGCAATTTCACCACTTTTGGTCACAGAAGGTCAGACTCCAGTGCCTTCTCATGGAAAACACAATCGAAGAAACAAAATAATGTACAAATAAGAAAAAGGCAATCCTGTTAGTCCGAGGCAGGGGAAACACTCATTCTGGAGAGCATTTTATTGGAGAAACATTTGGATACACCCATAGTCTAGATCAGTCATCAATATTCTTGGACTGCTTCCTCGGACGAGAAAGACTTTCTTAAATGTGTGCATCTTCTAAAAGTTAACGTCGACTTTATAAGTATACTAGCATATAAATGGCCTCAAAGATAACACACTTAGCCTACAACTCTATTTTGATTGGTAACACTATTTTACAGTGTCCTTGGTACGTTACATGTACTTACCAAGTAATTAAAGTAAATTATGCATAATTACATGCAACTAACCCTCAACCAGATCCTATTCCTTTCCTAACCCTATAGTAAGTACATTTAGTTAATTAATATTACTCAGTCAGTACTTAAATATACAATTACACTGTAAAAATGACACAGCAAAAATAAAGTGTAACCTTTTGATTTATTGTGTCTTTAAAACATCTGTTAAGTAACATCTCTCTTTCTATTTCACTAGATCAACAAGTATTCCTTTATGCCTTGAATTAGTTTTGTTTACACTTCTATATACATAATAAAACTTACAGTTTTACGCATTTACGTCATAACTGATTTACCATATTGTTAGAAAGTATCTGCCACACAATTCTAATTTAAGTCAGCTAACTGTGTCACACCTCACTGGGAAGCAACTAACTCGAATGTAATATTGTTGAGCTCCATCTGATTATATTTACTGGAATAATTAAGAAAAGCAGGGTGAAAACCACTCCCCATTATGAGAAATGACTTTCAGGCCCTAATTGTAATAAGGAATAGCAACTAATTTGTTTTTTAAAAGTTTTGTAAAAAAAAGAATATATTAAAAAAAATTGGATGCAAATACGAAAAACAAAACCAGAAATGAGAGCAGAAACAGTCATTAACAATTCAACCTTGTTTTTCTCATATTGGACACATTAATTAGGCAATAACATATAACCCTGTAATACAAAAAGGTGAACATTTATTTTTGACATTTACAGTGAGCCTCTGTTGACTGATGATGTCTAGAATAGATGTTTAGAGTAACTGAAGGTTTTTTTAATCCACATTTACAATCAATTATCAGGTCTAATTATATATATATATATATATATATATATATATATATATATATATATATATATATATATAAAAAACACACACACACACACACACACACACACACACACACACACACAGACGTATTTTCCAATGGCAAAACATTGTATATCACCTACGCAACCACTGTTGTAACAAAGCAACGCACTACATCAGTCAACAATCTGCAAGCAAACTGCCTCCCTAACCCATGGGAGCTGAAGTCCACAACTAACCTAACCTACATACCTCCTTATTACCATTTCTAGATTCAGCCTGCATTAAACATTCATGAGTAGCCGGAGCTACCCATCAAATAAATATGTCTTCAATGCAAGATGAGCATCACAGAAACCATTTAAACCATAGGTGAGAATTACAGTATTACCACAGTGGGACTGTCCTTTATGAATTTTGCTTGTCAAGCTGTACAATATGAACCCAGTGAGATTCTGTGCAAAAGCCAAGGCAGACAACAACCGTCTTTAATGACTATGTTATATAAATATCAGCTAAGGCCTTGAAGAACACTATACATTCCTATTATTCAAATCAGTTAAATTATTATTAGGCTGCATAAATTAGGTCAGCCAGAACCGGGAACACTTCCTATAACACCCGATGTACTCTTTACATCATAAGAAGAATGGCATCTACGCTAATTTTAGTCTTTCTGTTTATTCCGAGGTTAACCGTAATCAGCTGGATCTGGGCCGTATCCAGATCAGATGGTGGACCTGCGCCTGGACATGACCAAAATGCATTCCTGAAGTGTCAGCAGAGATTGTGTCAACTAGACTCTTCCCTGTGAAGGCCTCATCGACACGACAGCCGCCAGCACTGATCCTCAACAAACCTATCTCCATACCGGCGTGACTCCAATCTTCAAACAGATGAACTGCATATTATAATGTTCCAATCCAATCTGTCTTCTGACCTGTAATACTGCCTGAATCATAATCATACACTGCTCATTCATTGGCCATAGGAGAACTGGCCCTCCGACTGAGCCAAAAAGGTTTTTTTCTCCATCTCGTCACTGATGGAGTTTTGGTTCCTTGCCACTGTCGCCTTTTTCGCCGTTGGCATTTGGCTTGCTTAGTTGGGGACATTTCATTTTATATTTAACAATATTATTAAAACATTATTTTCCTGTTATCTCTGTAAAGCTGCTTTGAAACAATCTGAATTGTAAAAAGCGCTATATATATAAAGGTGACTTGACCACACCAATACGTTTTCTTTTTCTCTCCGTTCTGGCCTTTTGTCCACACTGAGATGGTGTTTTTGTCCTGCGAAAATTTTGCTTTTTGAAAACACTTTCCCAAGCTGATAAATTCGAACACATTGTTTTCGTGTGGTAGTGTGGACCGTGAAAACTGAAGTATTTGAAAACCATGACGCATGTTTAGTCATGTGATGCATATTGAACCTATATATATGCATGTTTTACCGCTATTCACTTCCACACAGTTGCTAAAATATGTTACTTTATACTCTCTTAATATCGCAGTCCTGCAAAGATGACAGAATATTTACATGCAATTGCTGTCCTGTGGAAAAACATGAGAACAGTTGCGTTTTAGACCAAACATATAATGACTTGCGATCTGGACACATCAGTTAATGGCGAGATATTTTGCCAAATAAAATGATCAGAAGAATAGCATGAGAACTTTACTACTGTATGTCTGTTACATCTGTATCATCTCAGTGAGCTTTTACGCATGCGCTGTGAGGTGAATTTAGCATTTTTGGACGTTTAAGTTTGGATGAGAAACTTTTGGAAAAACGCTTGAAAGCCCTAATATGGATGGAGAGCATTTTGAAACAAAAACGTTGTTTTCAAATGTATCCGGATTAATGTAGATGTAGCCTAAAACAATACTGTTGACACTGCCTGAACTTCATGTGAGGCTAAGTTTTAATTGCAAAGGCAATTAATCTGCCGCCACTGAGAATGTCTCACTAAGCTATTCAAGACTGCCAATTTTGCCCTACGACAAAATAAATATTTCACAATCCTCAAAATTAGTCTCAGGCAGCACAATTGAGGCAAAAAGAAAATCACACAGTGTGCACAGGGCTTTTTATCAGAAGGACATTGATTAAATATCAAACTAATCTCTTATTTATAGGAACACAGAATCAATGCTAAACCACAATGTATTACTAGCACCATGGCTGAAGCAGTCGAGACAGCCGGAGAAAATTGCTAAATGAGATGCATGTGACGTTTCCAAGCCGACTATGTGTGCCCTCATGGAAAAATCCTTTATGCATTGAACGATTTTAATGAAGAAAAAAGCAGCACTCGCTGTCCAAGCAACAAGCGGTATGTGTGTGTGTGAAACGACTGCCGCTGTGAAACACATGTTGAGGCCTGCCCATAGCATTGCAGAGCTGGCCTCAGTCACAGGGGTTGCATGACTGAGCCTGACTTAAAATAGACCAAATCAATAAACTTCACCCGCTGCTACGTCACACTCTCGGCCAGTTGATTCTGTCTGTATCACTTTGAACAACAGTGATATATTTCTGTTCTAACAGGGTTCACAGAGACAAGCTATTATGTCAATACAACCACACAATGGGAGGGATACAACTCAATAACTAAATGCATACAGATGTAATTATCTAGCAAATCACTAATGATGCCAAAAATATAAAAGATGAAACAACCTTTCCGTCATCACACTGAACGCTTCTTTACTAGGGTCTAAAAAACAAGTCTGACAGTATACGGATGCCACAGAAACAATGATTTTAAAAAATTAAAAAGGCAAACCGAGTTCGCAAGTCTATTTGCCTTACATCTAAACGTTAACTGTGGAGGACACTAATCAGTCGCCTGAAGAAATAAACTTATTTTTATAAACATGCAGGCACATCATGAAGATACATTCATGTAGACAGTATTTATATCATTGATTTTTTTTTAAAAAATTTATGATGAAACAGCCTAGTGATTTGGGGCATTTTTTGTGCGAATGAATGTGCAAATTTTTACCAATGTTCAGTTGAAGCAATACAGTATCTTGCCATTAACTTAAGTTGATCTGAAAAATACATTTTAAGTACTGCTATTAGATTTAATAACATACAGACAGGCCTACAGTCTAGAATCATTTGATCATTTTAAGAGGGGACTTGCATTTGATGGATGGACTTGCATTGTTTTTTATAGAAGAATAAAACCACTTAAAGCTGCTGTCCGTAATTTTTTTAAGTTAAAAATAATCCAAAATAATTATTTTAAAAAAAACATCTTCAGCCATTGTTCAAATCTATCTGCTTGCCATAGCTAGATTCAAAACGGTTAGCTTGTAATAATGATTTTAATTCCAGTGGTACTGGTGGGTTTCCGCGGGAAATTCGAGCATGTCTTTGCGTCATTACGTCACATCCGTACACATAAAGAAGGAGTTTCGGCGGCAGGCTATACTGCACGTGAGGAGATGTAGAGATGTATAAGGCTTTTCTCGCAGCACTTTACATAATTAAACTTATGGCGGATCCGAAAAAGATCCAAACAACAATCAGAGTCAACTGGAGATTCAGCAGTTATAAAACCCAAAAGACTTCGTACTTCGGATTTAAGGTGGCTAGAGAAAGAGAAAGAAATTAACCGTCTCATGCGAACACAAGGATAAACATCAGCGGGACTTTTGAAAGGTGCGTGAACTGCGTGTTTTGAAGAGTTCAAAACGGAAGAATAGACCACTTTTTTTCTGCTTAACAAGTAAGACATTTCAATAGTTCAATCACAGTACCACTGTTTTCTTAATTCACACAGTTATGGAGTTTCCTTGTTGTGCCTTTCTCGTTTAGCTATTATGGAGAATATGAATTCTGAACTACACAGGTAATAAAACACATTAAATGCAACGTTAGTCACGCAATCCTGATGTTGTTAACATGAACAATTTGAGAACAAAGTAGGCTATAATTTGCACGGTTCCTGTAAATTGCGTTGATTAAATCTAACGATCGCTTGTCATGTCGAATGCTTTTTCCCCCTTAGTTGATCAGAACAAAAATGGATGTTACTTACTTGTTCAGAAGATATTTTTCGGTGAAAATTCTTATGTCGGTCAAACTTTCAAAAAGTGAATCTGTGATTCTGAATGACAGTATCCACACAGCACGGTGATTGACAGCAGCACTCGCCTCAAAACACTGTGTTCATCCGCGCTGTTTCATGCCGATTTACAACCCACGTAAAGTTGATAATTCCGCAAATAACTGCAATTGCAGATTTCGAACAGAGATGGTGACAAAGAGGAAAAACTGCGGACTGCAGCTTTAAAGAGCCACATCAATCTTACTGGTTAATAAAGCAGAAATAGAAATGGGGGATGTCTGGAAGCAAGGTAGATAGCAAGGGCTTTACCTATCCTCAGCATAACAGTATGCACTGTCAAACGTGCTTTTGGAAAAACGTCTGTATGTAACATACACAATAAACAGCTGCAAAAAACAAGCAGAATCAACAGGAAGTGCAGAGATAACTACACAAAATGTACATTGCCTTGTAGAAATCAATGAAATAGAATTTTAGTGAAAAAGTGAAAGCCCAAGAGAAAGTGAAAAAGCCCAGCTTTAACACTTAGCGAGCATGTGTTTGTGCCAAGACGTCCACTAGGCAGTCCTACAGTCAAACACATTATTAGCAATAGTTTTTTTATAGATATGATTTGTTTTTAATACTGTCATCATTACCTCTTCTGAATTGTCAGTTCCAGCATCCTTTCCACCCCCGGCATTACTGTTTTTCGTGCTGCTTTTTGCAGATTTGCTTGGTTCCTGTAATGACCACAAAAAGAACCAAAAAAAATTAACATATGAGTCATAAATGCCGCTCCTCTTGATAGTGTTCAATCTTAAAGCCCATCTTATTATACCTAAAAGGGGATGGTCTGCAATATGCAAGTCAAAGCATGGGCAGGTTATGCTGCAGGGTTGATATGACTGGTGGTGACACCCAAAAGCCCAATTTCAACTACATTTTGAATCAGGCAATGGCATAAACAAAACATTGACTGCCATTCTGGGAATGATACATTATTTCAGTTCACACAGGTCCAGCATCATATACACAGTGACAAACTTGTCCACTCATATATCGAGCGTTTATATAACGATGCCCACAGCCCATCCACAGCCTGTCCACTGAAACATTGACTCATGCAGGAGACATGTTTGCGTGTCCAGCTTATGCTGCAATCTGTCAACTAATACGTCTGTATTCACATATTAACGGCCGATCATAATCTCACTATGGAAAACTGATCTGTAAAACAAACACCGGGTAAAACAGCAAACGAAGAGCATTCCCTCAAACATAAATGACTTATATTTTAAATGCACGTCACGATGAGCTAAAGAAAACGCTTTCTCGTAATTTAAAAATTCTTGTGAATATGTAACTGTCAATGTTTTGACTTAAGATATGCAGGCACAAATGCGCCCTTTTAGCGGGCTAGCGGCGCGGCCTTCACTCACAAAAAAACAAACAACGCCAGCAAATGCTGTAGAATAATTGTTGTAAATCAAATTATCGTACGTATTAAATAGACATGTGTTATGATTATAAGCTGTACTTTACCTTCTCTTTTTTAGTTTTATTCGGCATTTTGGAAATGTTGTCTTTAGCCGTGCCTCCGTGATAAGGCTTCCCTTGCACTCGGGCTCTCGCGCACACTGTTACCTCCAGCTCACGCGCCCTCCCTTCACCAGCAACAACCTGATTGGTCAACAAAGCACGAAACTAGCTAGCAACAAGCATGTCGGAATTTTTCTATTGGCCGCTCCTCGAACCAGACGGTCTTGAGGTTCCCGAACGGGGTCCTGGCTGCGACTACAGCTGTTGTTGACGACTTATCTAAAGGTGCAGATTGTCACAAGAGGAATTGATTGTGGGAGGGATGCTTGTGCTGGTGACTTTGACCGTGAACATGTCAGACTAGGGTCTTCCAGGGGGTGTTTTGGTTTAAAGGGCATTAGTGCTGAACCAAATATTTTTATTTGTCAGTTTTGATGCAGATGAAGTCATCTGCTTCAGTTTGAGAATAATTATGTCATCAGATAGGCTGTAGGCCTACTATATTAAGGGTATTATTTATTGTTTTATTCGTTTAAACCCCGTTAACTGCATAGTCATAGAAGATTCCACTGGAATTTTCTTATTCGCAGAGTTAAACTCATAGTTCACTTCACTAAATAATTTTGGTCTTCTTCTCTAAAGAAATATAACACACTCTTTGGCATAGAACAAGCGTTACACATCTTCATCCATTATATAATGGCTTATATACACGGTTTCAGTTTTTATATTTAAACTAGGCCAACATAAATCTTATGTATTCATATAAAACATTATATATATATATATATATATATATATATATATATATATATATTAATTATACATTCAAAATAACTATATTTTCTAAAGATTCCATCAAAAAAATATCCATCCAGAAGCATCTAGTGCCATCTATTGGTGATAGCCTATTTCTCTATCGATTTCGAAACGACTTCAATTTAGAGAAAAAAAAACAGAAACACTATTTCATTCACAAGCATTTATTTGAAACACAGAAAACATAATTTTCATTATTTTGGGGGTACCAAACAAGTGTTTTAACTGTTAACTTCATTTTTAAATATTACTATTCGTAATCCATTCGAGAGTGAATAAATAGCTAGTTGATTTAAAAGATATTAGAAAAAAAAAGATAAGAAAAAAAGAGGTCTTTCCAAACCTGTATGATTTTCCTCTACGGAACACAAAATATATGTTGAAAGTTGGGGTCCACATTGGACTCCATTGACAATCATTCTACGGGGAAGGTTTATAAACAAATAAAAATAAAAAAAAAACTTTTTCTTACACAGAAAAAAAGTTAAGAGATGCAGAACTGTAGTATGGGGATTCAATTAATTTTTATTTTGGCAAAACACTTACCTCCGTAGTAAGCGGCAGCTTCATTTTTGCTGATGTTATAGTTCCTCCCTGGATGCAGATGTCAACTGTAATATTACTGTCATTAAAACACAATGTAAACAAGTCAACCTATAGCTCTAGAAAATCCCTCTCCCAACAGAGATATTCCTAATACCTTATTAATCTTCAGGTTTAATGATTCCTTTCAGTATTTATTCATATCTGGAAAACTATTTGTATGAAAACAATGCTCAATTATATAAACAAGCAGCACAAATTCAGTAATCTCATGTTCAATATGCTAAACAAAAGCAGTTGCAGCATTTTAGTGTTAAATTTGTAACAAATACTAGCATTTATATCTACACTTATATTTGGTGCACATGCAAATAACTAAATACAGAGCACAATGTGATCCATTCATAAAACAGGAGCAAAAAGGCTTTCTGTGTATGTTGTTCATAAAACAGTGAACATGTTCATGCAAACGGATTCAATCAATGTGGAAAATTACCTTAGAATAGTTTTATGAACCATGTTACACATGCAATCTCTCCAGTTTCATGAATGACGTCCAATGTGTGCACAATGTTTAAAAAAAGAATGCACAAGTCTAACAGCAGCAATAAGCATATTAATGAGAAGCAAAGACAGAAAGGGTTGCTGTGATTTATTTGAGCTAGCACAGAACTTGTGCAATTACACCAACTATTTGTAGATGCTAAAGTATCATGGTAGCAATGTGAACATTATAATAACATTTGTTCGTAAAAAAAAACAAAAACAAAACTGAAACCGGAAGGAAAAGCCATCAATACACAGCACAGGGTAATAAAACTACAGAGGCCAAGCCTTGACATTTTCTGACCAAAGTTGTGAATGCATGTCCTTGAAGCATGAACTCCACACCATTTCTCTTCTCTGAGCCTGGATCTTTGTGGCTCCTGCATTAAAATATCTTCATTGATTTAAATGGAACGAACAGAGTCTGAAATGTTTAATACACATCATATTCGTTATGTTTTACATTACCTTTGGGGAAAAAGGAATGATTTCTGCTGGGAAAAAAATACGGACACATGTAGCTCAACACCAGGTGATTTTGACAAGATAGCGAATCTTTTACACATATTTAGGGTTCATTACTTGATGTAAGTTTTCATTCTCTTAGAGGGATTCCTTCCCCAGCACCCACTTCAGAATGAATGCTTTTCAGTCCACGCTTTCACTGGCATTACCTGCCAAAAGGTTAAGAATAGACATGAAACATTCTAACTGGATCAAGCAATTACAAAGAATACTTGAAAATCACTTATTTACATTCAGAGGTAACATATACATCCCTAAACCTACTCTTGTAAGGTCCTTTACAAAGGCTCAAAACTGAATTCAAATGTGTCCAAGTTCAGTTGCTCAGTAAAAGAACCAGGAAGGGGGGAGAATGACATGGGTTCCTCAGATTCTAGAGGGTTTTCCTCTTCATTATTTATCTGTATTGTGTCCACACTATTAACGTCCATCACAGTTACGTCCCCCAAAGAGATTTCAATAGATTTAAGCACTTGTTGATCAAGATCTTCTTCTTTTGAGTCGTCTTCTTTTTGAATCTCAGGTTTTAAGAATGCATCCTCAAATGCTTGTTCAAATTTTGAGTCCACGGTCTTGGGAGATTCTTCGCTCTGTCCAACCTTCGAGTCTTCGCTCTTGGGAGATCCTTCGCTCTGGGCAACTCTTGAGAGCCTGTTGGGTGGTTCTTTACTCTGGGCAACTTCTGAGTCCTCATTTTTGGGGGGTTCTTCACTCTGGGCAACTCTTGAGGGCCTGTTGGGGGGTTCTTCGCTCTGGGCAACTTCTGAGTCCTCATTTTTGGGGGGTTCTTCACTCTGGGCAACTTCTGAGTCCTCATTTTTGGGGGGTTCTTCGCTTTGGGCAACATCACTAGCGCTTGTGTCTTTATTGTTAGACTCTTTACAGCTTGAGTCACTGTCTGACTCATCTTCATGAGCAACTCTTGAGTCCGTATTCTTGGGGTGTTCTCTCTCTGCAATTCTTGAATCCACGTACTTGCCCAGAACAACTTCTGAATCCTCGATCTTGATGGGTTCTTCGCTCTGGACAACTCCTGAGGACTTGTTGGGGGGTTCTTTGCTCTGGGCAACTTCTGAGTCCTCGTTCTTGGGGGGTTCTTCGCTCTCTGCAATTCTTGAATCCACGTACATGGGGGATTCCACTTTCTGGGCAACTTCTGAGTCCTTGTTGGGCTCTTCGCTCTGGACAACTCCTGAGGACTTGTTGGGGGGTTCTTTGCTCTGGGCAACTTCTGAGTCCTTGTTCTTGGGGGGTTCTTCGCTCTGAGCAACATCACTAGCGCTTTTGTCTTTATCATTGGACTCTTTAAAGCTGGAGCCACTGTCTGGAGGTGTAAATCCAGAGTCTTGTTTGTCACTAACATTGGCACTGACACAAGTTTTAACAGCAGAGCTACTACTGTAAAAAATGTCATACAAATCTTTTGCTTTTCCTGCAGCAAGAGTGGTCTTTGGCTTTACCATTTTGGGGGACGGGTCTCTGGCATTAGAAGGAAGCTGAGGAGGTGGACGAAGGATTATGGTGAGCTTCTGCTCTTCCTCAGGCACTCCGGGAGCAGCCACATCGGACTCAAGAGTAACAACACATTCACTGGGAGTAACAGGTTTCATCTGGACAGCACTTACCACTTTTGGCGCTGCAGTGGGAGATGGAAGTGGTACAGATACGTTGAAGATATCTACAGGGCTGACAGAGGGCTTTGTGTGTTTTAATTGCACCTCTTCTCCACTAAATGCCTTGGAGATGAGGTCTGCTGACAACGCTGGGGCCGTCTGAGTTCCTGTTACAGGTCCAGCAGATTTGTCACAAGCAGCAGGTGGTGTTGGTTTATTTTGCACACCTGTAAAAGACTTCCTAATAACCATAGGAGATATGGGAGGCGGTAGATTTGGATTACTTGTATTTTCATTGTATGCTAGCCATTCACAAGAGGTGGGAAGCACAACCTTTCCTGACAATTTCATAGCAATGGATTTTGCAGCAGCTATAGACTTGGTAAAAGGATCTAGCTCAGCATCTGCGTTTTCATTTGGCGCCTCTTCATCTTCCTTTAAAAATTGTGCCGCCATCCTCTCTGCCTCCTTCTCCAGTACTGTCTTCTGTGGCTTTTTCCGACCGAACTTCCCAAAGCCAGGCCGACCAGCAGCATCCTCATTTTTTTTGCGAAGTTTAGCAAGCAAGGCAGGGCTCGGACCACATAAGACTTTAGGAGGCTCGCTGGTTTTCTCTGGCTCAGCTTTGACATCTTTAGCATTGAACTTCCCTGTGCTCTCCTGGTCATCTTTGAAACACCCACCCTTGCCCTTCTGGTGCAGTGTTTTATCTTCCTTTTTATCATACTTGCCGTTACTTCCTTCATCCCCGTCCCACTTTGATTTCGGCCACTTCCCCCAGTCCTCATCTTTAAATTTTGACTTCTTATCGTCGGCCTCCCGAGTGTATTTGTATCTCTTATCCTCTTCTCTGCCATACTTGGCCTTCTCCTCTTCTTTACCATATCGGGCCCTCTCGTCATCCTTTCTGAATCTATATCTGTCGTCCTCTTCTCTATACCGACCATGTTCATCATCATCTCTGTTTTTAAACCGGTCCCCTTCGTACCTGGATCTCTCCCCTTCTTCCTTCCTGTACCTATACATGTATTCCTCGTCTTTCTTGAACCGATTTCGTTCATCATCATCTTTTTTATACTTCATTCTCTCTTCCTCTTTCATCTTGAATCTCTCATCATCCTCCTTGTATTTCAGTTTATCTGTATCCTCTTTCTTGTATTTCTCTTTTAGTTTATTCTCATTCTCTTTGACGTTCTTGTACTCCTCTTCCTTGCTGTACAGTGGTTTTGTCTCCACTTCATTACTTGACATTTTTCCTCCTTTGGTGTATTTGGATTTCTTCATATCCTGATCGTCGTCTTCACGTTTTCGTTTGTGCTCGGAACTCTTTTGGCTCTCTACGCCAGCCTGACGGTCCAGGTTCCTCCTCTGTTCATAGAGGGGATTTTCATACATTTTGGTCTGTTGACAAAATCAAACACATATGAGTCAATCACATCTGGTCAAACAAATGAATGAATTGCAGTCATATCCCAACCCTAGTCAAAGCTATTATGAATATCATATGTGATGGTTACCTTGTATCTCTCATTGTGAGTATGGCAGGTGACATGGGCCTCAGCACAAATGGGATCACCAACAAACTCTTCACATAACTGGCAGAAGAATCCCCTCACAGGGATCAAGAACTCAGAGCCTAGAAGAGGGAATACAACAAGAATTAAATATCTACCAATAGTGTGTAATGATTTTTGATGGCTGGTAATTTACCCTTGCTCTGTTCCAATTATGAGGCACACTGGAAGAAAACTACAGTTTCACTGCAATCAACATGGCACCCATTAGAGAAAGGAATCATGAAGAATTTAACGATACTGGTTCACTGATCCTCAGATTCCACTTAATGATTCCAGTTCCTTATATTTGCACGTGTTGAACCAAATGCATCACTTTATCTTTAACGTAATAAATGTGTTTTATGACTAACAATGCCATCTTATAAAAGCGTTACCTTTGGCTGGCTTTGAAGTCCTCTTTCCAGCTGGGTGTTTCTTTTCACTCTCTGATTTTGCCCAAGGTCTGTCATAAGGATCTAGAGTCTATAGGAGGGCAAAACAATGGATGACTGAAGCAGATGCAACTGGCAGAAATAAACAGCATTCACAATCAAACAAACAACAAATCTCATTACATATATATGAGCACACATACCTTCCTATGGGTTTTGCAGTGCAAATGCATGAAATAATCAAACATTGAACCACTGGTAACATTGCAGTTTTTACACCAGTGGTTTCCCGCATCGTAGTACTCAAACTGCTCAGCAGCATCCAGGGAATGGCTGCTCAACTGAGGAGATGACTTGGGTTTTTCAGGAGAGGCTCTTGCTTTTGAGGAGGCTACCTAAATTATTTTAGGCAGTACAAAAAAATGCATAAGTAAAAGTCATTAAGCAAGCAATAAAATAAAGAAAAAAAATGAATCAAATACTCTTGAGGAACCCAAGTTTAAAAGAATGAGCAGAAGCTTTTCAAAGAAATGAATATAACACTTCAAATCCTAATTGTCAATCATTAAAGTTTGTCATAGGACACTTACCTTTGCAAAATAGGCCATCTGTTTCCAGTCGGGGAGAAGTCACCCAATGGGTTTACTACTTGAATTTAATTGACTATTGTAAAATAAAGGGTTTTAAAAAGCCATTGTAATGGATTTTATATTATATAACAATATAATTTATATATAATTTATATTACATTAGTCAAAAAAGCACCAATGCAAAAAAAGGACAATAAATTTCAAGATTTCAATACATTTTTGCAGTGAACACCTTTCGATTTTTGAGAAATAAATTAAAATCAATATTTCAATTCTTCTCTCTGTATGTTACCTCTGAATGTAAATAAGTGATTTTCAAATATTTCAATTCTTATTTCAATATTTGATCACTATTACATAGTATAGGTATAGGGGATAGTTATAACAGGTTACATGCAAATTAAGAAATAATTATCTACCAGCTATGAGTAGACAAGCCTATGCTATAGAAATAATATCCCTAAAATTTATGCATTCCTGTATTACTGAATATGTTGATGTCCTGTGTCAGAATTACAATATTCCAGCAGCACCAATGTCCAAACAGTTATGTTTTAGACCAGTGTAATAATTTAGCAGGAGTTAAAAACATTGTCTCTACCTTGACATTATATTTAACCCCTCAAAATATAAACATAAATAAATATCATTAGAAAATAAGTAACAAGACAAATAGATGATTTTACCCCCACATTAAAATGTTTGCAAAATAAATACAAGAAAGTCTTGCAGATATGATTCCAGGTAACTTACTGTAAGGACTAAAACTGTGGTTTTCAAATTGTGGTATGCTATGATACCACCAGCACTACACAAAGTACCTCGGGTGGTACACAAATCTGGAAAGTTACTATACTTAAACCAGGGATGTGCCCGAAGACAAATATTATGTTCGGAAAGGAAATTACGCATTCTACTGAGCCTCTAAAGCAGGGATGGGCATGGGCCTTCTAGTAATCCTGAAGACATTGACTACGTTTACATGCAGCTAATAACCCGTTCAAAACCGGAATATTAGCAATAACCCGGTAGCGCACGGCCATGTAAACAACGTCAAAAACCCGAATATCCTCATATACCGGTTTTTAAAATCCCGAATATTATATCTGGGGTACCCCTTTTCTAACCCGAATATTTGGTCATGTAAACGCATATCGGCATATCCCCATCAAAAGGAACAACAGATTTGTGTTCTGCGCATGTTCTATTCGCAAGGAATCTTGGTCTTTTGAGTAGAGGAACTTCCGTCTGGCGCATACAAAAACCCACGTGCAGTATATCGGAAGTAAACAAGAAGTAGAGGTAAACATGGCGAGACGCAGCACAGCACCATACTTTTGGAGCGAGGAGGAAATTAATTTCGATCTATTTCAAAGGCGATCGCTATCTGCCCCGAACTATCCATTATCCGCGTGCTGCTGCTGTTGTCGTCGTCTTTGGATACAGGAAGAATCGGAACTGACGCATATTGGGTCTTAATGTTGTCCGTACGTCCAGACGCTAAAGCCTGTTTTATGCTTCTGCGTCGAATCGACGGCGTACCCCCGCAGAGCCCTCTGCGTCGCCGCAAACCCCTCTCCGATCCCTTCGCCGTAGCTCGACGTGCACCTCCAAAAAATTGTAACTACGCGTCGAGGCGACGCATACCGCAAGGGCTGTGATTGGTCAGATTCAACATGGAGACAACATGCAACGCAACCTGACGCAGAACCATAAAACGCCCACGACGCCGTAGGAGTGACGGCGTAGCTACGCCGTGGAGTTGACGCAGAAGCATAATGAGGCCTTAACCGTGCGTCGTCGTTTACGTCGGGATATTGCTAATTGATTACAAACTCCATGTCTACAGGAGTAACTCTCTCTGCTCACACATGTAAACGGGTTATTCCCAAATGTTTCAGAAACCCGAATAGTGACCTTAACCCGACCATAACACGAATATTGACAGCTTGTAAACGTAGTCAGTGATTAGCTGTTTCCGGTGTGTTTGATTACGTGTGGAGCTAAACTCTGCAGGAAAGCGGCCCTCCAAAACCGAGTTTGCCCATGCCTGCTCTACAGGGACATGGTAATGGAAAAAAATACGAGATGGGAGGAAAAAAATAAATTTCAATGCTTTTGTGTTCTCTTGCAATTATATACTTTGCAGGGATCAGGGAGCCGCTATCAATATGCTGGGCATTGAAATAGCTTTTAAGTGCACGCTCGCACGTACTCTTGTGTATAGGGAACGGCGGTACGGACCACACATTTTAGAAGATACGATTTGTCAATGACACTCAGGATGATTTCTGCACAAAATCCTCGACATCATCCTGTTAGTCATTTATAGTCATATATAATTTAAACATAGCTTTGTGCATCTAGGACTCCAAATGCATAGGGGGGATGAAAATTATGTGGATTTATGTGCTAAAAGTAAAGGCAAGCTTTGATACCAATGTTACATGTCAGTGTATGCATATCCTTTCTAAAAGTTACTATTGTGGCATATGCATGTTTTTAAATGTTACTTCTCAGGTTCCTTCCACAGATCTTTAAAGGCATGCAGCATGATTAATCAGGAAAATCTTAATCAAAATATAGCATTATCTAGTCCTTAACCTAACACTCAAAAAGATTTGCCCAGTGACTGTGCTATTTTGATGGTTTGATTTGATCAAAGGTGGTACTTGTCCATCTGTGAAAACAATTACCAAATACATTTCGGCCTCATGACCACCCCATGAGCCGACCCTCTATGTCAGAGGTCTTCAATCAGGCCTCTGTCCAGCAGAGTTTAGCTTCAGCACACATGCATTTGTATTTTCAAGAGATCCTGAAGAGCTCGATGAGCTGATTCAGGTGTGTTTGATTAGGGTTTGCACTAAACTCTGCAGGACAGTGACCCTCCAGGAGCAGGACTGAAGACCTCTGCTCTATGTAAAGTAAAACGGCTTTGAACACGCTACTGATATGACAGGAGCCTTCATCTCGTGTGAATATTAATTTAAATACTTTCTTTAGTTTAATTATTTTAAATGTATTCTTTTAAGTGATTTCTTTTGGGCAGCGTTTCCCGATCCTGGTCCTGGAGTACCCCCACCACAGCACATTTTACAAGTCTTTCTAATCAAAAACTCCTGATGCAACTCATCAGCTCGTTAGTAAAGACTCCAAGACCTCAAATAAAGAGACATCAAAAATGTGCAGTGCTAGGACCAGCGATGGGAACCCCTTCTTTAGTGCTAAAACTTGAGGAAAAATTTACTGACAGCAAATATGCTTCACTTAAAAGTTGCTTAAATGTTTTGTGGAATCTCTGTCAAGAATTAAATGCCACTTGAGATTTAATTGGCAGCCTAATGGTGCATTCAACTGCTCCTGGGAAGGTTGTATTTACGAGTTGGGAAGTCATGTTAATGACATCAGGTGCAAGATGGCGGTGTACTTTTTCTTAATTAACTACACAAAAATAAAGAAACATTTTTAAACTCTACTTGTAGAAAATCAAAGAATGCGCATCAGGTGCGTTTTGCTTTACATTTATTTAAGAAGCTACTGTAAACTATATTGTAGTAATCCACCTGGTTTCTCACTGACACACCCCCAACACGTAAAGGCCAGGGGCCTGTTCTTCATATGTGGATTACTAAATTAGCTGGATTTCATTGTTGACGATTTGACATGATTCAGGATTATTAGGTTCTTCAAAGCTCATCCTAGAGTTGCTGTGATAACAACAGATCCATAAGCTCAAACCTGCTCAGGAACAGGCTTATTTAATGTAAACAGGATTAGATCTCATCTTTAAGCGGAGGGAATACTTAAAGTCTGTCCCAGCCACTGCTACTTTCTTACAAGACGAACCAGGGACTATAATTTAAAATAGCCTAATAATTTAAAATAATTTGCAAACAATATTAAAATGTGGTGTATCATAATATAGAGACAGGCAGATTTACTCAATATCATAAATGTACAGGTAGTCTATGCCGTGCATTAATTTGAACGGTGACGGCTATTATGGGAGTGGGATGATGCAGATAACTTGGCAAAAAAAGCAAGCGTCTTCTGCGCCATTAGAAACATTTTCTTGACCCTTACCCCCGTTTCACACCGCAAGCGTGAGCGGCGCGTGAGCAGCGCGACAGCGCAACTACATCGTCACTGCAGCTGCAGACGCGCGCAAGTATTCACACTGGAAGCGTTTGTACAGCGTCACAACAGCGGCTCCCAGGCTACATAAGCATTTCTTTACAAAGACTTTTGTTAAATTTGTTTTTATAAACTTGATAGACATGAAGTTTGTTCACTGCTGCACACGCGACGCTCCTGCCTGACGCTCATGCGCTGCTCCTGCTCGCGGTGTGAACACACTCATTGATTAACATGCACGCCGAAAAAAATATGCGCTGCTCACGCGCGCGGTGTGAAACGGGGGTTAGACTCATCACTGCAGTCACATAACAAATCTGCTTCACAGGTCAAAATAAACAAATTACCAATTACAACAATGCATGTACAAAAAAAAATGTAAAGCCTGTACAAATACTAGAAATCATTAAATAATGAAAACAATTGGGAATCATGTAACAAACAGAACACGTTCAATTATCTATTATAACTTTTGTCATTTGGTGGCTTGGCTGTTTCCTTAAAAAGGTCTAGAAATTTGACGAAAGTTTTTTGTCAGGTGTGTGATGTTTTAATATGATGTCATTACGTTGCTGCCTCCAGCCAATCACTGCATTGCTGATCATGGTTTCGAGTATCGATATATCTGCCCTTACTAATGAACACGCAGTAATCTCAGACAACTTAATACAGATATTTAAATCAAATCCGCAAATTCGTTTGAAGTACCTAATTAGCCAGAGATCAAGCATCTGTCAAATCATCTCAGATGTATTAAGCGAGGTACGAAGAACAGACCCCGGGACTCAAAGAAAATCCAAAGCTTCCCACTTGTATTTACGACTTTGTGGTGGTGTTCATGTGCGCTCAACTCGTAAATACGATCTTTCCGACATGATTTGAACACACCATAAGACTTGACTATGAAAAAGCCAATCAATTGCAAGTACCTTTCCTATAACAGAATTTGCAACTCTACCTTAGTGTATGAGGTGCTGGTTTTGGCCCCTGATTTCTCTGGGCTTCTGGTTGAATCCTTCTTACTCTGAGGGGGGTGCTGCTCATAGTCCCCAGAGATCTTCGAGTCTTTGTAGTCTATACCGAGAATAAGTGCTACTTTGACCAGCTCTTCGTGTTTTTGATCTGCCTCTCTCTGTTCAGCACGCAACTTAGAGATTTGGGCCATCGCATCCTCTTGGAGCTGACCGAGCTCTTTAAGAAGAGGGTCCTTGTGTCCATCCTTCTCCCTTCGCTTCTTTCGGAGAAGTTCCCCTAAAGGATCAAAACAAACACTGTATAATACAATGAGCCCTTAAATATTAAAAAGAAAACACTTCCAATTTGCACTTAGAGAGAAATACCTTGCTGCTTTCTCAATGTCTCCACATCCTTTAAAAGATTTTCTTTTCTCTTGTGTCGCATTATTTTTTCCTTCTTTAGTTTTTCAAGCTCTTCCATGACCTAAGATAGAATTGTATTTAGACCTTAAATTTATTCATCAGCAAAAAAAATAACAGAGATGTGAATTATGAGGTATTTAACAATTTTGCTTTTGATCAAAGAAAGTCCAAGAAAGAACACAACAGTTCTTGATTCCCAACCGTACAAATGTAATAGTTCCTTCAAATTTCATGGGAATTACCTTTTGTTTTTCGCTGGCGGTATTCTTATCTTCCATTTCTTTTATCTTAATGTCAGTAGTGATCGCTTTAGAGGCCACAGCATCCAATTTAGAAGGTGCTGAAAGGATCATCAAATCATGTTAGTTTAACTGTAATGTCTAAATCACCCAAAAATCTCTCATCATTTGCTCACCAACATGTCATTCTGAAACCATGACTTATTTCTTCTATGCAACCCAAAAGGAGACATTTTTGAAGAATTTTCACTTAGCTTTATCCCATAACCTGGGATTAAAAGCTAAGGACTTCTGGCCCGGTCAGACCAGTGGTTCATTTTTACTTGTCCTGCCAAAAGTGTTCACTGGCCCCACCACAAAAAAATGAAATCAAATAAAATATTGTTTTCTTTTTTTTTTTTAACCCATAATACTTCAATTTAAAGTAACACTGCATAGTCTGCACTGTTTAATATAAATATGGATGAATCCTTAAAGCTACAAAAATAACTCAGTCAAAACTATGAGTTTTTCTTATGTTTGAATTGTTTAAAGTGGCTCGAATGTTTAAATTGGCACATTTTTTAATGGGAATGAAAGCGAGGCTGTGAGGGACAGACATGCATCTCTTCAATAGGCTGTACTGTTGTTTAAATTGGTGTGTTTTTGGATTGTTCTGCTCATGAGACACTGGAAAAATATCTTTCCAAGGAATTTCAGTTGACAAAAAACTCCCGACAATATAAGCTGTGGAAAATTGTAAGTAATCCAGGAGATGTATACAGCTTTTTACAGCAGATGCCACTGAAAAGACGACAAGTCTATCCCTCACAGCCTCACTTTCATACCTGTCATGGTGCTGCTCTGAATAAGGTCTATTGTTGAGCCCTGATAATTCACTGTGACCATGTCTGTGAAGCTCCAAAAAAGCAAAAAAGCTCAAATTCTTGTTAGAAAACAAACAAACAAACAAACAATGCAGTGACCCAGGTTTGATATCACTGGCACCATTTAAGGTTGGGAATTAAAATTTTAAATCGGATATATAAACAAATTTTGTTTTAATATTATGACAGGAGTGAAGCACAAAGCTTTGTTTACAAAACAAATAATAGGTTAGCAATTAAATGTTACAGCCATGGCAAAGTTTGGATTCGTTTTCAAATGAGAGAGTTGTGCGTGAGCCCATAAATTTAAGCTTTGTCGGCTTTGTATTGTGTTTTGCGATCTGGTCACCCGATAATCAGCGAATTTAACACTATTCCAGTAGTTGTTCCACTGGACATGGAATCTTTTGTTTCTTTTCCCAAATCTTTACTCAAGTCTCACCCATTTTCGAAGGGGATTATTCTTCCTTGGTTCGGTTTTAAATAGGCCAATTATATTCATATTCTTTACTGTGGTAAAATAGAAAAATGCGGTAGGAAAGATAGCCTACCTTTTTACTTGCACGTCAAATTCTGTTTAACACAGCTTGTGCTTGTTCTCATACTTGATACAAAATCAAACATAGATTAAATGCCTTGTCATTGTGGAAGATAAAATTCGATCTTCAGACCTTTTACAACAAGTAGAAAACATGAAGATATTAGAAAAGAGCGGTAGGCTTATCGCGCGTCTTTGTGTGGAAATATAAAATGAATGTTTTTAATATTGATTATTTAAGTTAATATTGTTTACTGATATTTATTTCAATGCTTTACAGGCTTTAGTGTGATGTTTCATTGACGGAAGTGCTCAAATAAACACACATGTCTGTTACAAAATAGATGTTTGAGCCTGGTTTATAATTATTATTTTATTTCTAAATGTATGTACACCCCCCAACCACCGCGGTGGTAAAAAACTGCCACCGTCACCGACATACTGTTCCCACAGACATGTGTCATGGACACGTTTCACGTTTCACGTACGCAGTGCAGACAGAGCAAGAAAGAACTTTCCAACAAGTGGCAATGGCAAAGGATCTACGAAAAGAAATCTACGACATCCTCAGAGCCAAGCAGACTCTCATTGTGGAAACCCTGGCATGCAAGAAATACTATTCCACACTTTTTTTTTTTGCTAACTACACAACCAAGAATTGCATCGAATTTCATTTTTTACATTCGTTATTGTAGTACTGTTACTCACTATACTGTAAAGTTCTCTCACATGATGTAATCCAATAACATTGTCTCTGTTTGTCTTGCTTCCGGCATGGCTTTGGACAGCGATTTGTAGGGAGGGTAAGTTTTCAATGCTAGCAGGCTAAAGTTAGCATTTCCCAGATCACCTATTGCACCTTTAAGTGAACGTAAACAGTTGGCAAACGCATGTGTAACAGCCTAATAATAACCCTGCTGCCGTCTCTATAATAACCTTCGTCAAACAACAAAAGACAGAAAATTCACTCTCTGTTCTTGACTGAATTTTGTAACTATATTTGAAATGTATATTTTATTCATGTATATTTTATATGTATATTCATTATTAAGTATATTTCACATTTGATTACAGTTTCTGTACCTGAATACCTGAGAATCTTAAAACACTTTATTTCAATCATATTTTTGTAAAAAAAAAAAAAAAAAAAAAACCTTATTGGAATCGAAATTAGGAATCAATAAGAATTGGAACCGATAAGCAGAATCGTAACCCAAACCTATTGCTTCTTGCATTTGTTCTAAGCAAACGCAATGCCAAATATGCTGGACAGAAAAATCTGAATTGAGAGGTGCAGTAGACTAGAAGATTTTTAGAAAATAACTTTCAATTTTGATTTTCAGAGAACAATGACTTTATATTATGTTGTTTCTCACACAAAGTTATCAGATGGCCTACAATATATAGATAAGAACTGCTTTATGGTGCATTTGTGATCATTTATTAGCTTGACAGACATGGTCACTATGCACAGTCATTGTACAGAATAGACCTGTGTGACGACTCTTCAAAAATTGATCCACTGAACCAACAAAAGGGCTCCAGACTAACATTTGAGAGCAGTAGCACCGGTGCCACTAAGTTGTACAGATGGTGGCGCCAGCACCTGATTTGGTAGCTCTGGGGGGGGGGGGAGTTTTAATCATAAAGGTTATTTAATTATAAAAATGACAATTATTTTGCATTAATAAGTGCAGTAACTAATATTAAATGTTTATTTCTTGGAAATGCACATTTGAAAGTAAAGCACTGAGCTTGAGTTGGGATGCATTAAAATTAACTTATTAACAGTAACATGTAAAAACCTCATTTTTATTGAGAATTTTTTTTTTTTGGTCATCTTATTAAAAATAACATTTAAGTGCTGGAAAAAATGTGAAGCACTTGAAAGTCCTTGAGGCGGTACGAACTCTGAAATTAATAATGCATACATTAGACTATTTCTGCCACAATACCATGGTTGTAGTTTAGCCTGGGTTTACCCATCCTGCTTTGTGCAGTGCGATTTTATTCACGCTGCTAGGCAGTGTGGACACCATGGACCAAATTTTCCCCTCAGATAGGGAACCAATCACAGAACGGGGAGGGAGCAGCAAGGCGATGACGACGTCTATGCGACTCACCGAAGCAGTTTGTTTATATCTAAGGATCCAAAACGGCAGCAGACGCGAAGTTACCTTTCAAGTTTATTTAGGAAAAATAGCAACTTTTGGCGTTAAACCATTTCATAACCAAGAAGGATGTTTTTTCCCTGCTACCAACAGGCTTTGGCAAAAGCCTCATATCAACTAACGTTAGCCCCGTTAGTGGCTATGGCAATGGGGTTTTAGGCTAGCGAGACCCCTGTCGTTATGGTTGTCTCTCGCCATTAATCTCTGCGTTTACACTTGGCATTTACATGCGATCACCATGATCCGATCAAGCAGATCAGGACACGGTGTGTATACATTTGTTCACAATAAGTAGCCCTTGTATCTGGATAACCGATCGGATTTCTGTTTCTGCATAATATTTAAATTAGGTCTGTACTGTAGCACGACACCAGCCTAAAGATGACACAAATTAAGCAGTCCCAATTGCTTTCACTCACTCACTTTACTTTCCTATGCAATCTTCCAGTCTTAGTTCAAATTACGTTTTTTGAATGAAGGAATATTTCAGAGCTGATCATAAAAAATTAACTGGGTTGATCGTGTTAAACAAGTCACATCATCGATCATCTGGGTTTAAGGTTATAGCGTGCAATGGCTATATTAACAGAAATGGGAGATTAATAAACATGCTGAAACAATAAAAACATTCAACATTTATAACATTAAAAAATAAAAAGTGTATTCCCATTATTCCTGTGGCAAAGCAGCGCACGCTCATCTCATGACTGATCACAGCTGTGATATATTGTACAGGCGATCGCCTCATTCAGATAATGTTGCACAAATAAAATGAAAAATAACACAGTATCATTTAAGTCTTAATAAACTGTTAAAATATTGACGGTTTTTTTTGTAAGGTTCAAATAAGTTTAATTTCTTGTCTAAACTGCGTTTTTACACACGTCATCTGGTATAATTTAAACGATTGGCTACGATCTACGTACAGACGCATTTGATAGACATTCGTAGCACCCAATAAAATGGCTCTGGGCATTCGTAACCCACGCCTCAAATACGAGAAAATGAACATGTGGTTTCCAGACCACGTATCATTCTCAATGATACGTGGTCTGGCGTTAGCCAGGCTAGTTGTAGTTAGCATTGCTACATTAAATCCATGATGAATGTTGGTGATTTGTGGACTGAAAAGCCTTCTATAACTTGTTTGTTCATGGCACAATGTTTCTCCTGGTCAGCACTGTTTGATCTGATATGGTTTATAACAGACAATTCTTGGTCAAATTCAAACGCTTTCTCACTGGATCTCCCAGCACTGTGTAGTAACAGTGTCGCAAGATCGAGATCGCCCAGAGAGTACCTGTTCTGAGCTCACAGGTCTACACTGCACAGCCTATTATTGGTCTGAGCTGATAAACTGCCCGCACTGCGCAACTCAAACGAGTAGTGAGGTTTCGTTCCGCTTTTGTTTTGTTTATTAGAGGTCGACCGATAGTGGATTTTACCGATAACGATAGCTAGGTTGGGCCGCACTTGCCGAATAACCGATTAATCAACCGATAGTTTTTAAAATGTATACTGGTTAAAACCAAACATAACACTCTATGTGTAAGTAAAACAGTGCTGAACTTTATTATTTTAAAAAAACTGTATGAACCATGAAAACATGCTAAATTAAATAAATATGAATAAATACTGAAGTAAAAAAAAGACTTTAATTCAAAGTGAAACAAAAAGTAATACTCTAAATAACAAATAAAACCAGTTGCATTCAAAATGTAACTTTTTAACTGTTACATCCATTTTGTACAGCATACAAAACTCATCCAGACAAGATCATTACTACAATATTATCAAACTCTGTAAACAATAAATCAACTATGATTTCATTTTCAATACAATCAAAAACGGAGACGCAAGACAGCAAGTTGTATTTGAATGAAATGAGAGCGCGCGTCCGTTGTGATAGATGGATGTGCGCTGTTATAATGCGTTGCATTATAAGGAAATGCCACAGAATCTTGCTTTAAAAAGTTTTTCACTGTTCAAACAAGTTCAAACGCTGAAATGTTTTCAGCGTGAGCATCAGTTCTTTTTGAACACGAATCGAATGCTTTTCTGATTTGTTTATGTTTCTGTCGGCTGTATGAACATTTCAGTTTGCTATTTTACATCTAGCTTTAAATATGCAACTTCGCTGCATAATGAATGCATAAAAGTGACCAGCTGTATATAAACTAATGCAAATAGATGGTAACAATGGTGACATTAACTATTCGGGTCGGACTTAGGTTTATTTTTGTCAGTGTTTTAACCGCTTGAGGTAGCCTATTACTAATGTTAGCGTCCTCTCAGACTCCTCGAAGGCAAACAAACATACTGTTGTGCGGTTCTTTCTCTACTAATGCAGCATCTAGTTAAATTAATCACTTTATAATATGACATGACAAAATGTACTGTATGAATACCTTTTCACTGTCGGTGCTTTAAACGCGCATCTGATGTCAGCGCTGTCCACGCAGCGTGTGCTCTCAGTGCAGCGTCACGTGTCAAAATAAACAACACGAGGCATCAGTGATAGTTTGTATTACACCTCTAGAGGCCGCTCTTGTACTGCATGATGCCAGCAGACTCTTCTCTGCTCTCTCGTACTGTGTAATGTATGACAGCGCACACTTCTCAGCCGCTCCAGCAACGGACGCAACCAGGAAAAACTATCGGTATGGATTTTTGCCGATAACGATAGTTCCACCAATCAACTATCGGTGCCGATTAATCGGCAAAACCGATTAATCGGTCGACCTCTATTGTTTATAATTTGATCTTTTTCATATGCAACATAAAAGGCAGTTTTTCTTAGTTGGACAATGTGGTGGTTGCACCAGTGCATTTACTTGCACCGGTTAGAAAAAAGACCACAAAATGCAACCACTTGGTCACAGTCTTGAACCCTGAACAACATACGGTTTGGAATGGCATGAAGGTGAGTACATAATGGCAGAATTTGAATTTTACTATGAACTAGGCTACTCATTCAAGCAACTCCTTGTGAAGAGGCGGAGTGCAATCTGTATTTTTAAAAGCGCTATATATAAAATTATAGGTCACTAACCTTTTTTATTGTCGGTTTTACTCTCACTTGTCCCAGCTTTAATCACTTTAAGATAGGGTCGCTCAAAGGTATTTAGGCTGTAGGGATCCATTGGACTGGGAGGAGGTACTGGCATACCTGGAGGTGGGTACATCGGCCATCCCGGGGGCATATATGGAACATAATTGCCATATGCATCGTAACCGTGTGGAGGGAAGTCAGGTGGCATTACTCCCCGTGGGGGTGGGTATGGGGGCACCTGATGTGCCGGGAGGCTGGTTTGGGAAGGATATGCCTGTGTCCCAGGACCCACAGTGGGTGTCGTAGGCCATCTGCTTTCTGTGACGGCAGGTTGAGCCTCTTTCTTGTTCTGACTATGTGAGTGTGGAGATCTTTGTTCTGGGGAAACTTGCTTTTTCCGGCTCTGTTTTGAAGTGCGATTGAAACTGCTACTACGGCTTCGGCTTCGGCTTCCCCTGCTTCTGCTTCTGCTGCTGCTGCGACTGCGACTGGAGCTCCTGCTGCTTCCACTGCTGCTGCTGTAACTCCTACTACGGCTCCGGTGCTTTCTATCCGACTGCCGGCCAGCTGGTGTCTTCTTTGCAGGGGCGACACCGTGGAGGCGCTCTTGCGTCCTGGCGGCCATCTTGCTTATTTCGGCCACACCCAGGTCCAAGCCAATTGTTTTCAGCAAATCTTGTATCTTTTCATATTCCTCAACCTCCCTCCTCACTTTGACATCCTGTGGCCCAACTCCAGGTGGGAACTCCTCAGGTTCTTCCTTGGCATGCATCTCAGGTGTGGCCGAGGAACGATGCCTGTTGTCTCTCTGCGAATGGCTCGACACATTTTCTGCAGTATGGCCATAAGTGTAAGGTGCAGAGCCGTGTTCTCTCCTCTGAATATCACAAGACTGTGGGAAACTTGTGTCTGGAAAGCTGGAATCTGCTGGAACCTCCTTAGCAGGTTTCACCTCATCACCCTCTTCATCTCCATAGAGAAATTTCTCTTCATCTTCAATATCTGTGAGACTCTTTTTCTGAGAATGGGCTACCCCTGCTATCATTCCAAGCAACTCTGTGAGTTCTGCCTTCTGTCTTCCTTTCTCGTGAGCGAGGAGCAAGTCACTTCCACCCTCTCCGCCTGCCTGGAGCTTTCCAATCAGCTGTTCAAGAACATTACCATCAGAAGTTTTCCCCAGCATGGATGCAAACATGTCTGGATCCATGGTTTTGGAAAGTGCACAGAGAAGCTGTTCTGCCTCATGTGAAAGACCACCGTCTGGATTTCCTCGAGGAGAATCACTATTCTGAAACACATTGGTTAAAGCATCATCATTAAATCTTTCTTTACTTTCAAAGAGTAAAGCCAACTTAATGTCAACTAAAGCCAAGGTCACTATAGACTTTGAGAAACAGACATTTTCTACACATGCCACAGTCTGTGGCTTTAAAAAAAAAAAAAAAAAAATTTATAAGCAATGTATTCAGCTTTACTGCAATCCTGCAGATTGACAGTTTGCTTTCTTTTAATTCAGCAAAGAAGTCAAGCTATGACTCATCAATCTTCTATTGGTCACATGTCTTCATGCAATCCAAATTTGCACCAAACTTGATTTCCTGCCTCCCACATTCACAAACATATAATTGGAAGTCAATACAATGGTGTAGGATGACCGCCTCTTAAAGGTACAATATGTAGCTTTTTTGGCCACAAGAGGGCGCAGTTTCCAACAATAACAAAGGCGTATGTTTATGACGCAGTGACGAGCTGAATGATGGGACTTGCTGTCAAGCTGATGAATCTAATAATGTTTATGGATGAGTGAAAACACTCATGTTTCTTAACATTACAGTGGTATGAAGCAGGTCGCGATTGCTAATAAGAGACAGACATCACACGAGAGTCCCGCAGATATAAAGGAATAAGGAAATTTCATCCTATCAAACTACACGCAAGTGCTGGATTACTCACACAGGTCAGTTTATTAGACGAATTAAACTTGTGAGGGAACGCAGCGCTGTTTCACAAACGGCATTTAAATGTGTGTTGAAAGTTATGTTATTCTACGTGTTAGTTCGTTTGCTATACGAAACTAGCAGCTAGATCAACATAAGAATAACATACTGACCATATTCTAACATTTCATCATGTCAAGCTAACATTATAACATTGATTTGTTTTATGTACATTTGCTCACCTGTCCAATAAAGCTGTCAAGTCATGACTCGTAAAGCTCTGTCAAGTCCAAATTAGCTCTGTCGAGTGGAAGTCAGTCTCGGACGCTAGCTCTCGGCATCTCAAAAACGCCACGCTGATATTGATCCTCATTTTAGTTCTACTTGTTTGTCCCAAAGTCTGCTTGCCATGGTCTATGTTTGAACGAAACAAGAACTGCGTGCCGCTAAACGTTACGCACTACGCAGTTGTCCACACGTCTGTCGCCATGGTTACGTCATGGCTATGGCAGTACAAGCGGAAACCGAGGATAGCGCGGATATTGCGTCATTGACAGGCGACTTTTTTTTCCGGGACGGCCACTTATTTAAAATTGGAATTTCTCTGAAATAAAAAAATCTTTGGAGACTTTTGGGATATTGAACTGCAGGAAATACACTCACCGGCCACTTTATTAGGTACACCTGTCCAACTGCTCCTTAACACTTAATTTCTAAGCAGCCAATCACATGGCGGCAACTCAGTGCATTTAGGCATGTAGACATGGTCAAGACAATCTCCTGCAGTTCAAACCGAGCATCAGTATGGGGAAGAAAGGTGATTTGAGTGACTTTGAACGTGGCATGATTGTTGGTGCCAGAAGGGCTGGTCTGAGTATTTCAGAAACTGCTAATCTACTGGGATTTTCACGCACAACCATCTCTAGGGTTTACAGAGAATGGTCCGAAAAAGAAAAAACATCCAGTGAGCGGCAGTTCTGTGGGCGGAAATGCCTTGTTGATGCCAGAGGTCAGAGGAGAATGTCCAGACTGGTTCGAGCTGATAGAAGGGCAACAGTGACTCAAATAACCACCCGTTACAACCAAGGTGGGCAGAAGAGCATCTCTGAACGCACAGTACGTCGAACTTTGAGGCAAATGGGCTACAGCAGCAGAAGACCACACCGGGTGCCACTCCTTTCAGCTAAGAACAGGAAACTGAGGCTACAATTTGCACAAGCTCATCGAAATTGGACAATAGAAGATTGGAAAAACGTTGCCTGGTCTGATGAGTCTCGATTTCTGCTGCGACATTCGGATGGTAGGGTCAGAATTTGGCGTCTACAACATGAAAGCATGGATCCATCCTGCCTTGTATCAACGGTTCAGGCTGGTGGTGGTGTGTCATGGTGTGGGGAATATTTTCTTGGCACTCTTTGGGCCCCTTGGTACCAATTGAGCATCGTTGCAACGCCACAGCCTACCTGAGTATTGTTGCTGACCATGTCCATCCCTTTATGACCACAATGTACCCAACTTCTGATGGCTACTTTCAGCAGGATAATGCGCCATGTCATAAATCTGGAATCATCTCAGACTGGTTTCTTGAACATGACAATGAGTTCGCTGTACTCAAATGGCCTCCACAGTCACCAGATCTCAATCCAATAGAGCATCTTTGGGATGTGGTGGAACGGGAGATTCGCATCATGGATGTGCAGCCGACAAATCTGCGGCAACTGTGTGATGCCATCATGTCAATATGGACCAAACTCCCTGAGGAATGCTTCCAGCACCTTGTTGAATCTATGCCACGAAGAATTGAGGCAGTTCTGAAGGCAAAAGGGGGTCCAACCCGTTACTAGCATGGGGTACCTAATAAAGTGGCCGGTGAGTGTATATCACACTGTGCAAGTGATTTTTGGATATTTTATTACAAAATTCCTACATATTGTATCTTTAATTCTGCAGACCAACTAAAGACCACAACAACAAAACGTGTCAAACTACAAATTAAAATGTAGTGCACACTTGCTATTGCTGTCATTAGCATAAATTGTTTCTCTTTCAGGTCAACCACAGGTATTTGAAGGAAACTATCGCCACTATGAGTCTCCAGCACAGATGCTCCACAATATATCGGTACCATATCGATTTTCAGATGACTCTTAAGCGTTCATACTCATTGTTTTAGCATTTATATTATCTATTCCATAATTTAATACTCACTTAAATAATTAAAAACAATTCCCAATGAATGTCTATTTCCCATTCTGTAATGTTAATGTTGTGACCCCATGATTCAGTTGTAGCTTTTAAAATGACTTATTTTTACTTAATTTAGATTCATTTTATTATCAGCCATAACAAGAAAACAATTATCATCAGCATCCAGAATTTACATATCAGTCCATCCCTAGTACTTAAGCTTTCAAATCATGCACGTCTTGTGTGAAGAAGCATGTTTCTAGCTTAAGTCTCTTAAATTGAGACTGCAATAGCTGATTGTGAAAAAATTCATATTAAACAATAATAGCTTTTGATTTAAATGTGACCTGTACATTTTCAATGTCAAATAATAATTTCCCAAGACATAATGAGAGGTAGTTACCTGCACTAGCATGGGAGAATCAGTCTCGGAGGAATCCATTCTTTTCTTCAAAATTGACTTTGCCGGCTTCACAAGCATATCCTGAATTTCCTTGCGTCTCCGAGCCTTCTCAAGCTCAGTAAAGTCCTCCTCTTGCTCCCTAAATTTACCCGACTTGACTCTCTTGTTGACGCTGCTGTGACGACTCCTGCTGGAGCCGCTGCTGCTACTGCTACCACTACGACTGACACTGCGGCTCCTAGCATGACTCCTTGCTCTGCTTCTCGCCCTGCTTCGACTCCTTTCTCGGCTGCGGCTTCGTGGCCGGCTCTTGCTCCTTGCCCGGCTCCTCGCCCTACTCTTATTGCGACCACGACTTCCGCTTCTGCTTCTGCTTCTACTGTAGCTCCTCGCACGGGTTCTGCTCTTGCTACGTGCGCGGCTCTTCGCGCGTTCGGGACTCCTGCCGCGACTGTAGCTCCGACTCCGGCTGCGCTGCCGACTTTTGCTGCGAGGCCGACTTTTGCTGCGCGCGAAGCCAGGACTGCGACTCCTGCCCCTGCTCCTGCCACGACTAACACTGCGCCTCCTCGAACCCCTATCGCTGTGTCCATCATGGCTTGACCTCCGTGGAGAGTAATAGGGCTTATTATAGTGTGATTCTCCAGCAGCATAATCTCTGTCAACAGAAATCACCACATCATAAAAACGCAACTGAAGTACAAAGCAAACAATTTCATATCTACTTAGTTTTTGGGCTCAAGTAAACATATTTACATAATTACACATGATTGCTTCAAGCGCTGTGGTAGAGTTTAGCTCCAACCCTGATCAAACTCACCTGCAGCTCTCTAGTAGGACCCGGAGACCTTGATTAGCTCGTTCAGGTGTGTTTTATCAGGGTTTTCGAGCTAAACTCTGCAGGAAAATTAATCTCGAGGGCCAGAGTTGAGAACCCCTGCACTAGAGTTTACGCTGCATCAGAGAATGCTGCCTATACTGACTTTGAATAGGATGTAGAGGAAAAATAAAAGAGTTTGAGCAAGTGCTGCTCAATAACAGCATTTTTAATCTTTTGAAATAGCCAGGAAGGCCAGTTGTTTCTGAAATTAAATATTGCATTGTTGTATTTAAAAAAAAAAAACAAAAAAAAATTACCAAATGGATTTACACCTTTACATTCTAGTATGACGTGAACAAAAAGACTTGCATCAAAAAATGTGTAAGCCCGATGGCGATGCAAATACCACTAGGGTTCTAAATACAACATACAATTTATTTGCTAAGAGGGAATACCCTGCTGAAATTATATTTTCTTAAAATATTTACACATATGACAACACAAAATGGGCAATATCTATTGAAAAGACTGTTGGAAGATTTTCAAACACTTCTATTAATAGACAGTTTTCATTCTCAAAACAGGCAAAGAAAGATTGGAATACACTACATGACTTTTACCCAGGTTTTTTTTTTTTTTTTTTTACCTATTTTCTGTGCAGATAATGGCCAGCCTGACTTGATTGCACAGAGTATGGACTATGAAATTCCAGGTGAGCACAGGGTGACAAAAACCCCAGATCGTTATAGACAAAAAAAGAACAAAAAGTACGCCAAAATGAGGTATAAAATGCATCAACATTTAAATTTAATATAAATGCCAATATAAAAAGAAAAGAATTATACATTGACTTTGGTATATAGGCCTATAGCCTACATTAATTGCTCTTAACTTTCACACAAGAACTGTCTGACGGACCTGAGCAGAACAGAGATAAATACACATAGTCTTCTGAGGTTTATACTGTAGGCCTTGTGTTATTAAAATTTATTATAGCAGAAATCCTATCTATGTAAAACCAAAAACATTTCCTTGGGCGCACTGGCGTGAACTACTGCGCTCTCGCGAGTATGTAAAGGACAGCAACGGCGAGGTCAAGATTTTTGCTACGTACACCTTCAGAACACTTGGAATATATGACACAATTTGCATGGGATTATTTTATGACACGATTGAATATTAATTTTTTTTAAAAATTGAGCTGGGGAAGTTTTCGAAATTTGGTTGATTTGACATGGAATGACCCTAGTGTTTTAAAAACGATTTAGGATTTTTTGTGTATGTGGTGTACATGTACTGTATTCCAGCCGTAGCAGTCAACATATAGTACTATCACTAGGTTGCATCTCTTACCGGACATAAGGAGCATCTGCCCCTTTATAGCCTGATGGATGGTTCAGCTCATTGCCCACAGTTATGACCAGACTGTGATCTGCGGGGAGACCTCCACGAGGAGGTGATGGACTGTACCTCTGTTTAGGTAAAAGATAACATACCTAACTCTTACATGGAATAATTCAAATAAAATTAAAAAAATAATAATTAAAAACACGTTACTGAACATAATTATTATAAATATATAAATGGTAGGCTCTCTGACTGATGTCAAGACGCAAGGCACACATGCACAGTTTTACCATGGTACACTACTGATATCAGATGTCAATATCATGGTGGTATAATAATACAATAGTGTTATGAGACACTTCAAAGAATATCATCATTGCATTCGGTCTATAAACGCATGGCACCAACGTAGTTTTTTATTGGTAACGTTAGCGTTACACAAGTAACGGAATGAGAGGCACTACGATAGTACTTTATTTCCATTTTCACATGCTGTAGCTATATATGTTACACATTTACGGTATGTAACTTACGTGGTACTCCACAGAACCACATGATACCGTAATGTAGGTTACATCCGAAAAACATGGTAGAAAACACTTTTTAGTGTGTTGTCGGTGTACAACCGGGCACTAAAGTTACATTACTGCAGTGTTTAGTTTCGTATCATACCCCATAGCCTCTTTGTGGTCGCGCTCCTCTGTATTCATCGGGCGGATCTCTTGCTCCAGGAGAGTACCTCCTCCGCGGGGAAGAGCGTCGGTATGGGTCCGGTGGAGCGTGGTGTCCCCGGTCTGAAGGATGGCCTGGTGCGGGTCCGGGACGAGGCCCAAAACCGCGAGACGGCGGAGGATGATAGCCGCCTCTGTGCGGCCTAGAACCGCGATACATAACGACACTTAACCGCTGTTTCCGCGTCGGAGTCGATCCCTTATTATCCCGGTTGTGGGATAGCGATTATCCCTGCAAAAAGTAAATGCGCATACAACAAAAATCTCCCTGCTGAGAGAAAATATGAATGAGAGCGTATTCATTACAGTCGAACAACGCTCTCTGTGGTCGTTTCCTGTGCCGCCATTGGCCCGCATTCACAGGATCTGACGTCAAGGCAAGATCAACCAATCAAACGCAGCGATACAGCATCGTTTTGTTTATCGTTTTGTTTATCGAGTCTCCTAAATAACATTGTAAGAATCAAAAGCACTAATATAACTGGAAGATTGGGAAATGTGTGTGTGTGTGTGTGTGTGTGTGTGTGTGTGTGTGTGTGTGTGTGTATATATATATATATATACATATATAAACAGTAATATTGTGAAATATTATTACA
Source organism: Semotilus atromaculatus (assembly GCA_031834385.1). Lineage (NCBI taxonomy): Eukaryota > Metazoa > Chordata > Actinopteri > Cypriniformes > Leuciscidae > Semotilus > Semotilus atromaculatus. The sequence goes on from JAULUF010000025.1 coordinate 6,679,249, forward strand.
ATTTAAAATAATGGTTTGCCATTTGAATATACTTTAAAATACAATTTATTTCTGTGATGCAAAGCTGATTTTTTTAGCATCATTACTTCAGTGTCACATCATCACCTTCAGAAATTATTCCAATATGCTGATTTATTATCAATGTTGGAAACAGTGTGCTACTTCACTTGACACTTGGTATTCTTTTTTATAACCTGTGACATTTTTTCCAGGATTCTTTGATGAATAAAAGGTTGTTTTTTTTAAAAAGAAAAAGAAAAAAAGAACAGCATTTATTTAAAGGAGAAATATTTTGTAACAATATACACTACCGTTCAGTGATATATACAGGGTGCGATTTGTGAAAAAAACAGAGGGGGGGATGTTTTGAAATTTTTTTATTGTTGATAAAAATAAATAAATAGTGGTCCATTTCGGATGTTATTGTTCTATCGCACTGACAGTTCACATTACAGCGCTTTATTTAGTTTAATAGGCTATATGTTACTTCTATATATCAGCCTCTGCTGAACCACGGATTGATTGCAAAGTTAAACCACCACAGTAGAAACAGTTTTACTGCTGCTGCTAAAGTAATAACGTTAACGTTACACCGCGATGCTGAGCTACAGTCAAATGATAGAAAAGAGAGATGCACTATCTGTGTTAGTCAATTCGCCTCATTCGCCCGAATGAGGCTAATTTGCGTCTACCGCGCTAAACGCCTCATTTGCGCCACAGGACCTCTAGTCGCGCGTAAACAAGAGAAACAAGAGAATGAAGAGAACAAAGCGTCATGCGAATCTTCCGCTCGAGTTCACATTTTTCAACTTGCGCGGAAGACGTTCGCGGCAAACGAGTCGCCTAATTCGCGTCAATGATGCGTCTATTCGCTTCTTTGCATTGATTTTTTGTATGTAATCTACTCACGCAAATAATTAAATTCGCGTTCGGTGTCAACACACCATGAGTGAGTAATCAAAAAACCTTCGCTTTAGCCTCACCTCAGTGGTGTGACTGGGACACTAACTCTGCTTGTCATCATAGAAACAGATAATCAGATTGTGATGTTTATCGGTTTATTCCCGCATCAGTAATATACTGAATATGCTGCCTCCCTTTCGACACACAGCTCCACAGCCCAGCGGACCTGCAACCGTCTCGCAAGTGTTGATAGGCTATTACTCGTGAGGTCTAACCAATCAGAGAGCGCCGTGGGCGGGACATTGAGCAAAGTGGTGAAGAGAGGCTGCGACAACTTTATCAGAGCCAGCCAAAGTATCGCATTTTCTAATAAAATTGACTTTAATCAAACCACGGATCCGTGATAAGTTTTGTGATCCGTCTCGCCACTAGTGTATTAGCACTGATCACTTTGAGGGTGGGATAAATAGAAATAATTAAGCAGAGGCAGGGATACATTGACCAGAAAGGGGGAAATCCCACGCATCCCCCCCGGCAAATCGCACCCTAATATATATATATATATATATATATATATAGCTTTCTTTTTTTTTGAAAGAAATTAACAGTTTTATTCAGCAAGGATGTGTTAAATTAATAAAAAGTGATAGAAAAAAAATATATTGTCAGATTTCTATTTTGAATAAATGCCGTTCTTTTCAACTTTTGATGTGTGTCTGTGTGTGTGTCTGTGCGTGTGTGTGTGTAACAATAAGATATAGTCCATCCATACAGTTATGATTTTGAGAATCGGTGAGGAAGATCTTGCACAAAACCCAGACCTGAACAGGAAAACACACTCAACATCACATGCAAGATGCAACATGCTAAAAGATGCCCTGGAGGACGTTATTACTGTCTGGACGGGAACTTGTGGAAACCTCATGTAGTGTCCGCTTCTCGGCCACTGGGGGCGCGATGTTTTGTGGTCGCAAGCAGGGAAAAAATCACGTGTCAGATTTGTCTTCAATGGCCTTTTTTTATTTTTTATTTTTTATTGACATTTGTATAACATTAACAAACGGCTTCCATAGATTAAAATTGTACAGCCAACCCTACGCTTACATACACATATTACATACTACACAACACTCCCATCAGTAGGCTAAGTAAATTTACGCCAAGTTAAGGGGGCACCTGAAATATTACATTTAGTTGCATTACTAGAAAGAGTATAAGATCCAAGCCAATAATCAATTCTCGACCTTGAAGTAGCATTCGGTTTGAACCACGAAAAGTGTCTGGCTGTGGGGTTTAAGTTTCTCCAAATATCAGTTAGCCTAATACATTGGATGAGCAGAAATTTTGAATTATACTGTTAACATGAGAAATATCAAATTTAGAAGGTTGTCTATCCATATATTCATCTGGTGTTATGTTGAAATCGCCACCAATTAAAATATAATCTGTAGGGTAACTAGTTTTTATGACATTTGTTATTGTCTCCAACAAATCTTTATTCTGGGTTTGGACATTATACCCATACACATCTTCAATGGCCTTCAGACTTCAGACGACACAAACGCTTACATTCGGCTACTTACGAAAAATAACTGTTTTTAAAAATGGCACCTCTGGAGAATAAAAATGTCTGAGGTAGTAATACTTAATACCCGTGCATAATCAGCATGGATGCAAGTGTAAATAAAGACAGTGTTTCAATTAATCGACAAGAATCCTGAGAAATATATCAACAGTTCTATAATGATTTCTGAAGGATCATGTGACACTGAAGACTGGAGTAATCTTTGAGTAAAAAATCACTAAATTACATTTTAAAATATATTCAAATAGAAAGTAAAAAATTTTTTCTCATACCAATGCTACATATTCTTGAATTACCCATTTCTTCCATACCCACATGACTGTTCTTTAAAGCATTGTGTAACGGTAGGCTAACCCCATTTCCAAAAAAGTTGAGAAATCAAAGAATCTGTGATTTGTTTATTCTTTACCCTTTATTTAACTGAAAAAAAGTACAGAGAAAAGTTTTCACTGGCCAACTTAAGTGTATTTTGTAACTAACAGATTTTTGATTTTGATGGCTGCAACACACTCCAAAAAAGTTGGGACAGAGGTTAAATAAAAGTGAAAGGGTTCTAGTTTTGGAAAAAGTCCACTTTAAGTAGGTGAACTGGTAATAGTTGAGGGTATCGTTAAATTAGTCTTTACAATATACATGGGCCATGGCTCATCAATTTGTGCCAAATTCAAAAAGCCTCTCTCCACTATTACCTGTGATAGCCATCGAGCCCCTCGCTATCGCCGGCGGTCCAGAGCTCAGGTCTGGTACGAGCAGATACTGTGCAGAAGGTTTCCCTATGCAGACAATATTTTATCAGTGTCTAATCCTCTTTCTTCAATTCCTCAAACCCTTTCAATTCTACAATCTTTTAGTTGTTTCACAGGATACAAAGCGCACTTTTATGAAAGTGAGTTGTTCCCATTGCATGCTTCTTCCCTTCAGATGTCATTATCAAACTTTCCATTCAAGGTTGTTAGCAATGGTTTTAATTAGTCCAGGTGAACCGTTGACGTGTTACAAATTTATCAAATGTTTAATTTAGATTTCCAATACTGTAGAATATAAACTGAGGAAGTTTATTAGTGTGAATGTCAGCTAGCAGATGTCTAAGTGTCTTGGGGTTCCTGCCCCATCCTGTCTCCGCATGTGAAGGGCCCTGCTGAGAGGGTCTTTCCCCCCCCTCACCTTTTGTCCTCCTGTCTCAGTGCCTCCATCCTGCTCTCCTGGCTCAGCTAATTTACATGCTTTGTTTTGATGTATCCCCCCTCAAGGAAACTCCACCCCCTTGAAATGAATATAAGCTAAAATTGTATCATGCTTTAATTTAGACTCGTGACGACGCTTGGAAGAGACTACAGCAACTCCAGCTCGTGCTCAATAAAGAATCCTGCTTAAGATACTGCCCGAGTCTCCTGGTCTTAGCTTCTGAATCTTCTACACTTGAGAAGAAATAAGTTTACTACACCGTAAACATCCTGACTTGTTTAAAGCCAACATTAGCCATAACTCTGTTAATCATTATATTTTGGAGATCAAATCTCCCTCTCTCTTTAATAGGAAGGGTGAATGTTATCAAAATGAACGCTCTATCCCAAAATCTTTTTTTTCTTCGCTTTGCAGCAGAATATTTAATCTTTTAAATAGAATAATTAGAAATGAACTAGTCAAATCATCTCAAGAAACCAAAATGCCTGGGTGGCCTGGCTCTACCATTTTTAAACTTATTATAGGGCAAAGAACATAATAAATATATTAGGGTACAGCATGACTTGCAACTTCAGAAATTCCAGTGGGTTCTGGAAGCTCTTGCTCAACGGCAACTTAAACCTTGCTGTTAAACATTCTCTAAAGATCTGGACCCAGTTTCATCTCACAGGCCTTTGTTTTACAGCACCTGTTTTTTTTGCACCAGATTTCCTTTTTGCTGCTGGGGACTTCAAGATTTGGAGGGATCATGGCTTAGTTACAGTTGGTCAATATAGATAATACTTCTGCATCCTTTATTCAACTTCAAGAGAAATTTGATTTAACCAGCTCTCACTTGCAGGTGAAACTCGAAAAATTTAAATATCAGGCAAAAGTTTGATGATTATGTCTTATAGCTTATGAAAACCCCAAATTCAAAATCTCAGAAAATTAGAATATTACATGAAATAAAATAAAAACTGGATTTTAAATACAGAAATGTCAGCCCTCTGAAAAGTATAATCATGCATATGTATATAGTTATACTAAATATATTAGTTTCAACTTTTTAATTTGAATTACTGAAATACATGCACAAACTTTTGCACAATATAAAATTTTTTCGAGTTTCACCTGTATTTAGAAAGTATTATAGTATCACCTGTATTATAGACAAATATGGAGCTTAATTCATAAGCAGTTTCCTGATTTCAACCAAAAATCATTTCCTGATTTGAGGCTCCCGCCTCAAAATATTCTTGAGGATATATAGGAGGAGCTAAACTATACTTGAGGAAAATGTTTGGGACTCAGTCCTTCCCCGAACACATTCATCATCAATTAATGCTTGGCACACTCTCATTCAGGTAAGGTAGTGCATAGAACTCACTGGTCCATAACTAAACGTAACAAAATATTTCCAGATGTTGCCTTCACTGCGCAACTGACCCAGCAACTTCACTGCACTTTTTTTGGCCGTGTCCAAAATTGTCGGACTTTTTGGGGAGTGTTCAGGTGTTTTAACTTCTCTTTACCAATGGACCCAAACCCTTTAACAGCAATTTTTGGTGTTTTAGCAGAATCTGTCACACTAACCTGTAGGTGTATCCGTGGTAACTTTATTGGCTAGACAACTCGTTCTCATACACAAGTGGTTCCCCCTACCCATCGACAATGGGATTTTGACTTTCAACATGCTTCTAAAATGGAAAGGTATGCAATGAGACAGAAGCATATCTCTTTTTGAGAGTTTGGTGGCCATTCCTGAAATACTTACTCAACTTATAATATAGAAAACAAGACATATAATGACTTAATGTTCTTGTCCTCATGTCTTGATAAAGTGAGATTTAAAAACACCTTGAATGAGTCTGAAACAAGGTGCATAGCTTATTTAGAGATCCACTTCTTTATTATTTATAACTTTACATTTTATAAATAATACTTTATGCATTTTTCTCTAAATCGGGAGGAAAAACATTAACATGTAAGCATTGAGCTTTTATCCAAAGTGACTAACAAAAGAAGAACAAAGCATTCATCAAAGAGCCAACAATCGTCGTAGTACACAACGCCAGTTTTATTAGACAACTTGATTAGGAAACCAACAAAAGAGAAGAAATGCATATTTTGCTACCTTACAGTACATCGAAGTAAATCTAGTCACCAAATAAAAGAACAGCTCTCGGTCACAGAACATATCTGCTGAATCCCGGTCTGGGGAAGTACTTCACATCAGTGAGAGGAGCTTCTCACCAATACTTGCTCCATCTGATCAGGAAATTACATTTGTAGGATATAAAACCCATGGAAATGTAGAACTTGAATGAATGGGAACCAAACAGACATATCTTCTATTTAAATCACATCTGACACACATGTGCAAAAGTCTATGAGGTGTTTTTCCACACTGGTCATCACCCGTACTGTTCCTGCTCCTTAAATCACACTGTACTTTTAGTAAGTGGTTTTTGGTGCATCAATACTTGCCTTCATGTAATGATGTAATGTAGTCATCTCACAATCTCTTATGTTGTTCTCAGCTTCAGTTTTAACTTCAGGTGTTCCTGGTTTATTCTTGCAATCACATTTTTTAAATGAGCAGGATTCAGAGGAAAATATACCAGAAATCCAGGATTCCTACACATATTTACTAACACATTTCCATGACTTTTCCAAATTAAAAGTGTGTGTATAAATAAATAAATCTATATATACACACAGTGCAGATATATATATACACACACAGTACAGATAATTAATATATATATACATACATATAGAGATTTCGTTCATTTCCTCACCTTTCTATATTTTAACTCTCATTGATTTACAACAAAGGCACAGCCATAGACATTTAACCTTCAAAACATCCAACTTATGGGTGCTTTAAAAGTAAATATTTTCATTATTATTATTATATTACACTTACGTGAAACATCTACCAAATCCAATGACGTTCATCAAGCGAGAACAACCACTTACCTGGAGAATCCCACAGTGAGTTTCTAACTGATTCTGCTTCCAGGAGACACAGACACCAAGATGATCACATTTGCATATGGATGGAGGAAGAAACAGAGACAACATGGGACATACCAAGAAAGGTTAACATGCATGTGATCACATTAAAATGCTAAAAGGAACATTTACCCTTGCTTCCGAGTTTTTTTTTAACGGAAAGCAACTTGGACTGATGTAAAACGTCAGTGCCATCATTTTGTCTCAAGATGCAGACCACCGTGTTATTTTTCTAAGGCACACATATAATCCTGGCTTAATCTAACCCCTGTGAAACCAGGCCCAAACTACACACTAAGATTTGGCCTATAACATCAAGAGAAAATAAGCTGTGTGAACTTCTCTGGAGTAGAGGTACAGATGTGTGTGGATCATCCTGCAGTTTGTGATGGAAATTTTGATGGAGAAAAATGTCAAATTTACTCTTGGTGAAAGTGTTTTTATGGGAGATATAAATAAGATATAAATCTTATGGTAATTTTGTTAGTTTGCTCAATTCCTATTTCGTGTTCTTAATTGTTACATGCTTGTACTGAAATCTTAAATGTTGCTCTATGCAGGTTAAAAAAAAAAGTAGTAACAATAACCATAGAAATAAATGGAACAATGCTATAACTAAACCTCTCTTATGATTAAGCAGTCTATGGACATTAATTGATTAACGAAGGGAAATTATCTTCCAAGACGAGATTAACCAATCAAATTTAAGACAATATTTTTTAAAAATGTGGGAGCATTTGTTTCCATGACTCGGCAGACCCTCGATAGTTTCTCCAATAAAGTATGATTTATCTTTTAAAGCTATTTACAATCTGTATGGAGGAACACAAATAACAGAAGCTCAACAAGCTTGAAATATCAACAATGCGTGAAACCAATCACTGGTACAGTTTTTAGCACAAAATTAAAAACTAGCCCCGGTGGTACACAATACTGTTTGGATTTCACTGATCTAAAGCATTAGAAATCATTGGCACAATTAAGAGGCTAGTTTTCTAACAGACCCAGATTGCATTTGAATCCTTTTTTTAATTTTTATTTTATAATTTTCTTGAGCTGACTTGTGGAATGCATTTAATCATTGTAAAATGTTAAATGAAGCGGACGCTTCCTGACAGCAAAATTTACTCAAATAAAATAATAGGGAAGGTATAGATAACTTTCCATTATATTTTAAAACCCATGTGTATGATACAAAGCAAAGTATATTTCTAAATCAAAAGACAACAGTAAGGTAAGAGGATTAAATTGTCTTGCCTTTATTTGTCATTAAACTAAATGTATAAAACAGAACAAGTAAAAACTCAAGTCTAACATTCTTTCAAAATATTTGTGTAGTATGTATAGAAAAGAAATGCTTTCATTCTACATAAGCTGTATAACAATCAATTTTGAAGTCACAAAAAACTAAAAAAAACAACAACAGACATGGCACTGTACAAGTTGATAGCTGCATTAGCTGAACAAAACAAATGACCATTTCAGGAATTTCATCTCAAACCGATGGGTCAGGGGTCTCTGTCTTATTCGTCTCGCGCTCCCATTTCTCCAGAAAAGTCTGTAGGTTGAGATTGAAGATATCAATGCCCTTCCCAGAGAGGTGAACCCCATCTGGTCTGTAGTGTCCCATATAGGGCCTTATGTTACTATGGCTCAAAGAAGTGCCACTCAGTCCCGGCATCATTTCTTGTATGCGATCATTAATGCCCATACGAATGACGTCCATTACTTCTTTATCTTCTGTACCCCTCCAGGACTGCCGTGAAAGGATGCTGGACCACACCAGAAGGCATTGGGGGAATATGCTCTTCAGCGAGGTCATATCTTTCTTCACAGTCGAAATAAAGGCTTCTGGAGAAGTTGTGGTAATGTCATTTCCACCCAAGTGGATTATAAGCACATCAGGTTTGGGCCAGTTGTCTTTGAGCTGGAGCAGCAAAGGTACAAGCTGTTGCCACGTCATGCCCTGCACGCCCTTCCAGCAAACGCGCACACAGTTCGGGTGCATGCCCAACTGCACTCCAAACTCAGGGGAAGTTGCTCTCTTCTCAGCCCAAAACACAAGAGAGTGGCCACATATCCACACATTCTTTATCTCACTGGGGGAAATTTTACCTGTAAATATGTTACAATATAGGGTGTACATTAACCTCAACAGGCTTGACCAAGTGAACATAAATGGTGGTCCATAATCTAACATCATTTCAAGACCAACCAAGTGATATTTATAATAGAAGACCTGTTCCTAATCCTATCTAATCTCCATCTAATTTGGGCAAATGAGTTGACAAATAATAAGAGATTTAAGGTATCTTATCTACCATCTGATTTGCATCTACTGTTTTGTGAGAACAGGTGTCTACACTGGAAGCGACTGGCGTTGAGTCGGTACTAGAAGCATTGAAGCTAATGTCCCAACTACACCCTTAATCATGGGTAAATCCTAATTTATTTTCAACAAAAATCCAGTGGTGTAAAAATTGACTTGGCAGGAGCTGTTTAAGAATAGCATATATGATAATGTATCAAAATACTTTTGATAGAATTGCATTTCCATATGGAAATAAATCCTCAAACCACGACTTTGAAGTGAAGGTGCGGTCACATTAACCAAATACGCAGCTCACGCAGAAGCGTTCTGTTGGTCAATGTATGAAATTGCATAACCAACTGAACACTTTGTGATATTTGAGGAAATATTTCACCCTGACCTTATCATGTGTGTTCCTATTGAAATTACTGGATTTCGCTGGGAAAAATTCTCAGGGCAATGGTAAAAGCGCTGCAAAGCATTTAGACATTATAATATAATTTTAAATATTGTCGAAAATAGTGTAAGAAACGGATCTAAAAAGTGGAAAAAAGGAAAGAGAGACTTCAGAGAAACTTTGTCAACAGAAAGTGCATCCCAAAATGCTGTAACGGAGACTTCCGGTGTAGACAGCACCACTGAATGTATTGCAAACAATCTATTTGTAATGCACACATCCAGTGTAGACAGTGTTTCCAGCCTGCTGTCTGAAAAAAATGTAATACTTTAATAAAATAAAAATCACCCTTTAAAAAACTATTACCATTGTTTTCACAATTTAATCAAGATTCTAATTTCAAGGTTGGCTATTAAATAAATAACCCATTAATCTCCACCATGGATTGTGGAAGCGGGGGGTGGGGGGGGGGGGGTGCCTGTACAAGTCTAGTACAAATTTGGCAAATAAATAAATGTTTATATCACAAAGAAAGCATCTGATATATCTGACATTAAACATGTACTCATATAAGTAGTATTTGTAATATTAAAAGGTATGTCAACAAAATCAATATTAAGTAAAACGTCATGGTTCATTTAGCCCGCGCTAATTTAAGAACCATCAATCAGCGCCTATGTTTTGTCCAGAATGCTTCAAGCCATTATATAGTGTGAATGATAATAAAGAGACATATTCCACTTTATGATTAAGAATAAGCAGACACTAAAAACTCTGCAAACCCCTGACTTTTGATGATACAGTTCATCTGGATGCCACATCTAGCATCTATTTGCATCCCCCCTTTTGAAGCATTCCATGATCTCCACACTGCAAAATAATGTTTCCTGATCTCATGACAAAGGACTGGGTTAGGACCAAGTAAGCTACATCATGATCTCATATTGTCCCCCGTTATGACCTAAGAACTACCTGAATGGGTCTTTCTCGGGAATCAAAGTACTGGTCTGGATGACTAAGGTTCTTGCAAGATAAGATAATAACAATAATAAATAAAAACCTATGCAGGGAATTACATCTGAAGCTCAATAAATAGTCAATAAATGCCTGAACCTAAAGGCTCTGGAAATACTAATACCTGTAGCCGAATTCCGATTTTGTCCACGTGCTCGCTGGGCTTCCATTTGCTGCTCTTTCTTCAGCTTCATTCTCTGGTTAAACTGTTCAAGCTGCCCAGAGTACAATTACATAAGAACAGAACTCTCTCACTGACAAAATTGTGCTAAAACAATCAGTAGATTTATCACAGATTCCAAATGTTACAGGTGCGTTTATAAGCTGAAGACAATTAGCTCAATGCAACATTGTCCTTGAATAGCTTCCAATATTTGCCATATCACAGAATTACAAAGTATGACATGAGTATAAAATTAAGTATAACATGTATATTATGGATCACCCAACAAAGGATTCCACATGTGAGAAGTTTGAAGAAAGATGTCATACCCGTTTCTTCTGCTTAGCCTTGATGTCGTCTTCTGATATGGTAGCAACTTGTTTATTCTTGGCTTCCTCCAATGTACTTTTTGCTTGATTGTCTTCTGTAGGCTGTATGCTAACAAGTGCGCTGGCAGGCCCCGCTTTAACGGTTTGAACCGTTTTAACGGTTTGGACTGTTTGAACGGTTTGGACTGTTGGGACTGTTTCTATTGTTTTGAGGCACCTAACAGGCTTTGTTGGGATTTGCATAGCCGCTTGGTTATTGTAGGAAGCGCCCATTGAGGAGAGGTGGACAGGGTTGTGAGTAGGTGGAGGACCATAAGGATATGGCATGGAGTGTGTAGGCGGCACACAATATGGATTGGCCATTTGTACAGTGTACGAACTATAAGCCATCATATGTGGAGCCATTGCTTGGGGACCACTAGCATAACCTAAATTAGGGGATGGAGGTACAGTGCCATAAGGGTACATACCAGGAGCCACCCCCCAAAACTGTTGATCACTGGTTTGGTATTGGGGATATTGGGAAGGGGAATAGGTGGGAACATTGGGATTTTGGGCATACTGGGAACTATCAGGTTGAACTGTGGTAAAACTTGGTAAAACCGTCACTGGTTGGAACGGAACTTGAGAAACCAAGGACTGCTCAGATGAAGTTTCGTAAGGATCTTGCTTGTTTGTTGTTGGTTTTAAATTCACTACGGTTCTCTTAATGCTAGTCAGGTCTACATCTTCCCCTTTGTGCTGGTCTTTGTATTTTACAGTGTCCTTATAGCTCATGTAAACCTTACGGTTTGAGGACTGAGCTGGGGAAACAGATCGGACACCTTCAGAGTCTGAGGAATCTGCCCTACTACTACTACCCCTTTGCTCAGATTGGCTCACTGATCGCTCCCTTTTTTGATCAAAGGAGTGAGATCCAGCACTGTAAGGTTTTCTCATTTTGCCATACAACCGCTCTTGTGTCCTGTCTGCTAATTTGCTGACCTCTGCTGTGTCTAGATGAAGTCCTATTGTCTGCAGAAGACTCTGAATTTTTTCAAAGTTCTCTGACTTTCTGTCTTTATCCTCATTGCTTTCCTCGGACTGCTGACGAGCTAAGCTTTTGTCAAAATTATTATCAGGTGTCTCTCTATCCTCTACGCAAGAAAGCAGGACATTTGGATTGACTTTCTGGTATTCAACAGACTGACTAAGCTCCCTATAGTGACTGTGATCATCAGTGTACTGTTCTTGCTGTGTTGCATACGGATCAGTGCCCTCCTCATACTGATTCCATTGCTCAGAAAACTGATTTGGATCTTTATGCATGCTCCAATTTTCTGAAACCATAGGATGCCCATATGGACTTTCCTTTTCTGCTTTTACAGTAGGATCTACACCATACTTCATTCCAACAAGTTGAGAAAAGCCACTACCATCCTGAACAGCTCTTTCATGAGGCAAAAGGTCATCTTTTCTAGGGTCATTCACACAAGTTTCAGTCTTCATAGGGTGTTTACCTCGTCCTTGGCCAGAATGTTTACCCATAACGGAAGGCTGATTGTGGTCTTCATCTTCCTTAAAAGGATCATATATCTCATCCATAAAGGGTATGTTTCTATCTAAATGTGGTTGAGGGGGTTTCTGTGTCTCCATTGAAGCCAGATCCTTTCTTGCCTCTTGAAACAATGAGTTAACAACACTGGTGTCAGCCTTGTTGAGAGCACTAAGGAAGCGTTCCATTTGAGTTGTAAGATTGCGCTTTTGACCTGATGGTGAAGTCTGACTTGTTGAGGGGTTACTGCTGTGAGGATGGTCAGGGGGCTGGTGAGATGTTGCCCTCTGTTGGTCATCATGAGAATTGTTACCTTTGGACACGTTGGAAGATTTCTGGTCATGCAAAGACCTTGAACTGGAGGCTTGTGTGAGTGGCTGTGGGATTGCTAGCTTATTAAAAGGAGGCGATTCACTGACTTGTGTGGCTGCTGAAGACTCGTTTATGATCTTCTTGAAAAAGCCAAAAGTACCAGGATGAATGGGCTGTGGATTTGAGGACCTGTTGAATGGTGAAGCTGCTGTCGTCTGAGAAAGTATCTTAGTAAAAGTAGAATCACCCTGACATGGTTGACCACATTCATCACTCTGCAAAGATACAAATACAAAAAATAATAATAATTGTTTCACAATTTACACTGTAGTGACAGTTAGCTTTTCCTTAAAACATTGTGCTCATTTTGGCTTTCAATAGCGCTTTTCCACCATTGAGCCAAAGGGTTACTGTTGATGAATCACACCAGTTTCCATTATGGTGTATGTGACCTGCCGTGGTTTTGTACATCACTAATGCTTTTCCACCAACACGGTTTTCCTGTAAAGAGCACAGTTGGCTAAACGTGTGGAAATGCTGCTGGTACCGAACTTATGCTCAGAACTGTTCAGCCAGATGGTGGAAAAGCGCTTCGTAAGTATTTTTCATAGCACTGCTGGGACATCCAGCTAAAACCAGCTTCAGATGGTAGTTGGTTTGATATGGTTTCTAGATGGTCAAATCCAGTCATTTTATGATCAATAAGATGGGACTGTAAAATGGTCACAACGTAGAATACCATCTTGGCCAAAATCAGGCCCGATAGACCACCATAGCTGGTGGGGCACATAACCTGGCAAACAGCCAGTAAATACTCGGCTACCATGATTTAAAAAAAAAAAAACCTTCACCACCTTAAGCTGGTTTTTCCACCAATAAGTGCTAATCTTTATATCCTTTACAATGAACAAACCTGAGAGCTGAGAATCTCTGAGCGTTTCTTCAAAATTGACTTTTTCGGTTGACCATCAGGTTTTATTTCAGAGCTCCACAAGTTCCCTTTAGACATTACAAATTTGTCCTCTGTGTGTGATTGAAACTCATGTTCTGCTTCCATTTCAGGCACTTCCCGACCAACTCTGACCTTCTGTTCCAAGGCAAATATCGCTCTTTTGCGTGCTATGGACTCACTGAGTTCTTCCAATTGCTTCTGTTTTCTCACCAATTCTGGATCCTCAACCTCAGGTAAAGATATCTTCTCACGCCACGCACTGGTCAAAGTCCTCTCAGAATTACTTTCAAATGTAGAGCCGCCAGGTGTATTTGAGCCAAAACCACTAGTCTGTTGACGGTATCCCATTTGCATCTCTTGACTCTCACTCTTTAAAAATGGAGCAGTAGTTTCCTTGCTTGCAGAATCCTTAAAGAATAACAGACAGTGAGATATGCAGTAGAAAATAAGATACAAAAGGAAAGCCAGGAGCCCAAGCAAAAACAAACCTGAGATTGATGATCAGTATGAGGTTCAGACTGTTTCTTCAAGATGGACTTCACTGGTTTTAGGTCAGGCATCCACATGTTTTCACGATGCACATGTTGATAATCAAATGTTGTAACTCCACTTTTTCCATCTATCTCAAGCTCAGGTTCAATTTTTTTTGCATTTTGCTCCATAGCAACAATAGCTTTCTTACGTGCAATCATTTCGTTGAGTTCCATTAGCTCTCTCTTTTTTCTCAATAATTCATCATCTACATTATTAGGGCTTTTAGCTCTGTTTTTATTGCTTGAATCTTTACTACTGCTTTGTTTTGCATAGCGACCGTATCTGTCGACTGGGCTGTGACTTCTCTTCCTGGCCCTTTGGGTGCCTCTTTCTCTGCTTCTTTCTCTGCTTCTGCTGCGACTGCAACTCCGTCGGCGCTCTTTGCTATGACTGCGTTTGTGTCTGTATCGACTGTCCCTCCTTTCATGGCTGGAACTTTGGTATTTGTTGTGGTAGCTCCTACTTCGGTCTCGGCTCCGGCTTCTGCTGCGACTATATCTGCGTCTGGCACTTTCTCTGCTTCTGCTTCGACTAAACCTACGTCGACTATTTTCCCTGCTTCTGCTCCGCACTCTATCCCCTTTAGCTGTGGTCTTCTCTTGTTTAATTTCACTTTCCTTCTTCAGATCTTTTACAGATGACAACGATGGCGGTGCCTTGTCTTTTCCCTTGTTTGGCTTACTAAAGATCAAGAAATTGTCAACACACATCGCATTAAAATATATTAAATGTTACAATATAGTCGTTTTATTATTATTTTTTAAACATTGTGAAAAGTGGAAGAACTACAATGGACCTTATATATACACATACTATATGAATAAGTAGCTAAATTAATTTTAATAATTATTACTATACACAATAATAATTACAATACACAAGTATTCAAAACGAGTATGATTTTTTGCAATGACAAGCCTTTGAAATCAAATGTTTAAAACAACATTTTTCATTCGAAAGACTCACTAAGATGTAAACTACATATAAATAAGTAACTATTATTATCATAATGTGAAATATCTATATTATCACATTTGATGTCCGTTCCATGCACTTGACAACACATTAAATTCTAGCAATTTTTTCAGAAACTAATTAATTTTCTGTTAGACATGCTGTATTTTGTATTCAAGAAAGCAAAAGAATGAAGATAAAATACTTTTTTGGAGCACATTTTTGCATTGTGACCAAACACTGTTTTACTGACTTACTGTTGTCATTACGTTCCAATGAAGTACTGCTTCAGAACATCTACACACTAATGGGCTAAACTGACCAACTTACTCATGATTTACTTACTCTACATCCTTTGATTCACTGCTTTTGTCCTCTGTTTTGACCTCTTCCTTGATATATTCTTTTGGATCCTTCAGCAATTTGATGGTCATTTTCTTCTGCAGGTAGCCAAGCAAATGCGGTAGAACTCACATTTAGGGATCAACTAAACCACGTAAAATTACTAAACTGATAAACTCTTTATTGTATAAACTAGGGGTTGCACTGACTAGTCGATTAGTTCTGATACAAGTAGCATTCATAGGGATCTTTGCAAACTAATAGTGGATAGAGTTGAGTTTAACTTATTTCAAACTTATTTTGAAACTTGAGTTTAGCTTATTTCATGCAAGAGGAACATTCCCCTTTCCTCAAACTTTGTCCCAGTGTTGTTGCATATCATTAATTTGGTATAGTAACCTGTCACGGACAGATGAAAACAGTGAGCCCTGATCATTCATAAAGCACCAAAGAACCAAACATATGAGATGGTCTTTGTTCATATAAAAGCCCAAATTCTTGCAAACTAGGGATGTCCCGATACCATTTTTTCAGAACCGATCTGATACCAAAAATTCTGAGTATCGACCAATTCCGATACCAGCACAGTTTTTTTTTTTTTCAAGTAGAATTTCTATAACTCTGTTGAACTGATAATCACTCTTTTGTGTGTTAAACACAATCTACTTTATACAGACGTTACAAAGAAAAACAACAAATAAAAAAAATATATTATCATAATCTATGACAAAAATGCTATTATAAACTACATTGGTGGATAATTCAGCAGTAAATTTACCCACAATAATTTGATCAAATCTGAACATTTAGTGAAAAAAACATTATTTAGTGGAGAATAATTAAGAGACAATAAGGGTACTAATAATTTGATAAAAAGTTACACATTGCTCTTTGTGTTGTTGTAAAATACATTAATGAAAAACAAGATAAAAAAAGAAGGCTATTAACAAAAAAGGCTATTAATAATCTTTCATTGGGTCATCGGCGGGGGGGCACTGCCGTTTGAGAAATATTTTGACGCAGTGGCGACATTATAGTCCACACAGCAGAAATGCTATAAACTAAACATCTTTTTATTATTATTATTATCATTATTATTAATTATTATTTGCGAATTTCCCCACCACTTTTGAAACATCTCGTGGCACGGATAAAACTAATACAAATAAATAAAACATCTCCAGTTAACTTGCAGAGCATTCACTTCGTTCGTTTGTTAAATAAGAGGCGATCTAGCACGCTTAAATGTTGTTTTTGAAATCAAGTGATCAAAGTGCTGGATCAGTGGTGCAGACATAGTGTTCTCTTGTGGCTCACGCACAGTCTTCACACGGACACGCGTTTTAATCCGTTGTAGTAAAATGCACACAAACGTGTCCCTGCTTGATATACAACCACTGATAAACATAATCGGTTTTAATGAAAAAAAAAAAAAAAACTATACGAGTGCGGATTATGTCCCAGAACCTCTGACACGCTTGGCAAAAATTCTGCCACTGGACCATTAAAATACACAAAAATTTGTCGGATCGGATCTATTTATTTCTTCACAAAAAAATTCTCGCCACCAACACACATTAGATCTCATTAAACAACAAATTAAACACAATGTACTATTTAAATCGATTTCTGGACATCGGTATGTTATTGTACATACATCTGATTTATGATTTAGCATTGTATTAGCAACTGTGGTAGGAGGGGCATCAATGACCGCTAGGGGCGGCACGGCCCTCGAATGCCCCACCACAGCGCCGGCCCTGCAATACAGTGCGGCACAAAGCGCTTATGCGCATCCTGAGCGCAGAATGATGCGCTTGAAGCAACATTGAGTCATGTAGCTCGTCGAGTCCGCATTGAAAAGTTCAAAGCAGTGAAAGCACTAAGGAAAGACATATTGATGCAATATCTATCTTGCAATTGTTTATTCAGCCTTTTCTTTTAACAGTTTTAAATTTCAGTTACTGTGCGCATGAAAAACAATCATAGCTGTCTACTCGATTGTTGTGAATGTGATCTAACAGACAACCGGGAGAAAGTAACATGATTAAGGTACAGCAATACAGTCCAGCAAAATAAAGTTGTTTTATGCGAAATCATAGACCTTTATCTACAGATCAAGTATAATAATATTATACTTGAATAATCTTGGAGAGTGTCGTGTTGACTGACGTAACTGAACGCAACGTGCTGTTTGATGCTGAGTGGAGAATGTCTGACAGGGAAAAGTTTACGTGAACTTGAATTAAACGACTTAAATATTCATTTCTACCTCACATTAGACTATAGCAGGGGTCGGCAAGTAAGTTTGGCATCGGGCCAAAAAAAAAAATTCCCACTAGATGGCGGGCCAGAGCATAGTCAACGGATAATTTAAGAAATTAATTGATGAAAAATGCGAATTGCCTGCTGCGACAGACTGGTACAGTGTATTTTGTAACTGGTACTGAGCTGTTACTCTGTGTTAAATCCTGTAGTAAAACAGTCATTAACAAAAAGCCACATAGGCATAGGCCTATGTGTGGCGGTGTCCGGGTTTTACACTGACGAATATTCGATTAGTTTATTTAATTATAGATTTTCGAATAGGTTGTGTGATTATTGTCTAAAAAATCCCCATGTTTGCGGTGTTGATTCGGTGGTGACGCTGCCAGCCTAACGCAAAAGCTGTCACAAGGAACCGGCAAAAGTAATGATTATGAATGCTACAAATGTAGGAGACATTTTTATTGTTTATTAATAAACAAGCTTTCTATATATATTTCTCGTGTCTGTGAGGGAGCTTAAACGCTGAGTTTCGGTTCATTTATGAGACGAGCTCCAGTTCATAAGCAATCGCGCCGGCACCTCCATGTCCTGTTATTTTGTCTGCTATTTGCTTCTTATTCATTAGGCCTAAATCCAGGGAATTGGTTGTTTAAACCTTGATTAAAATTAAGATACAATTGATACAAAACGAAATTCACATTTTAGACAGGCTTTCTACAAAACAAAACTTAATGAAGAGGTCAAAATCATGTCTGACAACGTCTCCCGAAATATTGCGGCATCTTACAACACATCCCGTCTTGCTAAAACATACAATGTGGGCTATCCAATCTTTTGTCAAGCAACATTGTCTTTTATTTCAGTTTTTAAAGACGAAATTAAAAATTGCTACAAAAATGGTTGTTCAGGTGTTTCTTTGTCTGTTTGCGCCCGCAGTATAGGCATATAATCGTGGAATATGATGGGTCCGTGTATCATTCGTTCAATCATTTTTTCCAATTAAAACCAAAAATAAAATAATATAAAACGAATAACGACTAATTTTCTGATTGTGTGATCAGATCAAAAAAAGAAAAAAATAATTAGCCTAGCCTATACTGAATTAGACACATTTTTATTTTTAATTTAACACCTTAGTGGCATATATCAATGAAATCATTTAAAACAGATCAAGTACCAAAACGATTGAACGAATGATACACGGGATTTGTAAACCGTTATTGTAAAATAAAAATAGGCTGATAAAAAAAATAAATAAAAAAAAAACGGACTTCCAAAATAATCCGGCGGGCCAGAAAATATTGCTGGCGGGCCAGTTTTGGCCCGCGGGCCGCCAGTTGCCGACCCCTGGACTATAGAATGGCTTCTGAAGACCTATAATATAGTGCACGAAAACATAATGGTACTTTATAATGTATTTGTGCCTTTTGTGGAGCTTAATGTATTTGCACAATATTGGATTTGGATCGGCCTCGTGTAACCGATACCCGATCCGGCCAAGAATGACAGTTCGGAGCCGATACTGAGTTTCGGATCGGGACATCCCTATTGCAAACTACACTGAAGTTAATCAAATGTTACACAGAGGGTAACAGAAACTAAGCAAGAGGGACATGTATTTGTCCACTAATTCTGCACAGTGCATTGGGATTCATTAGGTATTAACCCACTAACACATTTTTTGGATGACTAGTAAATCGAGTAGTCGTGCAAGCCCGCCCTAGTTTATAAATCTTACAACAAAAAACTGATGTACCGCACCTTCTCTTTTACTCCAAAGGCCTCTAATTTTGGTGCCGACGTGAAGACGCTTTCATTCAGCCTTCTGATTCTAACAGCGTGTTTTCCCCCTTCAGCTGCTTCATTCTTCAAATAGTATAGTAATTACATCAAAAAGCTGGACTGACAGATCAGTATCCAAAATGTATCCTTTACTTTTCCAGCAAAAGCCAGAACTACAGTAACAAAATACTGGGCAGGAAAAAATTTTGCAGTTACAAAAGGTTATTGAACAAAATTTGATACTGTAGTAACACGATAATAATGTAATGCAACAGAGATCGTGATGTTTCATCGGCTGAGAACTTACCGATACTAACGTAAACTCAACCTTCTCAAACAAAGTGAGTTTGGTGTCCTCCATAACCTCACTTATGTCAAAAAATATCTGCGGCTCCTGTGGTGTCTTGATGAACCCAGAATTATCATCCAGCTTGACAACAAGCCCCTAATAGATGGAAGCACGGCATAAGCAAAAATAAATCTTGAATTACTTTACAAATATTATATTTTAAAGATTAGCACCTGTTCCTCACTGGTTCTGCTGCAAATGCTATGTAGGGATGCACCAAAATTAAAAAAAACAAAAATGCCATAAACCTGCCATTTTCTGGTAAAAAAGAAAATGGGCCAAAATATTCGCCAAAAATATGAACAATAATATTTACTTTCACAGATCTCATATCAGAAACTGACATGGAGAGATGAATAACGTGCACAAGAAATTATCCAGTTTTCAATGGACAGTGTAAATGCCAGCTGATGGCATTTTTCCTAAAAAAAGAGCTTATGTGTACATTGTCACCTGATTTTGGAGTTTGGGTTCTTTCCCACTGTCGTCTCTGGCTTGCTTAGTTGGGGACACTTAATATTCAACAATATTATTGATATGCCTACACTGACACTATAGACCCCTTTTCAGTTGGTAAACATGGTGACGTTTTTATGTGGGCGGAGCTTAGGTGGAGGCAGAACGATCCCTCTGGCCGCTTCACTAACGCTAGTTTGCAAGTTTTGTTAGCTTGTTAACAAAAGCTTGTTAACAAAGCAGGTTAACAATGACGAGAGAAAATCTGATTTTATCTTAATGTGCAAGGTCACTCACTGTCCAAGACCGCGATTGTTATTTGGAAAAGTTCATTTTAACGGAGGGAACCCGATTGGCTGACCCGTAACGTTACACGCTCAGTCAATGGATGGACAATCTGACAGGATTAACGATAACGTTACCTCCGGTTGAGTGGCCTGACTTCTACACCAACCTGACAGAAAAAAGAGAAACTGAGGGCATATAAATCTTTAGATGCCTATAACTGTGTGATGAATGGTCATGTACAAAACTACTGTGGTACGATCCGCAGTTCTGCCTAGCCAGCGCCAAGAAGACAACAATATAGAGTGACATTACGGTGCAATTTTAATGATGTGAATATTTTCTAGAAATAAAAATTCCAGATACAGCTTATTCATTTTTCATCGATTCTTGCACCCGACAACACAACAAGAGGACATTTAATAATAATAATAACAATTTAAGCTCCTTATTATGTAGCCAAATCTGTGCTGGTTTGTATTGGCCGACTTCAGTTTTCCCTTTGTTTTGCCTCCAGCTCGCGCAGTGACGTAACTGACACGTCGGCGAAAAAGGGGTCTATTGGATGAGAACTGAAATGAGCTGGACGATGACATGACTGATTTCTGCAGAACTGCTTTGAAAACTAAATTTAATTAAATTAATTTAATAATTGATCTTGACAACGGAACTGAATCAACACTGATCTGACTTCAGCTGAACAATGGCACTATTTTCTTTCAGAGCTGCTGTACAGACGAAATGAACTATTCGCATCATTGAATGATTTTCCTGTTATCACTGAAAAGCTGCTTTGAAACAATCTGTATTGGATAAAGCGCTATAGAAATAAAGGTGACATGACACTGCTCATATCAAAACACTCTAAAAACACACTGATGTCCACAGAAAACCTCTCCTTTTTAAGCATATCGTTGTCGAGTAAATGTACCCTGATATGCCTGAGATGTTAAAGCAAACAAAGACTCTGCACTCATTCAAAAAATCCCAGGGTGTTTTTTGAAGTGGGTAGAGGTGTATCCCAGATCACATTCTCCTACGGACCTCTATAATCAACGATGTCCTAATATAATAACCACGATTAGCTACATCAGTCTGTGTATTATAACTCAGATTCCCCATCTCGGAAAAGTGCAGTGCTACATATAACTAATTATTATTAATCGTGGTCACATTGAGACTGGTGTCTTTGTAACAGCCAAGCCATATCAAGCACTCGTTAAGGTGGGCGTATATTGTTGCACTTGCAGCCTTAAGTACTTTTTTACAGAGCCCTGCAAATTATATGTGGGGGGGGGGGGGATTATATCGTGGACATGGATTAAGAATTCGTTCCCTCGATTTACTAATATGTCAGCATGTTTTACTAATTCTTTCCCTCGTTAGGTAAATCATGCTTACAATATAATCATTTGTGCCATCGCTTTACTAAACTATGGTTACGTTGTAATAATTTGTTCCCTTGTTTTAGTTAAATCAAAAACAAGGGGAATAAATTAGTTCAACAAGGCTACAATTTAACTAAAACAAGTGAACGAAAAAATTAATCATGGGAATGAATTCTCAATTCATGGCCACCATATATATATATATATTAGTCCGCATGTCATGTGCAAGGCTCTGTATTTGTTGTTGGTCCATCTTCTATGTTTTGTTTTTCCCGTTCATGAAGCAACAGCCCGGTCCAGTGTTGCCACTTTGTGGACATACTAATTAGCACCATAAAAATTAAACCTACATGTGCAAGCTGTTCATAAAATCGTGTTATGCACAGAAAGAACATTGTATGCATTCCCTAGCGCACACATAAAAACCGAAGTGTACTTTGGGCTTTACTATAATGCAGTGGTTCTTTAAGGTCAGCAGAAATATATGACCTAATATTGGGAAGCCTTTGAATATCATGTTGGACAATGTGGGGCTTTCAAGTCAAAAAGGTTGATAACCACTGCTATAATAATAATAGCTTAAAAAATACTTATATTTTTCGTAGAACTGATAGTTAATCCAAACAAAGCTTAGTTAAATAAGTTATTATGATCTTAATTTTGATGCATTCCCTACACTCATGTTTGCCATCTATCAATGACATTTCTTTGCCTATGACTATAAATCCTATTACGTAAAACTATAAGTCCTATTATGACCAACGGTGCAATGGTGCTACTTTCATCTTTGACAGCTAGATGCTCCATGCTAACCTAAGACCAAGATATGGTGCAGCTGCGAATCAACTCTTGTGCCTACTTCAAAACAACTACCTAAATATTGTATAGACTCAACATCTCATGTGAATGGGACAAATCACCATGAAAACAACAGAAAAACACTCACTATCTTTCGTTGCTCTTCAGAGTCTGTCTGGAAAGTTTCTGGCAGGAACTCTACATTGATAGCCCACTCCTCCTTGGTTAAGCTGTTGGTGGAAATGTTGAACTGGACCTTGTCACCGATCATCATGGTGGCCTTTGTGATCACGTCACCTGATCTAAAAGATAACCGTTTCTCAGTGCCCTCCACTGTGGTGACCAGAAGACCCAAAGAGGGCTCTTGCTTGTCCATCTGCTAAAAAGAAAGAAAATAAATAATTGGAACACAATTGCTATAAAAAAATAAATAAAAGATGACATTAAAACCCTTCCACACTGGTTCTATAAATACTTATGATTCATGCATCTTTTCAATGCAACCTGCAGAGTACTTTCCAAAAAACCCTCTTATGTTCTCAAAACCACGAGGGTAACAACCAGCATGTTTTTATTACATGCATTTCTGGAACTTATTGTATAGTAAATCTTATTTTTCTTTGTGTATTCAATCAATACCACTGCTTTTACATTATTCTGTTAACTTTGCTTCAGGTAAAGAGATTACAGCTTACAGAATGAGCTTTGTGACTTATGATATGAAACTCCGCTTTCAAATTCTGTAAATTTCAAACAATAAATACCATTTTGGCACTTTTTAATGTGGCGCAACAGATCGCTGCCAAGCGAAGCACCAACGCTTTACTATTAGTTACAGCAGGAAATATGAATGAACAACAGAAGGTATGTTGGAAGACACAGTACAACTGACCGAAATCCTTATGTCTCACGTAATCGCTCAATAAGTGTTTCAACAGCGGAAAGAAGTAAATAAAATAGCTTGTAAACAATGGCATGTAATGTTATATTTACCTTAGAAAAGCCATTAAATGTCCATAAACTCGTTAGTCAGCTAGAAAAAAGAACTCTAGAGAGGAGCATTTTGCTCATTTGTATTTTACCTAACCTGTTCTTCAGTATATGTTTGAATAAATCTGTCAGCTAATGATGGGGAGTCGACTCTAAACAGAAACAACTGTCACATACTTTACATTTATCCCACATGTAGCTTACTTTAGAAATAGATAGCATCCATAGTACATTTATTTTGTAGATACAATAAATATACATTAGTTTTCGTTTATAATCATTAAACTAACCATAATTCATTAAAATCTCACATCAAGAATAAACAAAATGCATACAATAAGTACACTCATTGATGTATGTATTCTATTTATTTCTAATATCTTACTCTCCTGTCCAAGCACTTTTAAGACGATGATCGTGTGCATGTAGAGCCATAATTCATTAAAGAATACCTACTTTCTCGTTTATTTAATTCTGACATATTATTCGACCACGGTTGTTTCTCGTGACTTTTCACTCTGCAGGTATTTAGGCAACAGCTAAGGTAACAATGTTGATAGCTAGCTACTCATCAAGTCAAGGTAATCGCTAAATTTTATTAATTTGGACAGTCCCCCTAAAGGCATCCTGATTAATAAAGGAATTGTATGGCTCTGTGCCAGCAAAGAGTGTGTACGCACGTACGAATGTACACGTGCACGCACACACACACACATCATTATGCCATTACTTAAACTGTGTATGGTAAACTCTAACCTGTATCATGATCATAGACAAATAAATTGTGTTTGTTTTTTATCTTTGAATCGCCTGACTTAAAAGTAGAACTCCGGTCAATTTTAACATTGAGCTAATTTTTTTGTACATTTCGAGTGATGTCAGTACAGAGAACAATGACAAAAATCGGTGTTGCCTACACAGTGTTATCGTCTTTTTAAAATTTGCTCCCTGTTGACTTCAATGGGGCAAGTTTTAAACCTGCTTTTAGCCTCTTAACATCCTTGATTTGTCATTACAAGTGCACAGCCATGTGAGTGGTGTTATTAAGAGTGAAAACGGTCAATCTGACTGCAGTAGATGTGAAACATATGAATAAAAATGATGTTAATTCAGCCAGCTCACATACCTGTATTTATTTCCTGTTTTCGGTCGAAGTCCACAGTAGTCGATTGTGGAGTTCGCGCGCGCGATCATTGGTAACTAAGCAACAGTGGAGACTCAGACTGTCAGCCGATGACGGTGTGTGTGTGTTCTGGGAATATCAGCTCAAATGGATAGTTCATCCGAATCAGATGTTGAACACACGGAGGAGGTTTTTGAGTTTGATGATCGCGCGCGCGAACTCGACAATCGACTACTGTGGACTTCGACCGAAAACAGGAAATAAATACAGGTATGTGAGCTGGCTGAATTAACATCATTTTTATTCATATCTTTCACATCTACTGCAGTCAAATTGACCGTGTTCACTCTTAACACCACTCACATGGCTGTGCACTTTTAATGACAAATCAAGGATGTTAAAGGTGCCCTAGAATGGTTTTTATTTTTATTGTATAATGTTTTCTGGGTTGCCCTTATAATGTTAGTATGTTTTTTAGATCAAAAATAGTCATAATTTAGAAATAAAAGGCATTTTTCCTAGCCTGATTTTAGCCCTGAGCCCAAACGCTCTGTTTGAAGGGGCGTGTCTGCTGTGTGTAACCGGCCTCTGCTGTGATTGGCTGACAGGCTTGCATATGAAATAGCTATTACATGTGAAACACTCTCGAATACTTTTACTACAGATATTATACGTTTTTACTATTACAGCTATCGAGATTAACAAATCGTGAGATGTTTTTGAAATATTTAGATCTATTCCCATCACATAAAATGTTGCCGTGATGAGCATTGAGCAAACAGATGACAGTGTGTTGATCGCGAGAATAAAGATCTTATTGCAACGCAGTTTCTGCACTCTCTCTAATGCTTTCACCAATGCAAACACGATGATGTAAATACAGTATTGAACGATTTTGAGAGAAAGATTACCTGTCTGAACTTGAACAATTACACATTCAGAAAGTGTTGCTTGGTAGCTCGATCGATTTATTTTCAGACGTTCGAGGCCAGCTCTGTATTGGCCCAAGTTGAGGAAACAGTCTCGTCGGTGAAATGTTTGGAAATTTCCAGAGAAAATAAAATTAACCCATTGTTTCTTCAGAGGCTCGGATGAAGGAACTAAATACCTTTGTGTTCATTTGTACATCCAAACACTGAACAACTGCCATGCTTCGGCTGAGCAGTTCCACCTGTCATTGAACATGGGCTGGTATATGCACATTTTTGGAGTCGCACATATTAATGATCCCGACTGTTGCGTCACAGTCGGTATTATGTGGAGATTCGCCTGTTTTTCAGGAGTGTTTTTCAAAAACGAGATTTAAGTAAGAAGGAGAAACCAATGGTGTTTGAGACTCACTGTATGTCATGTCCATGTACTGAACTCTTGTTATTTAACTATGCCAAAATAAATTCAATTTCACATTCTAGGGCAACTTTAAGAGGCTAAAAGCAGGTTTAAAACTTGCCCCATTGAAGTCAACAGGGTGCAAATTTTAAAAAGACGATAACACTGTGTAGGCAACACCGATTTTTGTCGTTGTTCTCTGTATTGACATCACTCCAAATGTACAAAAAAATGTCTACAATCAGATGTTCTCAGACAACAACTAGATCTATTTGTGAATGTGGGGCTACAGTACAAATTTCTACCTTACATTACAAATAATGTTTAAAATGTGATTGAATAACATTAGTCTTACATTATTCCTTATCTAATTCATACTTCGGAACCAGTTTAAACATATCAAGACACTTCTTCAGTTTCTTGTGTTCAGATTGTGGGATTGTGAAAAGCCTACCTCCTTTTCTTGGGTTGGGCTTTTCTTTGGGGCGATTTTGGCAATCGTCCCCTCGTATTTCTCACTGCTTACATCGAAGGAGCCTGCCTCTTTAGGACCAGCCTCCATGGTCACAGGCTTCCACTGCAGATAGAGATGTGAATGTGATTCAGAAGAAAGTGAAAGTTTTAATGAGCACAAAAAAGTATAAAGTTATCAACAACAGGACAACCATGAATAAACAAGTCCTTTTGTTAGTCTAAACTACCTTATCTTCATTTCCTTTTGCTTGTTGATTAAAGGTCACAGAGCCCTCAGGCAGCTTTTTGAGTCGGATGGCCTTCTTGGTGTCATTCACCTTCAACACACAGCATTTGTATGTTATAAAGCTTCGAATACAATCAATCAACAACAAAGCCAAAGATACAGTGTTGTAAAAGAGCCTAATAATAAAACTCACAGTCAAAACAGTGAGCTCCACTTCATCCATGACATTCAACTCATCATCTGATAAATGGTCAGCAGCAGAAGCCGTCAGGTTATCATGTTTCTCTGTCATGATGGTCAGGGTTTCTTTGCTCTTGTTCATGATCACACCCTGCAATAAAATAATAATAAATATATTATGTTTTCAGAAGAAAAGTAGTGCTTGTCTGTGCAAAATTCAGGGTAGGGTGTTCTAGGTGTTAACCAGGCTGACACCAAAGTCTCTTTAATACTGTGGCTTCTAGATAAGTCTTGGGTCTCTCCTTCAAAGTAAACATACATTACATTTTGCCCATTCTTTGCTAGGCTAAAATGATAAGCCTGACCATTTAGAAAAGTAAAATCACACATGTGTGCTCAAGCCACATGATTTAGGATCATTCATTCAAGGTGCAGGATGATACTTGTCCTGTTGGACAAAAGGTTTGGAATATACAGTATATAGGCTATAAAACTCCTTTACTATATAAGCTTTTTTAATGTAAAAAAAAAAAATTTGCATTTGATTGCTAATTGCATCCAATGCATTTATTTATTCATACATACGGTGAAATGGCACAAAGTTGCATTTTCAGCATCATTACTCCAGTCTTCAGTTTCACATGATCCTTCAGAAATCATTCTGATTTGGTGTTCATTTATTAGGAATGATTATTGGTGCTCAATTATTAATAATGGAGCTATTATTTTTTGGTAGTAAGTCAAGCTTGTGGGTGGCCGTTCTTAGCCTGCTGTCACACGATTACTGTTATGCAGTTACTGAAGAGCGGAGGAGAATGAATAAATGGATGTTGTTGTTTTTTATCATTATCAATTTAAAAACAATTTTTACTGCTTAATATTTTTTTCTAGAAACAGTTATACATTTTTCCAGGATTCTTTGTGAATAGAAAGTTCAAAAGAACAGCATTTATTCTGCTATGTTCCGGTGAGAAGACGATCATGCAGAAGCTAAGCACTACATCTACTTATAATGTGCACATCCTTTAATGATATATAAATACCCCAAATGGCATAAAAATCAGACACAACTGTACAGGACATCATCATTCAGAAGGACAGGAATTATGGTCACCACGTAATATGATTGACAACTCTAGACCGAACGAGCGCTCGCTGAGTTATAACAGGAGAGACAGAGCGTGCTTTGAGTGCTCTTTCAGCTCTTCAGGTTCCAAAACTCAGTGGGAAATGAATAGAAATTATATTCTGTGTGACAAAATATTTTTTGTTAACACATGAGAATAAATTAATATTTCTCCAAATATGCGCACTTTTGGACTAAGAGCCCTGACGGCCGCTGTTCAGTGCAGCTGCGTGAACAAGTAAACAAAAACCGCAGCAGAAGTGACTGAATATGAGTGCATGTTTTTATTCTATTCAAAATATGTTACCGATTGATTATTTGGCACACCTGACATTAATTAAGAAATTAATGTCACTGCAACTGGATAAACAGTGGTCAAATATCGAAGCTGGAGTCATATTTCTGATACACAGTTTGTCCAGATCAAGTAAGAGTGAGATTATTGAACGTTCAGTGAATGAAAACAACAACAATCTGGGGCCGCCGGCGATGCAGGTTCAGGAGTAAAGTAGAAAATTTTTAAGAATCTTACAGATACAATGCTTATTTAATTCAATATGGATTTTTCAGTTCAGAGCAGTTACAAGCGTACGACGAGCAAATACTTCAACAGTTTAAACTTTCAAAGACAAACCAAGAAAAAAGGCCGGTGGATGATGGGATACTTACAGTCTCCCTGATTTCTTTGGTGAGCTGAAAAGTGTCTGGTGTTTTTGGTTTGATGTTTGTGGCTCTTTGTTCCCTGGTAATAACATTTGTCAGCAACTGGAACTCCACTCGATCATACAGTAGCAGAGTTATATTGGTGTCCGCTTTACCGAAGGGCAGTTTGATGGGATCCGTAGAGATAATGGTCCTGATGCGGCCAGGATTAGCCTCCTTGACATTGCCCTGATTAAAAACATAAATAAAGAGATTTTTAATGCTTCACTTAGTACAACTCTATACAACAGGACATTGTTACCATGACACAATAAAGTAGTGGTTCTCAAAGTGAGGGGCGGGTGCACAGGTACTGCAGAAGAAGAGCAGAAAACACATTAAAACAGCATTTAAGTGTGTAAATAGTGGTTGGTTGGCATTTCGTCTCTATAAGAGAAGACAAACATGAAGAAGCTGAACTTGTGAGACGCTATCAAAAAAGCTCAATGCAGCCACTGATTATACTGTTCACCCAAAGCATCACTGAAATACACTCACCGAACACTTTATTAGGTACACCTGTCCAACTGCTCCTTAACACTTAATTTCTAAGCAGCCAATCACATGGCGGCAACTCAGTGCATTTAGGCATGTAGACATGGTCAAGACAATCTCCTGCAGTTCAAACCGAGCATCAGTATGGGGAAGAAAGGTGATTTGAGTGACTTTGAACGTGGCATGATTGTTGGTGCCAGAAGGGCTGGTCTGAGTATTTCAGAAACTGCTAATCTACTGGGATTTTCACACACAACCATCTCTAGGGTTTACAGAGAATGGTCCGAAAAAGAAAAAACATCCAGTGAGCGGCAGTTCTGTGGGCGGAAATGCCTTGTTGATGCCAGAGGTCAGAGGAGAATGGCCAGACTGGTTCGAGCTGATAGAAGGGCAACAGTGACTCAAATAACCACCCGTTACAACCAAGGTGGGCAGAAGAGCATCTCTGAACGCACAGTACGTCGAACTTTGAGGCAGATGGGCTACAGCAGCAGAAGACCACACCGGGTGCCACTCCTTTCAGCTAAGAACAGGAAACTGAGGCTACAATTTGCACAAGCTCATCGAAATTGGACAATAGAAGATTGGAAAAACGTTGCCTGGTCTGATGAGTCTCGATTTCTGCTGCGACATTCGGATGGTAGGGTCAGAATTTGGCGTCTACAACATGAAAGCATGGATCCATCCTGCCTTGTATCAACGGTTCAGGCTGGTGGTGGTGGTGTCATGGTGTGGGGAATATTTTCTTGGCACTCTTTGGGCCCCTTGGTACCAATTGAGCATCGTTGCAACGCCACAGCCTACCTGAGTATTGTTGCTGACCATGTCCATCCCTTTATGACCACAATGTACCCAACTTCTGATGGCTACTTTCAGCAGGATAATGCGCCATGTCATAAAGCTGGAATCATCTCAGACTGGTTTCTTGAACATGACAATGAGTTCGCTGTACTCAAATGGCCTCCACAGTCACCAGATCTCAATCCAATAGAGCATCTTTGGGATGTGGTGGAACGGGAGATTCGCATCATGGATGTGCAGCCGACAAATCTGCGGCAACTGTGTGATGCCATCATGTCAATATGGACCAAACTCCCTGAGGAATGCTTCCAGCACCTTGTTGAATCTATGCCACGAAGAATTGAGGCAGTTCTGAAGGCAAAAGGGGGTCCAACCCGTTACTAGCATGGGGTACCTAATAAAGTGGCCGGTGAGTGTATTTACATTTTTTGTTTATTTAAATTAAAAGTTATGTTCTGACCTATCATTCCCTCTTATTGTAATATTTTTCGATGTTTCAATGGCTTTACAAAGTGAAACTATTGCAGGTGTTTTTCATTGCAGGTTTTTCAATCATTTTTTCAATAATTTCAATCATTTTTGTGAACTTATTTGGTAATCAGAGGTGGGGTAAGGCTTGGGGGGCACCAGATTTTTTGAAAGGTTTAAAGGGGGACGTGACCAAAAACGTTTGAGAACCACTGCATTAAAGCATAATCTCCACCACAGACTCATCAATGTGCCTCATTACATACAAAAATTAAGTAGAGAGAAAGAGCTTTTTTAAAATCCATGCAGGACAGATTTAATCAATCTCCCAAGCCTGACTTCAGACTACTGTGCATCTACCCCAGGGATGGGCAACATCAGTCCTGGAGGGCCGCCGTCCTACAGAGTTTAGCTCCAACCCTGAAAAAAATCACCTGCCTGAATCTTTCTAGTAATCCTGAAGACCTTGATTAGCTTGTTCAGGTGTGTTTGATTAGGGTTGAAGCTAAACTCTGTAGGACAGTGGCCCTCCAGGAATGAAGTTGCCCATCCCTGATCTACCCAATTAGAAAGGTAGGGGTCAGATTTGCAAGTGAAGCCACCCACCACAGTTTGAGATGTTTAGGTGCAGGTAAACATAAAATTGATGATATCAAAATAATAAAACAGCATAGAGCAAAATGGTTAATGACTAGATTTCCGGAGCTGACTATCTGAAGCTTACAGACCATGCCTCGGAATCACAAATGTGTTTCTGTAATTTAATTTGCATGCTATTTAAAGGGTTTGCTCACTCAAAGATAAAATTTATATCATCAATTCCTCACCCATGTCATTTAAAACCTATTGAGACTTTTGTTGATCTATGACACATAAAAGACTTATTTTTAATGCAATATGAGAGATTTCTGTCACTCCACTGAAAGTGAATAAAAGTCTAAATTATCAGTCTCTTCAGACAAATGTAATTAAACTGGTCAATTGATATGGATTTATCTTCCATTCTCTTTTGGCGTTTTGGGTGAATAGACTTTCAATGGAGGGACAAACTATATATGAAGATGAAACAATCCTCATTTGTGTTTCGAAGACCCAAAAGTCTTAATGGGTTTGGACCAACTTGAGGATGAGTAAATGATGAAAGACTTTTGGGTGAACTATGACTTTATGGTGTATGTCATCGTGGACAGATGTAACAATATGATAAATTAAATTAAAACTAGTGACATTTCTAAAACTAAAACAATCCTAGTGTGGACTCGACTATCTTGTGTACACGTGACTATCTGGCCTTTATCCAGTGCATGTTAAAGGAATTGAAACCTTCAGACATTCTCAATCCTTTTCTTATCTAACTCACCAGGGCCAGCAGCAGTCACCCATGCACAAGCGGAAAAAAAACTTGTTAATTTGTTCATTTATGGTTAATACATAACTAATTGATTGTATATAAGGTAATGATAGTTGATATGATTAACGCTTGAATATGCATTAATGAATGTATTTGCTAAAGTCACTTTGTCCCTGAAGTTGTTGTGATAGTGTGTGTCGAGGCAGCTGTGTTCCCACTCACTGTTTCTGCTTATCACTCAAGGCCAACACACACACACACACACACACACACACCTCCCTCAACGCTCAGCACTCCCTCTTCCTCCCCTGAAAAGCTCTCATATTTCTATTCTCTGTACACAAGTGGATTAATATTGAATAGTGAGATTAAAACCCCATATCAAATAGCTTGACAATCAGTTTCTCTTTCCTACCTTAACTGAAAGTTGAGGAGGGACATGCTCACTCTAGACAGCATCAGAAAAAAAACTTTAATTTGATAGATCTACCTGTACTAGCGATGTCAATTTACAAATTCCCATAATCGATAGGCCTAGTTGTTAAAATGAACAATCAATTAATCATTAACATCTTAAATCTTAAGCGGGGTGGGGTGCTACTAAATTGTACATCTGTCTGAATCATACACTTTTTTTTGCACCAGTTGATGTGTCTATTTAAATGTTTTAAACCATGTACGATATCATCTTGTAATATCAACCAATAAATAGCTCAGCGGGAACGTGCAGTGTAGGTCTTACAAAGCTGTCTTGGCTTATGGCAGCAAGAATAGCCAACAGGTGCATCTCTACAGCAACAGATTTCAGCTTCAGGTCGGGTCAAACAATCTCAGGTACTGCAGGCCGGGTTCAGGCTTCAGTTTAAATCCGAGCATATATAACAATAGTATGACGACCTATTTACACAGAGGTTAATAATATTATTTAATATAGTTAATATACTTGTCATACAAATCTACAAAATACAACTGTAGATACCATTATGTCAATCCCTTTTGTCGGGTACTATTAGCTATAATTTAGTCTATATTTCATCAACAACACAAACTCAGGAGCTAACTAGTTTGGTTGCTTACAAATAGCTCACTCTCTCCTTCTAGCTAAACGTGACCTTCTCCACCGCTTAAGCATCTAATCGATTTAAATATTTACTGAAGTATGATTACATCACAGCTCCTGTACAAATCTGTGAAACAGCCAATCAGAACAGACCTCAACATTATTCATGACCCTTCCAAATAAGGTAATAACAGTCCATTTCATTCTAGGGACAAATCTTATGGTTGTAAATGGACATGTAAAACCATATCTGGAGAATGTTTGCTATCAGCTATCAGAGAACAATTAAAAATATTGTATCAATGTTAGCTAATATGAACTAACAATGAGAAATACATGTGTTACAGTATTTATTCAACTTTGTTAATATTAGTTCATACAAATAGAGCTGTTCATTGTTTGTTCATGTTAGTTCAGAGTATAACGTAATAAGTAAATGTTGAAATTGCTATTAACTAAGGTTAATAAATGCTGAAGTATTGTTCATTCTTAGTTCATGTTAACTAAGGTAGTTAACTAATGAACCTTATTGTAAAGTGTTACCAGCAATAGAGCACTAGAGTTATTCAATCAAGAGCAGTGAGTGATTTTCTGTTTTTCTTTTGTTGTTTGATTCTTATTAACAGGATATATAGCAGTAGGTTGCAGTACGCTGTCACTTTAATTCACAGATCGAATGTACACATGCGATTTCTTCACTTGCTGTTTAAGTTCACATATATATACACATTAGGGCTGTCACTTTTGAGAAAAATCAAATTCGAACGGTTATCGGATATCAAGCAATGTATTAGAATATATTCGAATTTCTACGAGCCCCGCCCCCCCACCAAAAAAAAAAAGAAAAACACCGTAACGGAGAATAAATCACAAATGTATTAACAGTCTGACAGTCATAAACAGGACTCAGGCCTGTCTGAAAAAAAATCTTTGACTTGATGTTTTAAACAGCACGTTATCAACTCATACAGGTTATTAATTCATATATTAATCTATATGAAGTGGCACTATGCATAGCCAATCACAAAATTAGGCTACATGGAAAAAAAAACTGAATCGGAACAGCACGGCACGGTACAAACAATAACTTGACAGCTTAAACAGCAGCAGGAGTAAGGCCTATAACCTAGCCTAATTCATTTCTTAATATTGTTTGCTAGAAACACCAATTTATCAACTTGATCTGGATCAAGTGCGGCTCTCTTTTTATTGGCGTTATTCCCCGCGGTGGAGAACGCGCTCGGAGCGCGCGCGCACACACAGGTATTTGCGCGTCAATGTTGAGAGAAGTGGTATCTACGGTGTAGAACCCAAACTATTTCCAGACACTACTTTTTAGATGAGTTGGGGTCGTAATTCTCCACTCAGGCTGGCCGTTCTGTGCGTTATCTTCCATTTTCAAAACAGGGAGACTATTGGCAATTATTCGCTTGATTTGGTCATTGGCCGACGCTACAATACGTTTAGAGCGCCCGCTCCTGGATGAGATGGCAAACAATAAAATAAAAAAACAAACGGTCTAATCATAGACTGTAAAAAATGCGCTAAACATGGCACTTTAAAAACCGGATAGTTTATTTATAATTCGATATTTCACGTCATGTTCGAATGCATATTCAAATATCGAATAAAAAGTGACAGCCCTAATACACATGTGTTTTTGCCATAACCTTGGGTGTATTTGACAGTTTAAGCACAATAACATGTGAAAGAGACTTGGTTTAATATTCAAGGGACGCTCCGTCTGACAGCCAGCTTTCTGTGTGCGTGCTTCAGATGTGTGTGCTCAGAAAACCATATATCAGAAGTTCAGACTGGTATGGCTTTAAAACACACGCAGATAATAAACTTTCATGATGATGAAGAACTGCAATGTCACGTGAGCGTGACCGCGATAGAGATGATCAAAACCAAACAGATGTTTTGTCTTTGGCAGAGTATCTGAGGCACGAGCTGTAAAGTCTCCGTCCTCTTCGGGGGTGTGAGGAGCAGCAGCTCATTTGCATTTAAAGATACATGCATGAAAACAGCATGTTTTTCCTTCCACTCAAAAATTGACTAAATTGACTTTTACTCACATCAGGAAGGACTGTGAGAACTACGCCTTCATACACCGTACTGTCAATGTCATCTGTTCCTCCTGGTGCCACTTTCACATCAACCGCACATTCTTTTCCCTGACATCACAAGAAGTTATAGTACAAAAATTAGTACAAAACCATTTTCAATACGCAAAATGCTTTAAATTAATTCTGGGATTTTAGCTCAGATTTTAGCTCATATATATAAACACTTACCAGATTTTTCACTACTGTGAAATGCACTTTTACCCCAGGCACCAAGTTAGCTCGGTGTCCAAAAAAGGCATCAAAAACAAAAGAGAATTTCTTCAAATCCTCCCGTTCAATGAAACCACAATTATTCTGAGGAGAAATCAAAATGTTTGATACTCAAAAAGCGTTCCGATTTTCAAGTAAAAAAATAAATAAATCACTCATTTAAATAAAAATGTAACACAAATGGTTTTATGGTTTTAAATGTTAACTCGGAAAATAAAGGATTGAAAGAAATTCTAAAAGAGATCTTTCCAGTCCTGGCTTCTGATTGGTCAGCAAAGATTCCAGTGACAAGTCATTTGTCTCTCCACACACCACAACATATTTAAAATACATAATCAGATACAATCTTTGTCATGGAATACACTTTTTTAGTTACAGAGTTAATAGTTTGAATGTTCTTATTTCCCTTAAATTATGCATTGCTTTCATTATGGCTATTAACATCATGCACAATGATATTCTAACTAAAATTAAACAATTTTACTATAATACAAAAAGTGTTTTATGTTGCATATGTCTGTCACCGTTGGTTAGGTCAAAAACTGATGATTAATATGGAAACCTTTTATTACGTCACGGTTTAGCATCACATTTGTTTAGCGCACACTGACATGTTCAACACATTATTCATTATTAATAATATACTAATATAATTGACAAGATTATTAATACTTACGCCAATAAATGAAATGATTCCCAATGAGCGTCCACGAGGAGTGCTGAAATGAAAACACACATGGCAGATTACTTCAACAACCTCTCCTTTCTCAGAACCACAATAGATTTTCCAGCAAAAAAAAAAACATGGCTATAAATTACTTTGCAGAGATATTTTTGAATGCTGATATCTTTGATGCCATTGATTTGGAAGGTTCTGTCTTTGTGTCTTTTGGTGCCGGCTGATCTTTTTGCTTCGGAGGTTGGGGTGGACAGGCATTTCCAGGGAGAGGCATGCTCTAAATTAAAAACACATCAGACATTGCACTGCAGATCTACAAGCTTATAGAAGAGCAAACATTTAGTACTGAATTAAATACAAGTGTGAACTTACAGTGGCATTGAACGCTTCAGGTTGTGGCTGAACTGGACCTGGGCCTCGGAAGTCTAGTGGAGGTCCAGCAAACCCTCCTCTCTCTCCAAATGCATGATTGCCCTTATTTACATACAAAAAATATATATATATTTGCTTCAGTCTACATTAAATAAAATCGACAACTGTTTTTAAATGAAATATTGCAGTATATTTATTATAAATGATTAATCCATGACCAGCATTACATCTTAAAAATGAATGTGTCCTGCATAATCTTTAATCAAAATAACTTCCTTTCCCTCTTGCATTTATGATGCGTCTACTGGCACGAGGGCAGGACAACCTGTCAATCATTTGACATCACAGCGATAGCAAACAACCACCAATAATCCAATCAATTCCTGATGGACAAAAAGTTTTTTCTTGTTTGTTTCATTCTGATATACGTCACATAATAGGAAAGAAAAAACTATTGCAACTTCAGGCTCTGTTTACATCTGGTGTTTAAGATGCGTTTTGGTCGATCGGATCACGAGTAGATTCAAGTAGATTCAAGTAGACATTCCCATTTACACCTGGTGTTTTAAATCGACTCTTTTGTCCACTTTCAACCACTTCTGTCCTGATTTCTTCAAGGGGCGGGTCTATGGGCCTTTTAAGATCTTTAATCTACTGGATGAAATAAGCTCACGCAATTTACATATGAACAATATGTAAGACCAGCTGAACGCTGTGAGTGTGTGTTAGAACATTCGGGCTCATTCACTAAACATGCGTACACTACGCACACATTTGTGCATGAAATGTGCGTACAGACGATTTTAATAAATGTCTTGTGTGTCCATTTTTTTAAATTGAGATTTATATATCATCTGAAAGCTGAATAAATAAGCTTCCCATTGATGTATGGTTTGTTAGGATAGGACAATATTTGGCCGAGATACAACTATTTGAAATCGGGAATCTGAGGGTTAAAAAAAAAAAATCTAAATATTGAGAAAATCTCCTTTAAAGGTCTCCATTTCTGTTGGCGATTGTGCTGCATCCACTTACAAAAATAAAATTTTGATATATTTAAGATAGGAAATTTACTAAATATCTTCATGGATCATGATCTTTACTTAATATCCTAATGATTTTTGGCATAAAAGAAAAATCGATAATTTTGACCCATACAGTGTTTAGTTGGCTATTGCCACAAATATACCTGTGCAACTTAAGACTGGTTTTGTGATCCAGGGTCACAAATCACCATTTACCAAAAATGTCATAAAATTTATTCTAAATTAATTTACGAAAAAATATAGGAACTGAAACCACACGTACACAAAAATCACTTTGTACGCCACGGCCTTCTAATCGCGTTGTTACATTTCATCCTAACACGACTATAATTATATTGAAGTAGGCTATGTTGCATTAATTGTATTATATAATCCATATATAAAATGATATCATATGATAATATTATTAAATACAATTAAATGTTTAAATACATTCGATAGCAATCCAGTCAAATGCATTTTCAACTACCTCTGGAAGTTGTTGAAAATGGACAAGCTCAAAATGTTTTAGACCCTGTTTACTGTATTAAGCCTCGAAAAACGTAAGCTCTTTTTTTTCACTATATCAATACTATAATAGTTCAAAGCAGATCATCTTATCCAGCTCTACATTACATTATTAGCAGAATGTTCCATTCTTCATCTCCAAACTTTTTAATTAAAAAAATTCTTCATACTTTTACACTCTGATCTAGGGCTGGGCGATATGGCCAAAAATTAATATCTCTGTATTTTTTGGTTAAATGGCGATATACGATATATCTCTGTACTTTCTAAGTTTTTCTATTTGGATAAAGAAAAGCTGTATTTTTTTGTATGCAATATATTATGTGCAAAAAGGTGGTTAAAATCACATTACATTCTAACAGTGTAACATTATAATTTAAAAACAAAAATAATTGTTTTTAAATTGACTAAAGGCTAAACTAAAAAATAAAATAAAAACAAAAGCACCAACTAGCCTAATTATATTAGCCTGCATTTGCCATTATAATGGTCACTTTCATAAAAATACTTGTAGGTTTAAAATTCCACATATAGCAGATTTATTGTCTCCAACAACAAATATTTTAGCAATATGTATATTTTATTCCGAATTATTGCGGTACTATTCTGTGCTCCGTCTGTTTGGCGCGCGTGCGCGGCGGCGCTCGTTCTCGGAAGCTTGAGTTTCAGTGGAGATTCACTTGCAGAAGCTCGTCCTCCTGACAGTGAAATGGACATATTTGTTTAACTTTCTAACATTTACAGATGGAGAATATAGCTGTGAAATGTAAGTTAAGCACTGAGGAAAGCACCACATCCCAAACCCATTAAACAGCGCTAGTGTGTATCTGTCAGGCAGCAAAAGTATGTCAGAGCATGACAGGGCAAACTGCTTTAAACTTGTTAACTATATCTTACCAGTTATTTTGAAGTCCTTAATATGTTGGGACAAATGTTTAGGACTAATTATACTATGTAGCCTGACGTTACTTTCACTGCAGGAGCTCACAGTGCGTCCTCCGCTATTTTTCAGATGTGCTCGTCCAAACTACTGTATCGATATAACGGTATTGCCTTATTCCGTATCGTTGCAAAAAAAAAATTTATCGATATATTGTACAAACTCGATATACCGCCCAGCCCAACTCTGATCCAACTTGACTAATATTATTTTTCTCCATCAATAGTCTATATCAAGGGGTTTCATTAGGGGCCGCAAGACAGGGTCAACAAGTCCGTGGAAAAGCAGTGCCATAAATATAACAATCCAAAAATGAACTAGGCTAATTAAATAAATTAATAATAATAATCCAATTTATTTTAACCAAATGTATTTGTTTAAGTTAATAATACATTGTAACATACAAATAAAATGTAATGTAATCAACATATTTATAATATTGACTTTTCTTACTTAAATATAGGCTCTAGCTGCTGCGTTTTAAATTTTAGATTGAGTGTCCATTGCATGAGGATGATCATATTTGGGAGTCTGTGGCATAAAAAAAAAGTTTGAAAACCCCTGCGCTGGTCTATATAACTATTTTGTAAAACTCTTTCAAAAGTCATTAAGTAGCTTTGTGGGAATCGTTTAAAGGATAGTTCATGCAAAAAAATTAAAAATTCTGTCATCATCATCATTTACCCACCCTCAAGTTGTCCAAATCCTGTATGAATTTATTTCTTCTGAACACAAAAGATGATATTTTGAAGAATGTCACGGATCCCCTTGACTTCCACAGTATTTTTTTCCAAACTATGAAAGTCAATGGGGCCCGTCAACTGTTTGGTTGCACATATTCTTCAAAATATCTTCTTCTGTGTTTAGCGGAAGAAAGAAATTCATAAAGGATTGAAACAGCTTGGGGGTGAGTAAATTATGACAACATTTTCATTTTGGGGTGACCTATCCCTTTAAGATTCGATGACAATCAGAATCCTATTCCATGCCCAACAGACAATAGTCCAGTCATTTTAAGCCAAAATGGGGGTCGACCTATAACAAATTGCAACAGAAGCAAACTCAACTGATTTATATCCTCAATATGTCCCGAGTAAGGGGAAAAAAGCCCTGAAGAATCCCAATAGGGGAAAGTTTAGAAAAAGATCCAAATATAACCTATTCATACACCTATTCATTATTTTTCTCACATGAATAGGGTAAATAATAACCTTTAGATATCATCATGAAAATTACTGAGTTGATTACTTACATTAAGACAAACAAAACATGTATTACAAGTTTTTTTTTTATTGTTTGTTAACATGGGTAAACATGCATGATAATCTAATTACATATGTGCTAATTTGCATAAATAGCACAACATATCTAAACATTGGGTACAGCCAGGTGAAAATGTCTTGTAGAATCTTGTTGACATCTTACAGTAAATTTGTTCTAGATTGACCCCCATTTTGGCTTAAAATGACTGGACTATTGTCTGTTGGGCATGGAATAGGATTCTGATTGTCATCGAATCTTAAAGGGATAGGTCCCCCAAAAATGAAAATGTTGTCATAATTTACTCACCCCCAAGCTGTTTCAATCCTTTATGAATTTCTTTCTTCTGCTAAACACAAAAGAAGATATTTTGAAGAATATGTGCAACCAAACAGTTGACGGGCCCCATTGACTTTCATAGTTTGGAAAAAAAATACCGTGGAAGTCAAGGGGATCCGTGACATTCTTCAAAATATCATCTTTTGTGTCCAGAAGAAATAAATCCATACAGGATTTGGACAAATTGAGGGTGGGTAAATGATGATGACAGAATTTTCTGGTCTTTTTCTAAACTCTCCCCTAATGGGAATCTTCTGGATTTTTTCCCCGTTACTCAGGACATACTGAGGATACAAAATCAGTTGAGTTTGCTTCTGTTGCAATTTGTTCTAGCTTTTTACATAAAATGACTGGACTATAAATAACACTTGGCTTAACAGCTACGTTATTGGGAAGTGATTGGTCCGCGTGACAGTACAAAAACATCAGATGACAGATGAGGACCCCAAAAACTTACATGTGCATCCATCTGTGGCACAAAATGAGGGTCTCTTGGACCGTACTGCTCCATTTGGTTGAATCCAGGGTTCATCCCGTGGAAACCTGGTCCGCCTTCATATTCAGACGGGTGGAAGTTCGAGGGTCTTCCCTGAAACTCAGGCGGGCAGAAATCAGGACGTCGATCATTAAACTCAGGCGGGCAGAAATCAGGACGTCGATCATTATTAAACTCAGGCGGGCAGAAGTCTGGAGGTCGGTCACAAAACTCCGGGGAACGGAACCGCGGTGCACAGTCAAGCTCTGGACGGTAGAACCGCGGTCCTGGGGGGTGGTTCCCAAACTGTGGGTGGTTCCCAAACTCTGGGTTGTTCCCAAATTCTGAGTGATTCTGGAAACGCGGATCAGGACCGTCAAAAGCCTGGTGGTGGAACTCATGTCTGTCGGGAAAGTTCATCGAGCGGAAAGGCTCATTGTGCATCATTAATCCCTGTGTTTCATGCATAAACCGTCTGTCCCCTTCCATGTTATCCATCATCATCATTCTGGGGTTTTGGGGCCCGAAGTCGCGATGGGGCCCAGGGAACCTCTGTCCAGGTGGGCCGATCGGGCGGACAGGAGCAGGACCACGAAACCCGCCGTGAGGAGGAGGAGGGGGTCTGGGTGGAGGAGGTGCTGCCATGCCATGCTGTGGTCCAGGTCCCATAGTCTGAACATTTTTCTTTTTTTTCAAACGCTTTTTGTCCCCAAAATGGTTTTTCCCCATTTTCCAACGGTTGGCGGCTAGTGACGTACAACAGCCACAAGTTGCTCGGTGAGCCGCTAGCGGGCCAGACGAGCCGTGACACTAACACGTTAATTCGCGCACACGACCATGCAGGTGTAATACTGTTTACGTCGCATCACCGCAACAAATTAAAATAATACAATTGTTTTAATACATTTGATTTCAGCTATGAGCTACTCACTTGACGCAAACTAAAGTTCAACTGTCCACCGCACGGACTCACTTCTCCAAGAACACAACACACGCAGAGAAACAATACAAATGGCCAACGGATGTGACGCAACGGATTCAAATTTCAAAATAAGAGTGCACAAAAGATGGCGTAAAAAAAGAGGATCTTCTGACGCAGGACCTGACAATTTTGAATCAATGGATTCTTCAAATGAATATTATTTATAACTGCTTATTTACCTATGTTCAGACTTAAGAAATAAAACCTACTAAAGAAAACATCTGTCGTATTTTAACGACTTTCAACTCAGTGGGAAATTTGCAATCATATATTTATATGGTTTAAATAAGCGTAAAAAAATGACTTTTAGTTTTAGTCTTTAAAATGTTTTACTTCAGAACTCCATATGGTGACATACAGAATCTACCAAAATGACTCTATGAAATCAGTGTTCTTTCTTCTTCAGTTTTTTGTAATAGGTTTACATATACCAGGAGATTGAGACTAGCTAATACTGTAAGTGACAAACTTACCT
This sequence comes from Semotilus atromaculatus, assembly GCA_031834385.1. NCBI lineage: Eukaryota > Metazoa > Chordata > Actinopteri > Cypriniformes > Leuciscidae > Semotilus > Semotilus atromaculatus. The sequence goes on from JAULUF010000025.1 coordinate 6,721,829, forward strand.
GCGCTATTTATCTATTATACAAGGGAAAGGACAAATGTAGTCATAAGGACAAATAATAAAAAAGAATGCTATGTGTAGGTTGAATTCAGGTTGATTGGGACACTTTTTGTAATCCATCTCAATGGCAAAAAGTGTCCCACCCAATCAGTAGGTTTATTAGGCTACTAGGACTAGCAGACAAGTAACTCTGGTCTGGCAAGTGAGTGGGACAAACTTGGAATAATTAAAGGAAGGTTTGGAAGTGATATAGCTTGTCCTTCAAAACAAGATCTATTTTGGCCAAGTTACTTAAAAATTATAGCTATAGCTAAAAGACTCATATTGGTTCAGAGAAAATGGATAATTACACTAAGCTACATGATTGACAAAAGGTTGTTACATTTAAGCCTTTTTAGGATAAATATATAAATAAATAAGAACATCTCCAAAAGAAATGTATCATAGAAAATAAGCATTAGATCATAATGAAGACACTTTAATATATACAATGCTACCCAATAGTCAGCACATGTGCCATGGCATTTACATACAGGACTAGGCGTATCACTAATTTAAATATAATTAAAGCTGCAAGCAGCATTTAGCGGTGTTCAAGCAGTTAAAGCCTTTAAGCACAAAGGCATCAAAATTTAGCATGCATTCAACCACTGACATAATAGATGGAAAAGACCATTTACAGCGAATACAGGCAAACCATAGGAAATATACACTCACCGGCCACTTTATTAGGTACACCTGTCCAACTGCTCCTTAACACTTAATTTCTAAGCAGCCAATCACATGGCGGCAACTCAGTGCATTTAGGCATGTAGACATGGTCAAGACAATCTCCTGCAGTTCAAACCGAGCATCAGTATGGGGAAGAAAGGTGATTTGAGTGACTTTGAACGTGGCATGATTGTTGGTGCCAGAAGGGCTGGTCTGAGTATTTCAGAAACTGCTAATCTACTGGGATTTTCACGCACAACCATCTCTAGGGTTTACAGAGAATGGTCCGAAAAAGAAAAAACATCCAGTGAGCGGCAGTTCTGTGGGCGGAAATGCCTTGTTGATGCCAGAGGTCAGAGGAGAATGGCCAGACTGGTTCGAGCTGATAGAAGGGCAACAGTGACTCAAATAACCACCCGTTACAACCAAGGTGGGCAGAAGAGCATCTCTGAACGCACAGTACGTCGAACTTTGAGGCAGATGGGCTACAGCAGCAGAAGACCACACCGGGTGCCACTCCTTTCAGCTAAGAACAGGAAACTGAGGCTACAATTTGCACAAGCTCATCGAAATTGGACAATAGAAGATTGGAAAAACGTTGCCTGGTCTGATGAGTCTCGATTTCTGCTGCGACATTCGGATGGTAGGGTCAGAATTTGGCGTCTACAACATGAAAGCATGGATCCATCCTGCCTTGTATCAACGGTTCAGGCTGGTGGTGGTGGTGTCATGGTGTGGGGAATATTTTCTTGGCACTCTTTGGGCCCCTTGGTACCAATTGAGCATCGTTGCAACGCCACAGCCTACCTGAGTATTGTTGCTGACCATGTCCATCCCTTTATGACCACAATGTACCCAACTTCTGATGGCTACTTTCAGCAGGATAATGCGCCATTAAAGCTGGAATCATCTCAGACTGGTTTCTTGAACATGACAATGAGTTCGCTGTACTCAAATGGCCTCCACAGTCACCAGATCTCAATCCAATAGAGCATCTTTGGGATGTGGTGGAACGGGAGATTCGCATCATGGATGTGCAGCCGACAAATCTGCGGCAACTGTGTGATGCCATCATGTCAATATGGACCAAACTCCCTGAGGAATGCTTCCAGCACCTTGTTGAATCTATGCCATGAAGAATTGAGGCAGTTCTGAAGGCAAAAGGGGGTCCAACCCGTTACTAGCATGGGGTACCTAATAAAGTGTCCGGTGAGTGTATATTTAAAAACTTTTTAACAGTTATAGCGCCACCTATGGTCTGATCTCCATGAAACTTTGCATGCTTCTTCACCATGACACATATGCTCCTCAATTTTTGTCAAGTTCTGAGTTTTCCTTTAGGATTTATAGGCTTTTGAGAGTATTTTGTCACGCCCCTTTTCTAAAATGGTCTGAGTTATGATCAATTTAGTACTTTTGGTTGCTGTAGCGCCACCTATGGGCCAATCGGGGTCATACTCTGATAGGTTCTCCCCAAATTGAGGCCTACCTTCTGGCCAGGTTTCAAGTCTCTAGCACTTACGGTTTGGTCTGCACGATCTGTTTTACAAATCCTTACAATTACAATATGTTTTCCAGCACTTTGTGCTTGAACACCTAAATATTTACTTATCAGGGTCCAAGCACCATACAGTGACACAGTGGCCTTGTCTCTCAAAAATTATACGTCTTATAAAGACGCATCTCTTTAGCCAACCACTCACACATTATGCATCTCATACTCTAGTCAGATCAAATGCACATGATTATCTTTGCTTAAAATATATGAACAGCAGAAAAGCGAATTACTTTCCATTTGTGTTTCTGTTTTATCTCAATGCTAGTACATCAGCTCCAGTTTGGATCCAAGTCTCTTATGAAGACTTCAGATGACCAACACCTGTGAAGAGTCTCCGACTCCTGCGAGGACTTCAGATGACACCAACTCTGAATCAACATGCACCAATGCTACATTTTCAATATAATCATTATGTTCACAACTTGTAATAATTACTTCACTGATCTTATTGTTTTTTCCTAAAATGTATACATAATGTTAGCTAACTGCATGATTTCTATATGTACATTTCTGATGCAGGGAGGAGATCCAGTCAGATGATTAAGTCAAATGTTATTTCTTAACAGCAGACAATCAAATAATAAATGAAGATTAAAATTAATTAATCCATAATCAGGATTAAAAGTGTAATAAAGAAACATACAATGAACAGTTAAAATCACTTCTAATATTTCTAAGTAACATATAATTAACAAACTGAGTATAATATCCTTGCCTAAAGATAAGTAAGTGTTTGAGAGATCTCTCTTTGAAAAGACAGGTTGCCAAAGGAGCAAGGTCTCGTCCAAGATGAGACTGACCAGTACAGAATATACTCTCCCTCTTATGCAGATGCTGATCAGAACAGGGCTAAGTTCCTCTTTTACTATCACATTGAGCAGACACTAACGACACAGAGATATCGTTCTTTTGTGGTTTCACACCGTGGAGGGGGGCCATTGTGGTAGATTTTCCCCCTACGCACCTGACTTATGTTGAACCACCTGAAAATATTATACTCAGTTGAGTTACCTCTGAACGCGCAAGTTGATGCCTCAGGCTGCAATCTAACCCCGTAAAGAGTCTCACAAAGAGTCCATCGACGTCTCGCCCCCTATCGAACACTGTCACTTGGGAATAAGGTCTCTAGTGTTCTTGCCACACACTATCACTTGGTATTAAGGTCTCAAGTGTTTCTTGAGTTTGATCAAATGTTTGATGTTAAATCAGGTTAGATGTTAGAAACATGGTTAGTTTAATATTCAGTTTAAAATGTCCACATTGTCTTGCACCCAAAGGTGTCAGAAAGTTGTTCATCTTAATACAATACAAAGAACTAATGCACAACATGTCTCTTCTGCAAGATGTTTAGCTAAGATATCATTAGTTTAGCACTTATTAATATTCTGAGATATTCAAGCATTTGTGGTCTGTCTACAGCCTTTTGACCTCATTTAAACAGAACAAAAGTTCACCCTAAGTCAATCAGAAAAATGGAGGCATAAAGATTAATAAAAGGAAGGCATTAAACATTTCAAATGATAATAATGGTAAACACATCAAAAAGAAAATAATGAGGAACACATCAACATGATAATGTTTCTTAAAATATTATTGATTACATTTGGTTATATGATATTTACGATCTAGATGATTAAATGATAAAACATAAGCAAGTGATAAAACATAAGCAAGAAATATACATTTTTCTTTTTCTGCTTCATCAATTTCTGAAATACATAACTTGGACACAGTCACCTCTGATAGCAGATCAATCTAAATTGTAATGTAGACACATGCATTTTCTGTAAAGCTGCTTAGAAACTATATGTATTGTGAAAAAGCGCTATACAAATAAATGTGAATTGAATTGATAGTGTGAAGAATTTTTTCCCAAAACTATAAAGCTTTTGTGCAATGGAAAGATTTCATGGATGTTAAAAGATCTTCATGGAACCATCAATGCCACTTAAGAATCATATTTTTAAGAATGCATGTGGAAATTTGTTGCAAAGACGTTGCAATATTTCTCACTTTTACAGACCTGTAGAAAACTTTCCCTTATTCCAAAAAAAATAATAAAATTTTGATCTTGAAAACTGTTCATGTCCTTGTTCCTTAATATAAAAACAATACAGTTCATGCTGAGCATCTGTGCTGTAGATAGCTGATGATTGAATTTGATTAATGATTTGACTTTTTTTGCTCAAAAATTCAGTGACATGCTGGCATGACCTGAGGCTTTAACAGTCTTGCAATCAATCATACGTCACTTCAAACTCACACATTATGAAACTATTTGTGATTTTAAACTTGCACAAAAAAAAACACACAAAAAACCCCCAAATAGCCTAAATATTAAATCACGAAAATCTGACCTTTGAGGATATACTTATTATACTTATTATACGTAGTATAATCTTAAAAACATTCTTTTTTTAAACTCAACTTTAAAAATACAAGTGAAATAAAGCTTGTTTTGTTTGAATCTGCGGGGCAAATTGCCTTGTTAGCGTTATCTCATTCATTAAGGGTTCATTAAGAGCCACGCCCTAGTTTGAGACGAATATAAATGAAGATCAGGTGGGTGGTTTGGTGTAACTGCAGAGGTGAGTTTGTGTCTTTTAGAAAGGTAACTGTTAATAACTTCTGGGAGCTTAGTTTGTGTTAAGAGTGTGTTTTATATTTCCAGGGTTTAAAGGCTCAGAATTAATTTCCTACTTGCTGTGATACTCGACCATAATGGTGAGATCATTGATTGTCACATTCACTTTATTGTTACTGTTTAACCTCTTCACTGTGTGACTGTAGTATGTTTGCTTGTTTTTGGCAAACCAGAGGGAGTGCATTTCCATACATATTGGTCAAGCAGGTGTCCAGATGGGTAACTCTTGCTGGGAGTTGTATTGCTTGGAGCATGGTTTCCAGCCAGATGGGACCATTCTTGGAGGTGGCAGCTCATTGATAGACTCCTCTTTTAGTACTTTCTTCAGTGAAACGGGTGCTGGGAAACACGTTCCTCGTGCAGTGTTCATTGATCTGGAGCCGACAGTTGTTGGTGAGACTGAACTCCATTCAGGCTTTTTGTCTTATTCCTTTTCAAAATTCTTGTTCCCGTCCAGTGTAGCTTATATCCTTATATCTTTTGTTTGAAATGCAGATGAGATCCGCAACGGACCCTATCGACAGCTGTACCACCCTGAGCAGCTCATCAGTGGCAAAGAGGATGCCGCCAATAATTATGCTCGTGGTCACTATACCATTGGCAAGGAGATCATAGACTCTGTGCTCGACCGGATGCGCAAAATGGTGAGATTTCAGTCTTCAATTTTGAGGTTCTTTAAAGGTTGTTCATGGAACTGCAGATACAAATGTCCCTGTGTTTTGCCGTTGCACAAGTTTTAGATGATGTTCTTCATTCTTAGGAAAAATTTATGTTTTAAGGACCATTCCCTGAAAAGTTCTTTGGGAACCCAAAATAGTGGATCTTTGGCATTTTATTTTAAACATCCCTCTTTTGAAGTGTGTGTATGTGGTGACCCTTCAAAGACCTCTGCAAGATTACTGGGAGTATTTGAATCCTCACCTCTCACTTTTCCCCCTCTAGGCGGACCAGTGCACCGGTCTGCAAGGGTTCCTGATCTTCCACAGTTTTGGTGGTGGAACCGGCTCTGGTTTCACCTCTCTGCTGATGGAGCGACTATCTGTCGATTACGGTAAAAAGTCAAAGCTGGAGTTTTCTGTATATCCTGCCCCGCAAGTCAGCACGGCTGTGGTTGAGCCCTACAACTCGATACTTACGACCCACACGACTCTCGAGCACTCGGACTGTTCCTTCATGGTGGATAACGAAGCCATCTTCGACATCTGCAAGAGAAACCTCGATATTGAGCGTCCCTCATACACTAACCTGAACCGGCTCGTCGCCCAGATTGTGTCCTCCATTACTGCGTCACTGCGCTTTGACGGCGCCCTAAATGTTGACCTCACGGAGTTCCAGACAAACCTGGTCCCTTACCCTCGCATTCACTTTCCACTGGTCAACTACGCCCCTATCATTTCAGCTGAAAAGGCCTACCATGAGCAACTCTCTGTACCGGAGATCACCAATGCCTGCTTCGAGCCAGCGAACCAAATGGTGAAGTGTGACCCTCGCCGTGGAAAATACATGGCCTGCTGTTTGCTGTACCGTGGTGACGTGGTTCCGAAAGATGTCAACGCCGCCATAGCCAACATCAAGACTCGACGCTCCATCCAGTTTGTAGACTGGTGTCCAACGGGATTTAAGGTGGGAATCAACTACCAGCCGCCCACCGTTGTGCCAGGAGGGGATCTGGCCAAAGTGCAGAGAGCCGTGTGCATGCTAAGCAACACCACAGCCATCGCAGAGGCATGGGCACGCCTGGACCACAAGTTTGACCTGATGTACGCGAAGAGGGCTTTTGTTCACTGGTACGTGGGTGAAGGGATGGAGGAAGGGGAGTTCTCGGAGGCTCGGGAAGACATGGCTGCACTGGAGAAAGACTATGAGGAGGTTGGTGCTGATTCCACTGAGGACTGTGAGGAGGATGAGGAATATTGAAGACGATGAATGTATTTTTATAATTAAGTAAATAAATTTGAGAGCATTAGAAAACTTGTTGCTTCTATGACTAGTTTTGCCTTCATGACCTTGTTCACATGTGGTTGTTTGTGTCCTTGGGCATTTAGGGAAAATTGAGCCACAGCTCAGTTGTAGTTACATTTTATAGTGGGGTTCATGCATGCCAAATTATCGGGTTAGATTAAATGTAACCGTCAGTAATTTCCTTTATGGTTTCTAACCGCTTCCAATTCTATGCTGGAAGAGGGAAAACACATTTGCAGGAGGACTTGGATCAGTGAGTCTTGAAGCTGGTTGGATAGGCCTACTGCAAAGAACACAAAATGGTTCAAATTGCTGCAGTATCGTGGTCGGGGCCATCTTGAAACATTAGTCCATTGTTCCACACATAGCAAGAGACCAAATGCAAAAACGAAGTATTTGAATCTCTTCATCTCACTGAGTTGAACTGCCACAGTAAATCTGCTTAATGCCGAGTTCAGACTGCACGATTCTAGCCCCGTTTTTTGGCTCGCTGACAGGTTTTGAGAAATCGCCGACAAATGCCCGAATTCACAGGCAAATCGGTGCTCGTTCATGCGAGTGACAATCATGCAGTGTGAATGAGCAGTACGCGATCTGAGAGAATCACAGGGTCACCGAAGCCTGTGAGATATTTGGCATGCTAATATCTGGACCTGTCAGCGATCCCAAATCCTGCTGTGTGAAAAGTGTTCTGACTGAAAACTACATTGGCAATGACCGACAGCCAATGAGAAAGCAAGATACAGAGTAGCGGGGAGTTCGGGGAGGAGTTATAGACCAGAATATCAGTATTTTAATAGATATATTTACAATTATATCAAACAGAAACAAAGTAGCCTACGTATTGCTTGACCAGCAGCACATTGCAAAATTATCTTTACCCCCGTCTCTCTTTGTAGAACACACAATCCTTGCTCAGAGGTCAGCAAGTTGATCTAGTCTCCCCAACCATTTCCTCCTGCATAATTTTTATTTATTTTTTATTTTTTTTTCACTGCAAATCAGCTCACAGACAATTGGGATCGCAAGCTTCTTGCAGGCTATAATTTTTAATAACAATTTGAGTCTCGCGCGAGAACTCCGGTCTCACGCACGCGTGATCTTGCGTTATTTTCTTATCACTTCTCGCGTGTGTTTGGTTGTGAAACGTAGTTTGCGTGCCAAACAGTTTCTTCCTATTGTGAAGTCATGCAGTGTGAAACCTCCTGTCGCCGATCCATCGTTCAGTGTGAACACAGCAGTGACTGAATGCTGGCCAAGATAGTCATGCAGTGTGAAAACAACAGTAACCCGACTACTTTGAAAATCGTGCAGTCTGAACTCTGCATAAGTGTTTACAGAGGTGTGAAGAGTAGCCTACCTGAAAATCATACATGAGTAACAGTATAGATACTTTACAGTGAAAACGACTACATTTCAAGTCACAATTTCATTACCTCTTGAGTAAGTCTAAGCTTGATTTCAGACAGGGCTTGGATTCATCTGATAATTTTTCTTATGTATACAGTTATTGCTTCTGTCCTGCAGTGTATTGCTTTTCAATTTATAACATCTTATATTCATGTTCTTCACAAACTTGACTTGTGGACTAAGTGCTTATTTGGGAAACCACCTCATCTAACGTTCATATTTTCTTTATTTTAGCCTGACCATCCCAGACGCCTCCCAGTAAATTTATAGGACAATTTTAGAAATAATCTTATTTAATGTATCACAATGTTTTATAAATGTAGACATTTTGTAAGAAGTGCTAAGAAAATGAAATGTGCACTAAATGCGCAAATCAACTGCTAGTGGAAGTGAAAGACAAATTATGTAGAAAGAAAAGGTAATGTCTTCATAAAATTGTATGATCAGTTTTTCAGTAAATATATAAATAACAGAAATTAAATGATAGAACAGTAATGTAAACATCAGCAGATTATAGAAGATATACAGACAGTTAATTTTTTTTAAACAAATACGTGTGCTTGCCCTTTGACTTTAGATTCAAACGTCTTTACTTTTACTTCAATAAATGTAATTTTTTTTGCTTATTAAACAAAAATGTGGGGTGGGGTGGTTTGGTTTGTCCACTAAAAATGGACATTAGTTTGGAAAATCACAAACCCACTTAAGTAATAATCGGTATTGGTAAAATAAAGTATTGGTATCACATCACCCATCCCTTCTTCAGAGCGGTCTGTCATATCCCATAATTCATTACGTCCAGGAACTTACATCTTATAACATATCTAGGAAAACTTTCCAGTGTAGGTTCAATTTATTAGATATTACATATCCAACTTGTGTTGGAAATTTTAGTGGTGCAGCGATGAGTGTTTTTTGATAAAAACATTTTATAGTCTAATTTAATTTTCAATGTGAACAACACAATACTCGCATTATTTATACTACAAAACAGCATAGAATAGTGCATAAGTACACAAACTAGGACACACATACATTCCACGGCTCCTGAGTGATGAGTCACATGACATTAAGTTTGGGTAATTGGCTCAAAACAACTTTGCAACAGAACGGAGTACTTATGGCAAAGATGTTAGACTTCATTGTAAATCTTGCACTTCTGAGGGAACAACAGGCATTGAGAAGAATGGAAACTGAAGGACAGCTTTCTCCAGGAATTACAGATCTCTTACTCCATCTTAGTTTGCTAGTCCGGATCAAAATGCAGGGGACTTGAGATGGTTTCAAAACTGAGCTAGTTCTTGGGGACTTTCACCAAGCATGCTTTCTGGCATTAAAGACAACTAAATGGAGTGCAACAAAACGTCTCGGTTACGTATGTAACCCTCGTTCCCCGAGTAGGGAACGGAGACGTTCCGTCGGATGATGACGATTGGGGTTTTGCTTAGAAGCCTATCACCTTCGAGTATTACAAAACGAGCCAATGGGTCTGCGGAATTTGCATAGCGTAACTCCACCCCACGCTGTGGGTATATAAGGAAATACGCTGGCATAGCGCAGTCATGTTTTCCTGCTGAGGAGCCGAGACTGAACTCAGGCATTTCCAGCAGTACAGCGGAAGTGGTCATAAGACGGAATGTCTCCGTTCCCTACTCTGGGAACGAGGGTTACATACGAAACCGAGACGTTCCCCATCGTTGTCACTCTGAGTTCCACCGGATGACGACGATTGGGGTTACCAGTCTAATCCCGCCACCTTCACAGCTGTCTTCCAGTGCCCTGCGTAAATCTGAGATCCCTGTCGTGAGGCTAGCATGGACGAAGGACTCCTATTTAGCACAGGCATACCAAGGTACAGTGGGAAGCATGTCTCAGTAGAAATGCGCTAGATCCCAAGAGGAGGCTACACTCCGGGTGGACACGTGCAGGTTCCATAGATCGGGACGAGGGTGCCAAAGGGTGCCAAAGGGTGCCCCGTCTCTGAGAAAGGAGGTCATTCCTCAGAGGGTTAGGCCAGTGAGGGGCTGTAGCGAGGAGCATGAGGTCTGAGAACCAAGTCTGGGTGGGCCAATGGGGCGCAACCAGAAGGACCTGCTCGTCGTCCTCCCTGATCTTGCACAGGGTCTGTGCGAGAAAGTTCTCTGGGGGAAACGCATACTTGCGGAGGCACCGCGGTCAGCTGTGCGCCAGTGCGTCCGTGCCGAGAGTGCCCTCGGACAGGGAGTAAAACAGGCTGCAATGGGAAGAGTCGTAGGAGGCAAACAGATCTACCTGTGCGTCGCCAAACCGTTCCCAAATCAGCTGGACCGTCTGGGGATGGAGTCGCCATTCTCCAGAGAGTGCCTGAATCCGTGAGAGCTCGTCAGCTGCACGGTTCAGGTCTCCGGGAATGTGGATAGCACGAAGCGACCTCAGATGCTTCTGACTTCATAGAAGGAGGTGGCGAGTGAGTTGTGACATACGGCGAGAGCGTAGACCACCCTGATGGTTGATGTACGCTACGGTCGCGGTATTGTCCGTACGGACCAGTACACGTTGGTCTTTGAGCATGGCTCGGAAGCGGTGCAGAGCCAAATGTACTGCCAACAACTCGAGGCATGTCCATTGCACATGGCCCCCCAACCCGTGGCTGAGGCATCTGTTGACACAACAATACGCCTGGAAACTTGAACTAGGGGCACGCTGGCCCGTAGAAAGCTGAGGTCCGACCACACAGAGAGGATTTGACGGCAGGTCGGGGTAACTGGGACCCGGAGCTTGCCCAAGTGCCATGCCCACCTCAGGACTCGGTCGCGGAGCCAGTGCTGAAGCGGTCTCATATGAAGCAAACCCAGCGGAGTGGCGGCCGCTGCGGATGCCACATGCCCCAGGAGCCTCTGAAATAACTTCAGTGGAACCGCATTCTTGCTCTGGACTTGGCACAGGCAAGTCAGAAGTGACTGCGCGCGCTCGCTCGTAAGCTGCGCGGACATGGCGACTGAGTCGATTTCCATACCGAGAAAAGAGATCCTCTGCACGGGGCATGAAAGTAGGCGTCCTTCAGGTCGATCGTTGCAAACCAATCCTGAGGCCGAATGCATTCAAAAATGCGTTTGGCGGTGAACATTTTGAACAGAAGCCTGTGAAGGGATCGGTTCAATACTCGCAGGTCCTGGCCGTAACCCACCGGATTTCTTTGGTACAATGAAGTAGGGGCTGTAGAAGCCGGACTTCATTTCGGCTGGAGGGACAATCTCGATCGCACCTTTCGCCAGTAAGGTAGCGACCTCCGCTCGCATGACAGGGGCATTGCCACCGACCATAGTGAAGCGGACTTTTCGGGGAGGAGATCGTGCGAACTGAATCGCATAGCCGAGCCTGATGGTCCTGGCGACCCAGTGGGACAGCTGGGGGAGCCGAGGCCACGCGCCCAGAAACTGCACCTGCAGGGTCATGGGGACCACAGACATACCCTCGGTGGGGCAGCGAAGTGGTATGACAGCAGCTGGCCGCCGGGGCAGTATGTGTTTTATAGTCTGTTTCTGGGCAGCCGAGAACTTTTGGGCGAAGTCATCGACTGCTCCGCTGAATAGGCCAGCCTGGGATATGGGCGAGTTGAGGAGACGAGCCCGCTCAGCCTCGCACATATCAGCCAGGTTAAGCCATCTGTGGACATCACCGGGCCAAGGGAATGTGCGGTCACTTTCATCGCTCGGAGAGCGAGGTCAGTGGTGGCACGCAGCTCATCAAAGAGCCCCTGGTAAGCTCTACCCTCGTGCATGTCCCTGAGCATCCTGGCTTGATAGAGCTGCAGGATAGCCATGGCATGCAAGGAGGCGGCGGCCTGGCACGCATCTCTATAGGATTTCGCCACTAAAGTAGATGAAAACCTACAGGCCTTGGACAGGTGCTTTGGGTCGCCACGCCACGTCGAAGCGCTCTGATGGCATAACTGCATCGCTACAGATCGTTCGACAGGGGGAACCCAAGTGTACCCTCAGGACAGGGTGAAGGGTTCCACGCACAACCGAGTCGTCATCCCCAGAGGATCCCAGCTCGCCTTGTGATGCGGCGATCGACATCGCCTCATCATCTGGAGCTCCGAATGAAACACGGGGCACGTCACTATTTGAAGACGGCCCCGCAGCAACATTCGAGGAGCTCACGGGTTGCTGAGGAACAGAGGGGGGTGTGACCCGAGGAAGCATCGTCGGGGCAGAGTTCCACACCGTCACCCTCAGATCACCCTGGCCACGAGCCAAAGTGTCTCCTCTCGTGGAGGGGACAGATTGGGGTGTGGCAGAGGGGACTCTACCTCTATTGAGGTCACGGAGTCTAGATCTCAACTCAGCGATGGTCATGTTCCCACAGTGAGAACATGACTCATCCACGAAGGCTGCCTTAGCGTGCTATAAGCCCAAACACGCTATGCAGCGATCGTGCCCATCAGAAGGTGAGACGGAACGACCGCACCCAGAAATACACGGGCGAGACTTCTTTAAAAAGACGTGCCACGTGCAAGCTCTTTTGTGAGAGGACGCTCAGCAGCCTGCGCTGAAGCGGCCAGGGAGAAACACACACACTGAATGCAGACCACTGCACAGATCAGCAGGCAGGAATGTGAAGCTCGCTGGAAATCGCCTTTGCACCAACACAGACTGGAGAGCTACTCATCTCGAAGAATACTCGATGATGGTGGAGCAAGATGGCGCCGGTGTGTTTGGCTGGCCGTCTGTCACTCTCTTTGCTTTTCTTAGTTTTACTGATCTTTGACCTTGGTATTTTTGAGATCAAGTCAACGTTGGTGTATGATCGCCAAACTCTTTTGAATCTAAGGTTCCATGTCAAAGATGTGCTTACCTTTGATAATGGAGGAGAAAAAATATGGCCCCCGTTTCTCTCTGAAATCCCAATTGACCTGAGCCGGGTCCCGGTGTTTGCTTCCAGGAGAAGACGTCGCCGTCGTGGTACCCGAAGCGGACGGCTGGTAAAGCTGAAGATCCGCCTTAAGAATTTGTATATTTCCCGGTCAGTGTGTGGATTATTTCCCAGCATGTTCATACCATTACGCCTGTTGGATCCGATGGATGCCTGCCTGGTACCTATCAGCATGGATGCGGTGGTCCAGCCTCACCCTTGCCCTTCCAGGCTCAATCGTCGTGGGGTGAATCCAGGAAACCTTTGCCCATTGTGCCGTGCTCCCCCATCGGCTAGAGCCCCCGTTCCTGCTCCGGCCAGGGTTGGCTTGGTGAACACTCGATCGCTGGCCAATAAATCCTTTATTCTTAAGGATTTTTTTTGTTCCCATGAACTGGACTTTCTCTGTATCACAGAGACGTGGTTGAATGTGGGTGAGTCGGGCGCCCTGTTGGAACTTTTACCAGCGGATTGTTTTTTTTTTAATACACCACGAACATCAGGTCGCGGAGGAGGAACGGCAGTGGTTTATAATTTTTTTTTTAAATGTAAACAGCACGTTCAGCAATCCTCTTTTACCTCCTTTGAGCTAACTTCTTTTGAGGTGGGTCGTTCTAATCCGGTACTATGTGCCGTTATTTACCGCACGCCTAAATACAATAAGGATTTTATTGCTGATTTCTCTGAATTCATGACCGATATCTTGACTAATTATGAACATGTTCTTATCGTTGGTGATTTTAACATACATGTATGTTGCCCTGGTAAACCGTTGGTAACTGAGTTTTTATCATTGATTGATGCTTTTAATCTGACACAGTCCCTACGTACAATTACACATGAAAAAGGACACACTTTAGATCTAGTTCTGTCTTACGGTTTGCCTGTGTTAAACCTAGAGACACACGACGCTGTATTTTCTGATCATATGCCTGTGACATTTGAGACTGTATTTGCCCGTGCTGTGATCAAAACTCCCGTGCCTGCACGAAGCTATCGGATTATTAACCCCTCCACTGCCACGCAATTCTCTATGGCTTTCGACCAGCTCTGTCCGCCTAACATGTATGATGTCCAGGAGCTCAGTACCTGGTTCCATTCTTCCTGTAAAGCTGTCCTGGACTCGGTAGCGCCATTAAAGGTTAGGCAAACCAGAGTTAAACCTGAACTGTGGCTTAATGCCGGGACTCGAGCTGTCAGACAGGAATGTCGCAGAGCTGAGCGTAAGTGGAAAACAGATAAATTGCAAGTGTCCTTTCAGATTTTTAAAGATTGCTGGCGAAACTACCAGAATGCTTTTAAAGAGGCAAAAAAAGAGTATTTTTCTAATATTATTTCATCTCATGCCCAGAATCCACGAATGCTTTTTAGTACTATTGACTCTCTTTTTAACGCTCCACAAACTGCTGGTTTGGAATCCTCCACTGAACTCTGTAACAATTTTATGCAATTTTTTATTGATAAGGTCGCGTCTGCGAGGGCTCTCACCTCTCATCCTGGTTTTGATCCCTCTGTTTGTGTTGCTTGTCCTGTTGCTTTTAATCAATTTGAGCCTGTGACACTATCACATTTGAAGGATGTGGTTACTCATATTAAGCCTTCTGGCTCTCCCTGTGATGCTCTCCCACCACGGCTGTTTAAAGAAGTTTGTCTCACTATTTGGTATTGGGTGCTTGCTATTGTAAATGGTAGCCTGTCATCCGGTGTGGTTCCTGCAGACTTTAAGCATGCCGTAGTGACACCCCTGATAAAGAAACCTGGTTTAGATCCTACTGTGCTGAATAATTTTAGGCCAATATCCAAGCTTCCATTTGTATCTAAAATCTTGGAGAAAATTGTGTATTTACAACTAAAGTCTTTTCTTGATGAGCAGGGTTTATTAGAGATTTTTCAATCTGGATTTAAAACCCTGCAAAGCACGGAGTCAGCACTGTTGAAGGTCTGCAATGACATCCTCTTGGCATGCGACTCTAGCAATAACGTAATTCTGGTCCTGTTGGACCTTACCGCTGTCTTTGATACTGTAGACCACAGCATTCTAATCTCAAGGTTACATCACCAAGTAGGACTCTGTGGCACTGTCCTGGAGTGGTTTAGATCCTACTTGTCTGACAGAACATTTCATGTTCAAATGGCTGAGTTTGAATCGCGTGCTGCTCCGTTGTCATGTGGCGTCCCTCAGGGTTCAATTTTAGGCCCCTTGCTTTTTTCATTGTATCTGCTTCCTTTTGGGTCTATTCTTAGAAAACATGGTATTTCTTTCCATTGTTATGCAGACGACTGCCAGATTTATGTACCCTTAAAGCGACATGACACCTGTTCTATTACACCTCTTTTAGCATGTCTGGAGGATATTAAAGCATGGATGGCCTTAAACTTTTTAAATTTTAATGAAAAGAAAACAGAGGTGATAATGTTTGGACCTGGTGGCTCATATGAGACCCCCCCTGTTGAGATGGGTCCTTTAGCCTTGTATCTTAAACCGACAGTTTTAAATCTTGGTTTTAGACTGGACAGTGACTTTAAACTGGACAGTCAAATCAATGCCACAGTCAAATTAATTTTTTTTCATCTAAGGAAGCTGGTAAAAGTGAAACCTTTCCTTTCCAGGCAGCAGTTAGAAACCGTAATCCATGCCTTTATTTCTTTACGGCTGGATTACTGAAATTCTCTTTATTTTGGACTCAGTCAATCACTACTCGCACATCTGCAGCTAGTTCAGAATGCTGCTGCACGGGTTGACTGGAACCCGGAAGAGAGAACACATCACTCCCGTCCTGGCTTCACTTCACTGGCTGCCTGTGCATTTTAGAGTCCATTATAAAATCCTCTTGTTTACTTTTAAAGCTTTAAACGGTTTTGCCCCGTCTTATTTAACTCAGCTACTCAACCGCTACACTCCCTCCCGGTCACTCCGATCGGCTGACCAGTTGCTCCTGGTCGTCCCCGGATCCAAGCGGAAGCTCAGAGGGGACAGGGCCTTCTCTGTTTGTGCTCCTAAGTTATGGAATGCCTTACCTTTGACCATTCGTCAGGCTTCCTCAATACCGATTTTTAAAACTCTTCTTAAAACTCACTTCTACACTTTGGCCTTCAACCCAAACTGAGACTTGATCCTATCTGCTAGTATTTGTTTTTATTTGTTTTATTTTGATATAGTTTTTTTTTTTGGGGTAGATTTTCACCCCCAGTTTATTATTTTATGATACTGTGACTGTTATTTTTGTTTTGGTTGATGTTTTGCTGCTTTTATGTACAGCACTTTGTTCAGCTGCTGCTGATGTGAAAGCGCTTTATAAATAAAATGATGATGATGATGATGATGATGATGACACTCAGAGAATACAGGCTACAGGAGTGAAGAGGATCTCTTGGCTCCGAACCAAAAACATGACTGCGTTATGCCAGCGTACTTCCTTATATACCCACAGTGTGGGGCGGAGTTACGCTATGCAAATTCCGCAGACCCATGACATTTTCTTGCCATTGGCTCGTTTTGTAATACTCGAAGGTGATAGGCTTCTAAGCGAAACCCCAATCGTCGTCATCCGACGGACCTCGGAATGACAGCGATGGGGAACTAAGGTAGGTCAGTTCTTTCCAAGATTTCATCCTCACAACTTGAAGATGTTTGGGAGCTTTTCTTTGGCTAATGTTACACACTGTATTGCATGCAAAAAACAATGAAAACAAAAAAAACCCTCTACACTCAACTTGAAGAAAAGCATTTATTTTGTGAGCTGAAGTTGAGTAACTTTTTTTTTAAAGTTGAACAGAGAAAACATTTCAGAAGATGGACAGTATATGAATATATAGGTCTATCTCAATTCAAAATTGGACTTTGGAAGATATTTTATATCTCCATATCTATACAAGTGAACATAAACACGTCCAAAGAATTAAAACTTTTTTTTTTTATGAAAAACTGAAAGCGATCACGGTGTGTTTTGCTTAGCAAATAATGTGACGAGCTACAATACTTTTAAATATTTATTGCCATTACTGCATCTTACAGTTTTTTTCAGTCGCTAAGAAGCGTTTGTCCAATCAGTTGTCACATTTTTAAAACTCTAAACACAGTTAGCACAGTATCGGTCTTTTGTGTCCATACCATTCACACATTTCATGTCGTTTTCACACAATATGCAGTCACTGAACACATTTCCACAATGCTTGCATTTTCTTAACAGACAAGCTATACCTCCCAACAAAAGTATGGATTGTTTTTGTAGTATTTACAAATGTTAACACACACCATCCCACAATAGCAAAAACAATATTCCAAACCTTAGATACAGTATAAAAACCTCTGTTTCTGCAATGATATAAGTTCAAAAACAATATATCTCAGCTGATAATAAAAAAAAACAATTTTTTTTAGTGTGTATATATGGGTGGTATTATTTGTTATTTGTATCTATTGTATTTATTGATGAGCAGTTTAGTTATTTTATTTATTTGTGAGTGGTTTTAACCGGACCTCAGTACCTAATTTCGTTCCAACTCATGTACCATGTTTTGGAATGACACAGACACACAGTTGATTTATGTTTGGTAAACTGGGCCAAGCACATCTGATTCCAGTCTGGCTTAGACTCAGTGGCAGGGGTTATTTTTTTCTATTACATTGACACTTATACAGTAAAAGGAGGACTTTGAGGAGTGATGTTTTTGGAAACAGAAACAGAAAAAGACAAACACTGAAATGTCTGGACAAGGAAGGAGAAGAGCAGGCCCAGTGAGAGATGCAGTGAGAGATGCAGGAGCAGTGTGAGATGCAGTGAGAGATGCAGTGTGAGATGCAGGAGCAGTGTGAGATGCAGTGAGAGATGCAGTGTGAGATGCAGGAGCAGTGTGAGATGCAGTGAGAGATGCCGTGAGAGATACAGTGAGAAATGCAGTGAGAGGAGCAGGAGCAGTGAAAGATGCAGGAGCAGTGTGAGATGCAGTGAGAGATGCCGTGAGAGATGCAGTGAGAAATGCAGTGAGAGGAGCAGGAGCAGTGAAAGATGCAGGAGCAGTGAGAGATGCAGTGAGAGATGCAATGAGAGGAGCAGTGAGAGGTGCAGGAGCAGTGAGAGGAGCAGGATCAGTGAGAGATGCAGGAGCAGTGAGAGATGCAGTGAGAGGAGCAGGAGCAGTGAGAGATGCAGTGAGAGATGCAGGAGCAGTGAGAGATGCAGTGAGAGGAGCAGGAGCAGTGAGAGATGCAGTGAGAGAAGCAGGAGCAGTGAGAGATGCAGTGAGAGGAGCAGTGAAAGATGCAGGAGCAGTGTGAGATGCAGTGAGAGATGCAGTGAGAGGAGCAGGAGCAGTGAGAGGAGCAGGAGCAGTGAGAGATGCAGTGAGAGATGCAGGAGCAGTGAGAGATGCAGTGAGAGGAGCAGGAGTAGTGAGAGATGCAGGAGCAGTGAGAGATGCAGTGAGAGGAGCAGGAGCAGTGAGAGATGCAGGATCAGTGAGAGATGCAGTGAGAGGAGCAGGAGCAGTGAGAGATGCAGTGAGATGAGCAGGAGCAGTGAGAGATGCAGTGAGAGATGCAGGAGCAGTGAGAGATGCAGGAGCAGTGAGAGATGCAGTGAGAGGAGCAGGAGCAGTGAGAGATGCAGTGAGAGATGCAGGAGCAGTGAGAGATGCAGTGAGAGATGCAGGAGCAGTGAGAGATGCAGTGAGAGGAGCAGGAGCAGTGAGAGATGCAGTGAGATGAGCAGGAGCAGTGAGAGGTGCAGTGAGACGAGCAGTGCATATATTTAACAAATTGTGTTTTTGAGAAGAAAATTATCCAATTGGCCAATTGTGTTTTGTAGGTGTGAGTCTGTGTTAAGAGTTTAGAAAAAGAATCTGAAGTATGGGTAAGTGCTTGTTAGCGATTGAAAAAAACTGTAATGAGAGAGGCTAAAGGAAATGTTGGAGTTTGTAGGGCTCCGGTGCTTGACACCATCAGCAGGAAGTTAAAGCACCATCCTTGTTCATGGACTCGCCTGAGAAACTAGTCATTTTTCATGCAGCCCTTAAACACGGACGCTGATGCTTTTCTCTTCTCAAAATCTTTGAAAATACTTCCAAATTGAAATGCTTACAATCATTCAAATTTCATGGATGTTAACAGATCTTTATGAAACCCTCAATGCCAATTAAGAATCATATTTTTTAAGAACGTATGTGGAAATTTGTTGCAAAGACGTTGCAATATTTCTCACTTTTACAGACCTGTAGAAAACTTTCCCTTATTCAAATAAAATAACTACATTTTGATCTTGAAAACTGTTGAAACATGTCCTTGTTCCTGAATATAAAAACAATACAGTTCATGCTGAGCGTCTGTGCTGTAGATAGCTGATTGAATTTGATTAATGATTTGACAATAATCAATCTTGTTGAAGCTCAAATATTCAGTGACTCCAGCTGGCATGACCTGAGGCTTTGACAGTCTTGCGATCATTCATGTCACTTCAAACTCACACATTATGAAACTATTTGTGATTTTAAACTTACACAAAAAACACACAAAAAATTTGTGAAAATCTGACCTTTGAGGATCTACTTGTAGTATAATCTTAAAAACATTCTTTTTTTAAACTCAACTTTAAAAATACAAGTGAAATAAAGCTTATTTTGTTTGAATCTGCAGGGCAAATTGCCTTGTTAGCATTATCTCATTCATTAAGGGTTCATTAAAAGCCACACCCTAGTTTGAGACGAATATAAATGAAGATCAGGTGGGTGGTTTGGTGTAGCTGCAGAGGTGAGTTTGTTTCTTTTAGAAAGGTAACTGTAAATAACCTCTGGGAGCTTAGTTTGTGTTAAGAGTGTGTTTTGTATTTCCAGGGTTTAAAGGCTCAGAATTAATTTCCTACTTGCTGTGATACTCGAGCATAATGGTGAGATCATTGATTGTCACCTTCACTTTATTGTTATTGTTTAACCTCTTCACTATGTGACTGTTGTATGTTTGCTTGTTTTGGGCAAACCAGAGGGAGTGCATTTCCATACATATTGGTCAAGCAGGTGTCCAGATGGGTAACTCTTGCTGGGAGTTGTATTGCTTGGAGCATGGTTTCCAGCCAGATGGGACCATTCTTGGAGGTGGCAGCTCATTGATAGACTCCTCTTTTGGTACTTTCTTCAGTGAAACGGGTGCTGGGAAACACGTTCCTCGTGCAGTGTTCATTGATCTGGAGCCGACAGTTGTTGGTGAGACTGAACTCCATTCAGGCTTTTTATCTTATTCCTTTTCAAAATTCTTGTTCCCGTCCAGTGTAGCTTATATCTTTTGTTTGAAATGCAGATGAGATCCGCAACGGACCCTATCGACAGCTGTACCACCCTGAGCAGCTCATCAGTGGCAAGGAGGATGCTGCCAATAATTATGCTCGTGGTCACTATACCATTGGCAAGGAGATCATAGACTCTGTGCTCGACCGGATGCGCAAAATGGTGAGATTTCAGTCTTCAATTTTGAGGTTCTTTAAAGGTTGTTCATGGAACTGCAGATACAAATGTCCCTGTGTATTGCCGTTGCACAAGTTTTAGATAATGTTCTTCATTCTTAGGAAAAATTTATGTTTTAAGGACCATTCCCTGAAAAGTTCTTTGGGAACCCAAAATAGTGGATCTTTGGCATTTTATTTTAAACATCCCTCTTTTGAAGTGTGTGTATGTGGTGACCCTTCAAAGACCTCTGCAAGATTACTGGGAGTATTTGAATCCTCACCTCTCACTTTTCCCCCTCTAGGCGGACCAGTGCACCGGTCTGCAAGGGTTCCTGATCTTCCACAGTTTTGGTGGTGGAACCGGCTCTGGTTTCACTTCTCTGCTGATGGAGCGACTATCTGTCGATTACGGTAAAAAGTCAAAGCTGGAGTTTTCTGTATATCCTGCCCCGCAAGTCAGCACGGCTGTGGTTGAGCCCTACAACTCGATACTTACGACCCACACGACTCTCGAGCACTCGGACTGTTCCTTCATGGTGGATAACGAAGCCATCTTCGACATCTGCAAGAGAAACCTCGATATTGAGCGTCCCTCATACACTAACCTGAACCGGCTCGTCGCCCAGATTGTGTCCTCCATTACTGCGTCACTGCGCTTTGACGGCGCCCTAAATGTTGACCTCACGGAGTTCCAGACAAACCTGGTCCCTTACCCTCGCATTCACTTTCCACTGGTCAACTACGCCCCTATCATTTCAGCTGAAAAGGCCTACCATGAGCAACTCTCTGTACCAGAGATCACCAATGCCTGCTTCGAGCCAGCAAACCAGATGGTGAAGTGTGACCCTCGCCGTGGAAAATACATGGCCTGCTGTTTGCTGTACCGTGGTGACGTGGTTCCGAAAGATGTCAACGCCGCCATAGCCAACATCAAGACTCGACGCTCCATCCAGTTTGTAGACTGGTGTCCAACGGGGTTTAAGGTGGGAATCAACTACCAGCCGCCCACCGTTGTGCCAGGAGGGGATCTGGCCAAAGTGCAGAGAGCCGTGTGCATGCTAAGCAACACCACAGCCATCGCAGAGGCATGGGCACGCCTGGACCACAAGTTTGACCTGATGTATGCGAAGAGGGCTTTTGTTCACTGGTACGTGGGTGAAGGGATGGAGGAAGGGGAGTTCTCGGAGGCTCGGGAAGACATGGCTGCACTGGAGAAAGACTATGAGGAGGTTGGTGCTGATTCCACTGAGGACTGTGAGGAGGATGAGGAATATTGATGATGAATGTATTTTTATAATTAAGTAAATAAATTTGAGAGCATTAGAAAACTTGTTGCTTCTATGACTAGTTTTGCCTTCATGACCTTGTTCACATGTGGTTGTTTGTGTCCTTGGGCATTTAGTGAAAATTGAGCCACAGCTCAGCTGTAGTTACATTTCATAGTGGGGTTCATGCATGCCAAATTATCAGGTTAGATTAAATGTAACTGTCAGTTATTTCCTTTATGGTTTCTTACCGCTTCCAATTCTATGCTGGAAGAGGGAAAACACATTTGCAGGAGGACTTGGATCAGTGAAACTTGAAGCTTGTTGGATACGGCAAAGAACACTAAATGGTTCAAATTGCTGCAGTATCGTGGTCGGGGCCATCTTGAAACATTAGTCCATTGTTCCACACAGCAAGAGACCAAATGCAAAAACGAAGTATTTGAATCTCTTCATCTCACTGAGTTGAACTGCCACAGTAAATCTGCTTAAGTGTTTACAGAGGTGTGTAGAGTACCTGAAAACCATACATGAGTAACAGTATAGATACTTTACAGTGAAAACGACTACTTTCAAGTCACAATTTCATTACCTCTTGAGTAAGTCTAAGCTTGATTTCAGACAGGGCTTGGATTCATCTGATAATTTTGCTTATGTATACAGTTATTGCTTCTGTCCTGCTATGTATTGCTTTTCAATTTATAACGTCTTATATTCATGTTCTTCACAAACTTGACTTGTGGACTAAGTGCTTATTTGGTAAACCACCAAATATTTTCTTTATTTTAGCCTGACCATTCCAGATGCCTCCCAGTAAACTTATAGGACATTTTTTATTTTTAGAAATAATCTTATTTAATGTATCACAATGTTTTATAAATTGTAGACATTTTGTAAGAAGTGTTGAGAGAATTAAATGTGCACTGTGCAAATCAACTGCTAGTGGAAGTGAAAGACAAATTATGTAGAAAGAAAAGGTATTGTCTTCATACAATTGTGTGATCAGTTTTTCAGTAAATATAACAGAAATTAAATGTTAGAGCAGTAATGTAAACCTCAGCAGATTACAGAAGATATGTCTTTTTTTTTTTTAAACAAAATACGTGTGCTTGCCCTCTGACTTTAAATTTAAATGTCTTGACTTTTACTTTAATATTTTTCAAGTCAGCGCCCGATGCATTGTGACGCAGGAAAACAGAAGTTTATTTTTTAGAATACATTATAATCACTCTAAAATAGATAACTCACACACACGTTACGAGCTGCACTGACAAAAAGTCCATCTTTTGCTGCCTGTCTTCATTAGTAGACTAGCCACTTCATCCCAGCCGAGGACATAGGAAATGGCTTTTTTCTTTTGCCTATTAAATAAAAATGTGGGGTGGGGTGTTTTGTCCACTAAAAATGGACATTAGTTTGGAAAATCACAAACCCACTTAAGTAACACTCGGTATTGGTAAAATTATGAAGTATTGGTATCACATCACCCATCCCTTCTTCAGAGCGGTCTGTCATATCCCATAATTCATTACGTCCAGGAACTTGCGTTTTACAACATATCTAGGAAAGCTTTCCAGTGTAGGTTCAATTTATTAGATATTACACATCCAACGTGTGTTGGACATTTTAGTGGTGCAGTGATGAGTGTTTTTTGATAAAAACATTTTATAGTCTAATTTAATTTTCAATGTGAACAACACAATACTCGCACTATTTATACTACAAAACAGCATAGAATAGTGCTTAAGTACACAAACTAGGACACACATACATTCCACGGCTACACAGTGATCAGTCACATGACAAATAGTTTGGGTAATTGGCTCAAACCACCTTTGCAACAGAACGGAGTACCTATGGCAAAGATGTTAGACTTCATTGTAAATCTTGCACTTCTGAGGGAACGACAGGCATTGAGAAGAATGGAAACTGAAGGACAGCTTTCTCCAGGTATTACAGACCTCTTGCTCCATCTTAGTTTGCTAGTCCGGATCAAAATGCAGGGGACTTGAGATGGTTTCAAAACTGAGCTAGTTCTAGGGGACTTTAACCAAGCATGCTTTCTGGCATTAAAGACAACTTTGGAGTGCAACAAAACTAAGGTAAGTCAGTTCTTTCCAAGATTTCATCCTCACAACTTGAAGATGTTTGGGAGCTTTTCTTTGGCTAATGTTACACACTGTATTGCATGCAAAAAACAATGAAAAAAAACCCTCTACACTCAAGTGTGTAGATGCAGGAGCAGTGAGAGAAGCAGTGAGAGGAGCAGGAGCAGTGAGAGATGCAGTGAGAGATGCAGGCGCAGTGAGAGGAGCAGGAGCAGTGAGAAGAGCAGGAGCAGTGAGAGGAGCAGGCGAAGTGAGAGATGCAGGAGCAGTGAGAGGCGCAGTGAGAGATGCAGGAGCAGTGAGAGATGCAGTGAGAGGAGCAGGAGGAGTGAGAGATGCAGTGAGAGGAGCAGGAGCAGTGAGAGATGCAGTGAGAGGTGCAGTGAGAGGAGCAGGAGCAGTGAGAAGAGCAGGCGCAGTGAGAGATGCAGGAGCAGGAGGAGTGAGAGATGCAGTGAGAGATGCAGTGAGAGGAGCAGGAGCAGTGAGAGATGCAGTGAGAGATGCAGTGAGGGGAGCAGGAGCAGTGAGAGATGAAGTGAGAGGAGCAGGAGCAGTGAGAGATGCAGTGAGAGGAGCAGGAGCAGTGAGAGGTGCAGTGAGAGGAGCAGGAGCAGTGAGAGATGCAGGAGCAATGAGAGATGCAGGAGCAGTGAGAGGAGAAGGAGCAGTGAGAGGTGCAGTGAGAGGAGCAGGAGCAGTGAGAGGAGCAGGCGCAGTGAGAGATGCAGGAGCAGTGAGAGGCGCAGTGAGAGATGCAGTGAGAGGAGCAGGAGGAGTGAGAGATGCAGTGAGAGATGCAGTGAGAGGAGCAGGAGCAGTGAGAGATGCAGTGAGAGGAGCAGGAGCAGTGAGAGGAGCAAGCGCAGTGAGAGGAGCAGGAGCAGTGAGAGGAGCAGGCGCAGTGAGAGATGCAGGAGCAGTGAGAGGCGCAGTGAGAGATGCAGGAGCAGTGAGAGATGCAGTGAGAGGAGCAGGAGGAGTGAGAGATGCAGTGAGAGATGCAGTGAGAGGAGCAGGAGCAGTGAGAGACGCAGTGAGAGGTGCAGTGAGAAGAGCAGGCGCAGTGAGAGATGCAGGAGCAGTGAGAGGAGCAGGAGGAGTGAGAGATGCAGTGAGAGATGCAGTGAGAGGAGCAGGAGCAGTGAGAGATGCAGTGAGAGGAGCAGGAGCAGTGAGAGGAGCAGGCGCAGTGAGAGATGCAGGAGCAGTGAGAGGCGCAGTGAGAGATGCAGGAGCAGTGAGAGGAGCAGGAGTATTGAGAGATGCAGTGAGAGGAGCAGTGACAGATGCAGTGAGAGGAGCAGGAGCAGTGAGAGATGCAGGAGCAGTGAGAGATGCAGTGAGAGGAGCAGGAGGAGTGAAAGATGCAGTGAGAGGAGCAGGAGCAGTGAGAGATGCAGTGAGAGGAGCAGGAGTAGTGAGAGATGCAGTGAGAGGAGCAGGAGCAGTGACAGATGCAGTGAGAGGAGCAGGAGCAGTGAGAGATGCAGGAGCAGTGAGAGATGCAGTGAGAGGAGCAGGAGGAGTGAGAGATGCAGTGAGAGGAGCAGGAGCAGTAAGAGATGCAGTGAGAGGAGCAGGAGTAGTGAGAGATGCAGTGAGAGGAGCAGGAGCAGTGACAGATGC
The DNA here is from genome assembly GCA_031834385.1 of Semotilus atromaculatus. Lineage (NCBI taxonomy): Eukaryota > Metazoa > Chordata > Actinopteri > Cypriniformes > Leuciscidae > Semotilus > Semotilus atromaculatus. The sequence continues at coordinate 6,747,442 of JAULUF010000025.1, forward strand.
AGTGAGAGGAGCAGGAGCAGTGAGAGATGCAGGAGCAGTGAGAGATGCAGTGAGAGGAGCAGGACTAGTGAGAGGAGCAGGCGCAGTGAGAGATGTAGGAGCAGTGAGAGATGCAGTGAGAGGAGCATGACCAGGGAGAGGAGCAGGAGCAGTGAGAGATGCAGTGAGAGGAGCAGTGAGAGATGCAGTGAGAGGAGCAGGAGCAGTGAGAGATGCAGTAAGAGGAGCAGGAGCAGTGAGAGGAGCAGGCGCAGTGAGAGATGCAGGAGCAGTGAGAGATGCAGTGAGAGGAGCAGGAGCAGTGAGAGGTGCAGTGAGAGGAGCAGGAGCAGTGAGAGGAGTAGGCGCAGTGAGAGATGCAGGAGCAGTAAGAGATGCAGTGAGAGGAGCAGGAGCAAATTTGCTTGGGGGAGCTTGGGGGTGAGTAAATTATGACAACATTTTCATTTTGGGGTGACCTATCCCTTTAAGATTCGATCACAATCAGAATCCTATTCCATGCCCAACAGACAATAGTCCAGTCATTTTAAGCCAAAATGGGGGTCGACCTATAACAAATTGCAACAGAAGCAAAATCAACTGATTTATATCCTCAATATGTCCCGAGTAAGGGGAAAAAAAAGCCCTGAAGAATCCCAATAGGGGAAAGTTTAGAAAAAGATCCAAATATAACCTATTCATACACCTATTCATTATTTTTCTCACATGAATAGGGTAAATATTAACCTTTAGATATCATCATGAAAATTACTGAGTTGATTACTTACATTAAGACAAACAAAACATGTATTACAAGTTTTTTTTTTATTGTTTGTTAACATGGGTAAACGTGCATGATAATCTAATTACATATGTGCTAATTTGCATAAATAGCACAACATATCTAAACATTGGATACAGCCAGGTGAAAATGTCTTGTAGAATCTTGTTGACATCTTACAGTAAATTTGTTCTAGATTGACCCCCATTTTGGCTTAAAATGACTGGACTATTGTCTGTTGGGCATGGAATAGGATTCTGATTGTCATCGAATCTTAAAGGGATAGGTCCCCCAAAAATGAAAATGTTGTCATAATTTACTCACCCCCAAGCTGTTCCATTCCTTTATGAATTTCTTTCTTCTGCTAAACACAAAAGAAGATATTTTGAAGAATATGTGCAACCAAACAGTTGACGGGCCCCATTGACTTTCATAGTTTGGAAAAAAAATACCGTGGAAGTCAAGGGGATCTGTGACATTCTTCAAAATATCATCTTTTGTGTCCAGAAGAAATAAATCCATACAGGATTTGGACAAATTGAGGGTGGGTAAATGATGATGACAGAATTTTCTGGTCTTTTTCTAAACTCTCCCCTAATGGGAATCTTCTGGATTTTTTTCCGGTTACTCAGGACATACTGAGGATACAAAATCAGTTGAGTTTGCTTCTGTTGCAATTTGTTCTAGCTTTTTACATAAAATGACTGGACTATAAATAACACTTGGCTTAACAGCTACGTTATTGGGAAGTGATTGGTCCGCGTGACAGTACAAAAACATCAGATGACAGATGAGGACCCCAAAAACTTACATGTGCATCCATCTGTGGCACAAAATGAGGGTCTCTTGGACCGTACTGCTCCATTTGGTTGAATCCAGGGTTCATCCCGTGGAAACCTGGTCCGCCTTCATATTCAGACGGGTGGAAGTTCGAGGGTCTTCCCTGAAACTCAGGCGGGCAGAAATCAGGACGTCGATCATTAAACTCAGGCGGGCAGAAATCAGGACGTCGATCATTATTAAACTCAGGCGGGCAGAAGTCTGGAGGTCGGTCACAAAACTCCGGGGAACGGAACCGCGGTGCACAGTCAAGCTCTGGACGGTAGAACCGCGGTCCTGGGGGGTGGTTCCCAAACTGTGGGTGGTTCCCAAACTCTGGGTTGTTCCCAAATTCTGAGTGATTCTGGAAACGCGGATCAGGACCGTCAAAAGCCTGGTGGTGGAACTCATGTCTGTCGGGAAAGTTCATCGAGCGGAAAGGCTCATTGTGCATCATTAATCCCTGTGTTTCATGCATAAACCGTCTGTCCCCTTCCATGTTATCCATCATCATCATTCTGGGGTTTTGGGGCCCGAAGTCGCGATAGGGCCCAGGGAACCTCTGTCCAGGTGGGCCGATCGGGCGGACAGGAGCAGGACCACGAAACCCGCCGTGAGGAGGAGGAGGGGGTCTGGGTGGAGGAGGTGCTGCCATGCCATGCTGTGGTCCAGGTCCCATAGTCTGAACATTTTTCTTTTTTTTCAAACGCTTTTTGTCCCCAAAATGGTTTTTCCCCATTTTCCAACGGTTGGCGGCTAGTGACGTACAACAGCCACAAGTTGCTCGGTGAGCCGCTAGCGGGCCAGACGAGCCGTGACACTAACACGTTAATTCACGCACACGACCATGCAGGTGTAATATTGTTTACGTCGCATCACCGCAACAAATTAAAATAATACAATTGTTTTAATACATTTGATTTCAGCTATGAGCTACTCACTTGACGCAAACTAAAGTTCAACTGTCCACCGCACGGACTCACTTCTCCAAGAACACAACACACGCAGAGAAACAATACAAATGGCCAACGGATGTGACGCAACGGATTCAAATTTCAAAATAAGAGTGCACAAAAGATGGCGTAAAAAAAGAGGATCTTCTGACGCAGGACCTGACAATTTTGAATCAATGGATTCTTCAAATGAATGTTATTTATAACTGCGTATTTACCTATGTTCAGACTTAAGAAATAAAACCTACTAAAGAAAACATCTGTCGTATTTTAACGACTTTCAACTCAGTGGGAAATTTGCAATCATATGTTTATATGGTTTAAATAAGCGTAAAAAAATGACTTTTAGTTTTAGTCTTTAAAATGTTTTACTTCAGAACTCCATATGGTGACATACAGAATCTACCAAAATGACTCTATGAAATCAGTGTTCTTTCTTCTTCAGTTTTTTGTAATAGGTTTACATATACCAGGAGATTGAGACTAGCTAATACTGTAAGTGACAAACTTACCTGCGCTATTTATCTATTATACAAGGGAAAGGACACATGTAGTCATAAGGACAAATAATAAAAAAGAATGCTATGTGTAGGTTGAATTCAGGTTGATTGGGACACTTTTTGTAATCCATCTCAATGGCAAAAAGTGTCCCACCCAATCAGTAGGTTTATTAGGCTACTAGGACTAGCAGACAAGTAACTCTGGTCTGGCAAGTGAGTGGGACAAACTTGGAATAATTAAAGGAAGGTTTGGAAGTGATATAGCTTGTCCTTCAAAACAAGATCTATTTTGGCCAAGTTACTTAAAAATTATAGCTATAGCTAAAAGACTCATATTGGTTCAGAGAAAATGGATAATTACACTAAGCTACATGATTGACAAAAGGTTGTTACATTTAAGCCTTTTTAGGATAAATATATAAATAAATAAGAACATCTCCAAAAGAAATGTATCATAGAAAATAAGCATTAGATCATAATGAAGACACTTTAAGCCTATAACTATAACTATAAGCCTGGTCTTGAAGTACACAAACAGATGTATTCTGAGCATCTGGTTTCATATAAGGCGGATGTGGAAAGAGCAAAATCATCTTTTTATGCGAATATCATTGCCAATGGACAAAGTAATACAAGGACTTTATTCAGTACTATTAACAAACTGTTGAAACCTCACAATTCTGTTTCACTTTCTCCCTGTCAATGTGAATCTGTTTCAAATTTTTTTAGATCTAAGATTGAGAGTATACATCAAGAACTACTTCAATCTAACTTAATGTCTAGTGATTACCAAAATGTTTGTAATAATCATATTAGTTGTTCTGCATGTACTTTCTCTAATTTTGAGCTGCCTTCAGTTGATTCCATTACTAAGCTAATCATTAAGTCTAAGTCTTCTACTTGCTCATTAGATCCTTTACCTACTGTCTTAGTCAAGTCTTGTATTCATTCAATTGCTCCAATTATTACTGCTATAGTATGTTCATCATTATCTACTGCTACTGTTCCTTCATCCTTAAAAATGGCTTCTATCACTCCAATTCTCAAAAAACCTGGTGCTGATCCTAATGATCTAAAGAATTATAGGCCCATTTCTAATCTTCCTTTTATATCTAAGATACTTGAAAGAATAGTAGCAACTCAACTTGAGTCATACCTGCAAGACAATGACATTTTTGAGCATTTTCAGTCGGGATTTAGATCGAACCATAGTACTGAAACTGCTCTTGTTAAAGTTACAAATGATCTTCTCTTGGCTGCTGATTCTGGTTTCTTGTCTATTCTGATTCTTTTGGATATTAGTGCTGCCTTTGACACTATTAGTCATTCAGTATTACTGGAACGATTGGCTTGTATTGGAGTAGCTAGTAATGTTCTTCTGTGGTTTTCCTCATATTTATCCGACAGGAAACAATTCGTACAGATTAAGACGGCTCATTCAGAGCCTATCTCAGTCACTCACGGTGTTCCGCAGGGGTCAGTGTTGGGTCCCCTTTTATTTATTCTTTATATTTTACCCCTTGGTCATATTTTTCATTCTTATGGTATTCATTTTCATTTTTATGCTGATGACACACAAGTATATATATCCACAAAACCTATTGCTTCTCATCCCCCATCTAACCTTACTAAATGTTTGCAGGATATTAACATATGGATGACTAATAATTTTCTAAAGTTAAATTCTAATAAAACCGAAGCCCTTCTTGTTGGGTCTAGGTCTGTTCTATCTAAAGCTCAACCCTTTACTTTGCTTATTGATAATTGCTCAGTTAACTTTTCCACTCAGGTGAAAAGTCTTGGGGTCATATTTGATGGTTTGCTTTCTTTTAGTTCTCATATTAATACAATTTCACGTGCTGCATCTTTTCATTTACGTAATATTGCTAGACTTCGTTCTTCACTTTCTCAACACTGTACCGAAGTACTCACTCATGCCTTGGTAACATCTCGGATCGATTACTGCAATTCTCTTTTATTTGGTATCCCTGAAAAACAATTACATAGACTACAGTTAATCCAGAACTCAGCAGCCAGGATTGTTACTCACTCACGTATTTTTGAGCATATAACTCCAATTCTTTACAAACTGCACTGGCTCCCTGTTCGTCATCGTATACATTACAAACTATTGCTCCTTACATATAAAGCTCTTCATAATTCGGCACCTCAATATCTGTTAGATCTTCTTCATTTGTACAGACCCTCACGTTCCTTGAGATCCTCTTCTGCAGAATTATTGTCTGTTCCAAACTTCAAATTGAGTTCCTATGGTGGTAGATCTTTTAGTTGTGTGGCGCCTAAACTGTGGAATGCTTTACCACTGCACATTCGTCAAATGGATTCAATTTCCCATTTTAAAGCTCAGATAAAAACGTATTTGTTTAGATTAGCTTTTAATGATATGATTGTTTGATGTGAAGTTGTAATGTAGTGCTTTGTCTGTTCTGTATTTGTTGCCCTGTTTTATTTTGTACGGTGTCCTTGAGTGCCCTGAAAGGCGCCTTTTAAATAAAAGGTATTATTATTATTATTATTACTTTAATATATACAATGCTACCCAATAGTCAGCACATGTACCATGGCATTTACATACAGGACTAGGCGTATCACTAATTTAAATATAATTAAAGCTGCAAGCAGCATTTAGCGGTGTTCAAGCAGTTAAAGCCTTTAAGCACAAAGGCATCAAAATTTAGCATGCATTCAACCACTGACATAATAGATGGAAAAGACCATTTACAGCGAATACAGGCAAACCATAGGAAATATATATTTAAAAACTTTTTAACAGTTATAGCGCCACCTATGGTCTGATCTCCATGAAACTTTGCATGCTTCTTCACCATGACACATATGCTCCTCAATTTTTGTCAAGTTCTGAGTTTTCCTTTAGGATTTATAGGCTTTTGAGAGTATTTTGTCACGCCCCTTTTCTAAAACGGTCTGAGTTATGATCAATTTAGTACTTTTGGTTGCTGTAGCGCCACCTATGGGCCAATCGGGGTCATACTCTGATAGGTTCTCCCCAAATTGAGGCCTACCTTCTGGCCAGGTTTCAAGTCTCTAGCACTTACGGTTTGGTCTGCACGATCTGTTTTACAAATCCTTACAATTACAATATGTTTTCCAGCACTTTGTGCTTGAACACCTAAATATTTACTTATCAGGGTCCAAGCACCATACAGTGACACAGTGGCCTTGTCTCTCAAAAATTATACGTCTTATAAAGACGCATCTCTTTAGCCAACCATTCACACATTATGCATCTCATACTCTAGTCAGATCAAATGCACATGATTATCTTTGCTTAAAATATATGAACAGCAGAAAAGCGAATTACTTTCCATTTGTGTTTCTGTTTTATCTCAATGCTAGTACATCAGCTCCAGTTTGGATCCAAGTCTCTTATGAAGACTTCAGATGACCAACACCTGTGAAGAGTCTCCGACTCCTGCGAGGACTTCAGATGACACCAACTCTGAATCAACATGCACCAATGCTACATTTTCAATATAATCATTATGTTCACAACTTGTAATAATTACTTCACTGATCTTATTGTTTTTGCCTAAAATGTATACATAATGTTAGCTAACTGCATGATTTCTATATGTACATTTCTGATGCAGGGAGGAGATCCAGTCAGATGATTAAGTCAAATGTTATTTCTTAACAGCAGACAATCAAATAATAAATGAAGATTAAAATTAATTAATCCATAATCAGGATTAAAAGTGTAATAAAGAAACATACAATGAACAGTTAAAATCACTTCTAATATTTCTAAGTAACATATAATTAACAAACTGAGTATAATATCCTTGCCTAAAGATAAGTAAGTGTTTGAGAGATCTCTCTTTGAAAAGACAGGTTGCCAAAGGAGCAAGGTCTCGTCCAAGATGAGACTGACCAGTACAGAATATACTCTCCCTCTTATGCAGATGCTGATCAGAACAGGGCTAAGTTCCTCTTTTACTATCACATTGAGCAGACACTAACGACACAGAGATATCGTTCTTTTGTGGTTTCACACCGTGGAGGGGGGCCATTGTGGTAGATTTTCCCCCTACGCACCTGACTTATGTTGAACCACCTGAAAATATTATACTCAGTTGAGTTACCTCTGAACGCGCAAGTTGATGCCTCAGGCTGCAATCTAACCCCGTAAAGAGTCTCACAAAGAGTCCATCGACGTCTCGCCCCCTATCGAACACTGTCACTTGGGAATAAGGTCTCTAGTGTTCTTGCCACACACTATCACTTGGTATTAAGGTCTCAAGTGTTTCTTGAGTTTGATCAAATGTTTGATGTTAAATCAGGTTAGATGTTAGAAACATGGTTAGTTTAATATTCAGTTTAAAATGTCCACATTGTCTTGCACCCAAAGGTGTCAGAAAGTTGTTCATCTTAATACAATACAAAGAACTAATGCACAACATGTCTCTTCTGCAAGATGTTTAGCTAAGATATCATTAGTTTAGCACTTATTAATATTCTGAGATATTCAAGCATTTGTGGTCTGTCTACAGCCTTTTGACCTCATTTAAACAGAACAAAAGTTCACCCTAAGTCAATCAGAAAAATGGAGGCATAAAGATTAATAAAAGGAAGGCATTAAACATTTCAAATGATAATAATGGTAAACACATCAAAAAGAAAATAATGAGGAACACATCAACATGATAATGTTTCTTAAAATATTATTGATTACATTTGGTTATATGATATTTACGATCTAGATGATTAAATGATAAAACATAAGCAAGTGATAAAACATAAGCAAGAAATATACATTTTTCTTTTTCTGCTTCATCAATTTCTGAAATACATAACTTGGACACAGTCACCTCTGATAGCAGATCAATCTAAATTGTAATGTAGACACATGCATTTTCTGTAAAGCTGCTTAGAAACTATATGTATTGTGAAAAAGCGCTATACAAATAAATGTGAATTGAATTGATAGTGTGAAGAATTTTTTCCCAAAACTATAAAGCTTTTGTGCAATGGAAAGATTTCATGGATGTTAAAAGATCTTCATGGAACCATCAATGCCACTTAAGAATCATATTTTTAAGAATGCATGTGGAAATTTGTTGCAAAGACGTTGCAATATTTCTCACTTTTACAGACCTGTAGAAAACTTTCCCTTATTCCAAAAAAAATAATAAAATTTTGATCTTGAAAACTGTTCATGTCCTTGTTCCTTAATATAAAAACAATACAGTTCATGCTGAGCATCTGTGCTGTAGATAGCTGATGATTGAATTTGATTAATGATTTGACTTTTTTTGCTCAAAAATTCAGTGACATGCTGGCATGACCTGAGGCTTTAACAGTCTTGCAATCAATCATACGTCACTTCAAACTCACACATTATGAAACTATTTGTGATTTTAAACTTGCACAAAAAAAAACACACAAAAAACCCCCAAATAGCCTAAATATTAAATCACGAAAATCTGACCTTTGAGGATATACTTATTATACTTATTATACGTAGTATAATCTTAAAAACATTCTTTTTTTAAACTCAACTTTAAAAATACAAGTGAAATAAAGCTTGTTTTGTTTGAATCTGCGGGGCAAATTGCCTTGTTAGCGTTATCTCATTCATTAAGGGTTCATTAAGAGCCACGCCCTAGTTTGAGACGAATATAAATGAAGATCAGGTGGGTGGTTTGGTGTAACTGCAGAGGTGAGTTTGTGTCTTTTAGAAAGGTAACTGTTAATAACTTCTGGGAGCTTAGTTTGTGTTAAGAGTGTGTTTTATATTTCCAGGGTTTAAAGGCTCAGAATTAATTTCCTACTTGCTGTGATACTCGACCATAATGGTGAGATCATTGATTGTCACATTCACTTTATTGTTACTGTTTAACCTCTTCACTGTGTGACTGTAGTATGTTTGCTTGTTTTTGGCAAACCAGAGGGAGTGCATTTCCATACATATTGGTCAAGCAGGTGTCCAGATGGGTAACTCTTGCTGGGAGTTGTATTGCTTGGAGCATGGTTTCCAGCCAGATGGGACCATTCTTGGAGGTGGCAGCTCATTGATAGACTCCTCTTTTAGTACTTTCTTCAGTGAAACGGGTGCTGGGAAACACGTTCCTCGTGCAGTGTTCATTGATCTGGAGCCGACAGTTGTTGGTGAGACTGAACTCCATTCAGGCTTTTTGTCTTATTCCTTTTCAAAATTCTTGTTCCCGTCCAGTGTAGCTTATATCCTTATATCTTTTGTTTGAAATGCAGATGAGATCCGCAACGGACCCTATCGACAGCTGTACCACCCTGAGCAGCTCATCAGTGGCAAAGAGGATGCCGCCAATAATTATGCTCGTGGTCACTATACCATTGGCAAGGAGATCATAGACTCTGTGCTCGACCGGATGCGCAAAATGGTGAGATTTCAGTCTTCAATTTTGAGGTTCTTTAAAGGTTGTTCATGGAACTGCAGATACAAATGTCCCTGTGTTTTGCCGTTGCACAAGTTTTAGATGATGTTCTTCATTCTTAGGAAAAATTTATGTTTTAAGGACCATTCCCTGAAAAGTTCTTTGGGAACCCAAAATAGTGGATCTTTGGCATTTTATTTTAAACATCCCTCTTTTGAAGTGTGTGTATGTGGTGACCCTTCAAAGACCTCTGCAAGATTACTGGGAGTATTTGAATCCTCACCTCTCACTTTTCCCCCTCTAGGCGGACCAGTGCACCGGTCTGCAAGGGTTCCTGATCTTCCACAGTTTTGGTGGTGGAACCGGCTCTGGTTTCACCTCTCTGCTGATGGAGCGACTATCTGTCGATTACGGTAAAAAGTCAAAGCTGGAGTTTTCTGTATATCCTGCCCCGCAAGTCAGCACGGCTGTGGTTGAGCCCTACAACTCGATACTTACGACCCACACGACTCTCGAGCACTCGGACTGTTCCTTCATGGTGGATAACGAAGCCATCTTCGACATCTGCAAGAGAAACCTCGATATTGAGCGTCCCTCATACACTAACCTGAACCGGCTCGTCGCCCAGATTGTGTCCTCCATTACTGCGTCACTGCGCTTTGACGGCGCCCTAAATGTTGACCTCACGGAGTTCCAGACAAACCTGGTCCCTTACCCTCGCATTCACTTTCCACTGGTCAACTACGCCCCTATCATTTCAGCTGAAAAGGCCTACCATGAGCAACTCTCTGTACCGGAGATCACCAATGCCTGCTTCGAGCCAGCGAACCAAATGGTGAAGTGTGACCCTCGCCGTGGAAAATACATGGCCTGCTGTTTGCTGTACCGTGGTGACGTGGTTCCGAAAGATGTCAACGCCGCCATAGCCAACATCAAGACTCGACGCTCCATCCAGTTTGTAGACTGGTGTCCAACGGGATTTAAGGTGGGAATCAACTACCAGCCGCCCACCGTTGTGCCAGGAGGGGATCTGGCCAAAGTGCAGAGAGCCGTGTGCATGCTAAGCAACACCACAGCCATCGCAGAGGCATGGGCACGCCTGGACCACAAGTTTGACCTGATGTACGCGAAGAGGGCTTTTGTTCACTGGTACGTGGGTGAAGGGATGGAGGAAGGGGAGTTCTCGGAGGCTCGGGAAGACATGGCTGCACTGGAGAAAGACTATGAGGAGGTTGGTGCTGATTCCACTGAGGACTGTGAGGAGGATGAGGAATATTGAAGACGATGAATGTATTTTTATAATTAAGTAAATAAATTTGAGAGCATTAGAAAACTTGTTGCTTCTATGACTAGTTTTGCCTTCATGACCTTGTTCACATGTGGTTGTTTGTGTCCTTGGGCATTTAGGGAAAATTGAGCCACAGCTCAGCTGTAGTTACATTTTATAGTGGGGTTCATGCATGCCAAATTATCGGGTTAGATTAAATGTAACCGTCAGTAATTTCCTTTATGGTTTCTAACCGCTTCCAATTCTATGCTGGAAGAGGGAAAACACATTTGCAGGAGGACTTGGATCAGTGAGTCTTGAAGCTGGTTGGATAGGCCTACTGCAAAGAACACAAAATGGTTCAAATTGCTGCAGTATCGTGGTCGGGGCCATCTTGAAACATTAGTCCATTGTTCCACACATAGCAAGAGACCAAATGCAAAAACGAAGTATTTGAATCTCTTCATCTCACTGAGTTGAACTGCCACAGTAAATCTGCTTAATGCCGAGTTCAGACTGCACGATTCTAGCCCCGTTTTTTGGCTCGCTGACAGGTTTTGAGAAATCGCCGACAAATGCCCGAATTCACAGGCAAATCGGTGCTCGTTCATGCGAGTGACAATCATGCAGTGTGAATGAGCAGTACGCGATCTGAGAGAATCACAGGGTCACCGAAGCCTGTGAGATATTTGGCATGCTAATATCTGGACCTGTCAGCGATCCCAAATCCTGCTGTGTGAAAAGTGTTCTGACTGAAAACTACATTGGCAATGACCGACAGCCAATGAGAAAGCAAGATACAGAGTAGCGGGGAGTTCGGGGAGGAGTTATAGACCAGAATATCAGTATTTTAATAGATATATTTACAATTATATCAAACAGAAACAAAGTAGCCTACGTATTGCTTGACCAGCAGCACATTGCAAAATTATCTTTACCCCCGTCTCTCTTTGTAGAACACACAATCCTTGCTCAGAGGTCAGCAAGTTGATCTAGTCTCCCCAACCATTTCCTCCTGCATAATTTTTATTTATTTTTTATTTTTTTTTCACTGCAAATCAGCTCACAGACAATTGGGATCGCAAGCTTCTTGCAGGCTATAATTTTTAATAACAATTTGAGTCTCGCGCGAGAACTCCGGTCTCACGCACGCGTGATCTTGCGTTATTTTCTTATCACTTCTCGCGTGTGTTTGGTTGTGAAACGTAGTTTGCGTGCCAAACAGTTTCTTCCTATTGTGAAGTCATGCAGTGTGAAACCTCCTGTCGCCGATCCATCGTTCAGTGTGAACACAGCAGTGACTGAATGCTGGCCAAGATAGTCATGCAGTGTGAAAACAACAGTAACCCGACTACTTTGAAAATCGTGCAGTCTGAACTCTGCATAAGTGTTTACAGAGGTGTGAAGAGTAGCCTACCTGAAAATCATACATGAGTAACAGTATAGATACTTTACAGTGAAAACGACTACATTTCAAGTCACAATTTCATTACCTCTTGAGTAAGTCTAAGCTTGATTTCAGACAGGGCTTGGATTCATCTGATAATTTTTCTTATGTATACAGTTATTGCTTCTGTCCTGCAGTGTATTGCTTTTCAATTTATAACATCTTATATTCATGTTCTTCACAAACTTGACTTGTGGACTAAGTGCTTATTTGGGAAACCACCTCATCTAACGTTCATATTTTCTTTATTTTAGCCTGACCATCCCAGACGCCTCCCAGTAAATTTATAGGACAATTTTAGAAATAATCTTATTTAATGTATCACAATGTTTTATAAATGTAGACATTTTGTAAGAAGTGTTAAGAAAATGAAATGTGCACTAAATGCGCAAATCAACTGCTAGTGGAAGTGAAAGACAAATTATGTAGAAAGAAAAGGTAATGTCTTCATAAAATTGTATGATCAGTTTTTCAGTAAATATATAAATAACAGAAATTAAATGATAGAACAGTAATGTAAACATCAGCAGATTATAGAAGATATACAGACAGTTAATTTTTTTTAAACAAATACGTGTGCTTGCCCTTTGACTTTAGATTCAAACGTCTTTACTTTTACTTCAATAAATGTAATTTTTTTTGCTTATTAAACAAAAATGTGGGGTGGGGTGGTTTGGTTTGTCCACTAAAAATGGACATTAGTTTGGAAAATCACAAACCCACTTAAGTAATAATCGGTATTGGTAAAATAAAGTATTGGTATCACATCACCCATCCCTTCTTCAGAGCGGTCTGTCATATCCCATAATTCATTACGTCCAGGAACTTACATCTTATAACATATCTAGGAAAACTTTCCAGTGTAGGTTCAATTTATTAGATATTACATATCCAACTTGTGTTGGAAATTTTAGTGGTGCAGCGATGAGTGTTTTTTGATAAAAACATTTTATAGTCTAATTTAATTTTCAATGTGAACAACACAATACTCGCATTATTTATACTACAAAACAGCATAGAATAGTGCATAAGTACACAAACTAGGACACACATACATTCCACGGCTCCTGAGTGATGAGTCACATGACATTAAGTTTGGGTAATTGGCTCAAAACAACTTTGCAACAGAACGGAGTACTTATGGCAAAGATGTTAGACTTCATTGTAAATCTTGCACTTCTGAGGGAACAACAGGCATTGAGAAGAATGGAAACTGAAGGACAGCTTTCTCCAGGAATTACAGATCTCTTACTCCATCTTAGTTTGCTAGTCCGGATCAAAATGCAGGGGACTTGAGATGGTTTCAAAACTGAGCTAGTTCTTGGGGACTTTCACCAAGCATGCTTTCTGGCATTAAAGACAACTAAATGGAGTGCAACAAAACGTCTCGGTTACGTATGTAACCCTCGTTCCCCGAGTAGGGAACGGAGACGTTCCGTCGGATGATGACGATTGGGGTTTTGCTTAGAAGCCTATCACCTTCGAGTATTACAAAACGAGCCAATGGGTCTGCGGAATTTGCATAGCGTAACTCCACCCCACGCTGTGGGTATATAAGGAAATACGCTGGCATAGCGCAGTCATGTTTTCCTGCTGAGGAGCCGAGACTGAACTCAGGCATTTCCAGCAGTACAGCGGAAGTGGTCATAAGACGGAATGTCTCCGTTCCCTACTCTGGGAACGAGGGTTACATACGAAACCGAGACGTTCCCCATCGTTGTCACTCTGAGTTCCACCGGATGACGACGATTGGGGTTACCAGTCTAATCCCGCCACCTTCACAGCTGTCTTCCAGTGCCCTGCGTAAATCTGAGATCCCTGTCGTGAGGCTAGCATGGACGAAGGACTCCTATTTAGCACAGGCATACCAAGGTACAGTGGGAAGCATGTCTCAGTAGAAATGCGCTAGATCCCAAGAGGAGGCTACACTCCGGGTGGACACGTGCAGGTTCCATAGATCGGGACGAGGGTGCCAAAGGGTGCCAAAGGGTGCCCCGTCTCTGAGAAAGGAGGTCATTCCTCAGAGGGTTAGGCCAGTGAGGGGCTGTAGCGAGGAGCATGAGGTCTGAGAACCAAGTCTGGGTGGGCCAATGGGGCGCAACCAGAAGGACCTGCTCGTCGTCCTCCCTGATCTTGCACAGGGTCTGTGCGAGAAAGTTCACTGGGGGAAACGCATACTTGCGGAGGCACCGCGGTCAGCTGTGCGCCAGTGCGTCCGTGCCGAGAGTGCCCTCGGACAGGGAGTAAAACAGGCTGCAATGGGAAGAGTCGTAGGAGGCAAACAGATCTACCTGTGCGTCGCCAAACCGTTCCCAAATCAGCTGGACCGTCTGGGGATGGAGTCGCCATTCTCCAGAGAGTGCCTGAATCCGTGAGAGCTCGTCAGCTGCACGGTTCAGGTCTCCGGGAATGTGGATAGCACGAAGCGACCTCAGATGCTTCTGACTTCATAGAAGGAGGTGGCGAGTGAGTTGTGACATACGGCGAGAGCGTAGACCACCCTGATGGTTGATGTACGCTACGGTCGCGGTATTGTCCGTACGGACCAGTACACGTTGGTCTTTGAGCATGGCTCGGAAGCGGTGCAGAGCCAAATGTACTGCCAACAACTCGAGGCATGTCCATTGCACATGGCCCCCCAACCCGTGGCTGAGGCATCTGTTGACACAACAATACGCCTGGAAACTTGAACTAGGGGCACGCTGGCCCGTAGAAAGCTGAGGTCCGACCACACAGAGAGGATTTGACGGCAGGTCGGGGTAACTGGGACCCGGAGCTTGCCCAAGTGCCATGCCCACCTCAGGACTCGGTCGCGGAGCCAGTGCTGAAGCGGTCTCATATGAAGCAAACCCAGCGGAGTGGCGGCCGCTGCGGATGCCACATGCCCCAGGAGCCTCTGAAATAACTTCAGTGGAACCGCATTCTTGCTCTGGACTTGGCACAGGCAAGTCAGAAGTGACTGCGCGCGCTCGCTCGTAAGCTGCGCGGACATGGCGACTGAGTCGATTTCCATACCGAGAAAAGAGATCCTCTGCACGGGGCATGAAAGTAGGCGTCCTTCAGGTCGATCGTTGCAAACCAATCCTGAGGCCGAATGCATTCAAAAATGCGTTTGGCGGTGAACATTTTGAACAGAAGCCTGTGAAGGGATCGGTTCAATACTCGCAGGTCCTGGCCGTAACCCACCGGATTTCTTTGGTACAATGAAGTAGGGGCTGTAGAAGCCGGACTTCATTTCGGCTGGAGGGACAATCTCGATCGCACCTTTCGCCAGTAAGGTAGCGACCTCCGCTCGCATGACAGGGGCATTGCCACCGACCATAGTGAAGCGGACTTTTCGGGGAGGAGATCGTGCGAACTGAATCGCATAGCCGAGCCTGATGGTCCTGGCGACCCAGTGGGACAGCTGGGGGAGCCGAGGCCACGCGCCCAGAAACTGCACCTGCAGGGTCATGGGGACCACAGACATACCCTCGGTGGGGCAGCGAAGTGGTATGACAGCAGCTGGCCGCCGGGGCAGTATGTGTTTTATAGTCTGTTTCTGGGCAGCCGAGAACTTTTGGGCGAAGTCATCGACTGCTCCGCTGAATAGACCAGCCTGGGATATGGGCGAGTTGAGGAGACGAGCCCGCTCAGCCTCGCACATATCAGCCAGGTTAAGCCATCTGTGGACATCACCGGGCCAAGGGAATGTGCGGTCACTTTCATCGCTCGGAGAGCGAGGTCAGTGGTGGCACGCAGCTCATCAAAGAGCCCCTGGTAAGCTCTACCCTCGTGCATGTCCCTGAGCATCCTGGCTTGATAGAGCTGCAGGATAGCCATGGCATGCAAGGAGGCGGCGGCCTGGCACGCATCTCTATAGGATTTCGCCACTAAAGTAGACGAAAACCTAGAGGCCTTGGACAGGTGCTTTGGGTCGCCACGCCACGTCGAAGCGCTCTGATGGCATAACTGCATCGCTACAGATCGTTCGACAGGGGGAACCCAAGTGTACTCATGGACTGCGGCCACATTGAGGGCAAAGAAGGCGGAGGAGGCTGCCGAGCGATCACGGGAAGACAACAGGGACTTCCAGGACCTCGTGACCTCCTCATGCACTTCCGGGAAGAAAGGAACCGGGGGGGTGCGCTGACGAGAGTCAGCGCGTGCAGCCCCGAGGAACCAATCATCGAGCTGCGAGCGCTCAGGACAGGGTGAAGGGTTCCACGCACAACCGAGTCGTCATCCCCAGAGGATCCCAGCTCGCCTTGTGATGCGGCGATCGACATCGCCTCATCATCTGGAGCTCCGAATGAAACACGGGGCACGTCACTATTTGAAGACGGCCCCGCAGCAACATTCGAGGAGCTCGCGGGTTGCTGAGGAACAGAGGGGGGTGTGACCCGAGGAAGCATCGTCGGGGCAGAGTTCCACACCGTCACCCTCAGATCACCCTGGCCACGAGCCAAAGTGTCTCCTCTCGTGGAGGGGACAGATTGGGGTGTGGCAGAGGGGACTCTACCTCTATTGAGGTCACGGAGTCTAGATCTCAACTCAGCGATGGTCATGTTCCCACAGTGAGAACATGACTCATCCACGAAGGCTGCCTTAGCGTGCTGTAAGCCCAAACACGCTATGCAGCGATCGTGCCCATCAGAAGATGAGACGGAACGACCGCACCCAGAAATACACGGGCGAGACATCTTTAAAAAGACGTGCCACGTGCAAGCTCTTTTGTGAGAGGACGCTCAGCAGCCTGCGCTGAAGCGGCCAGGGAGAAACACACACACTGAATGCAGACCACTGCACAGATCAGCAGGCAGGAATGTGAAGCTCGCTGGAAATCGCCTTTGCACCAACACAGACTGGAGAGCTACTCGTCTCGAAGAATACTCGATGACACTCAGAGAATACAGGCTACAGGAGTGAAGAGGATCTCTTGGCTCCGAACCAAAAACATGACTGCGTTATGCCAGCGTACTTCCTTATATACCCACAGTGTGGGGCGGAGTTACGCTATGCAAATTCCGCAGACCCATGACATTTTCTTGCCATTGGCTCGTTTTGTAATACTCGAAGGTGATAGGCTTCTAAGCGAAACCCCAATCGTCGTCATCCGACGGAACTTGGAATGACAACGATGGGGAACTAAGGTAGGTCAGTTCTTTCCAAGATTTCATCCTCACAACTTGAAGATGTTTGGGAGCTTTTCTTTGGCTAATGTTACACACTGTATTGCATGCAAAAAACAATGAAAACAAAAAAAAACCTCTATACTCAACTTGAAGAAAAGCATTTATTTTGTGAGCTGAAGTTGAGTAACTTTTTTTTAAAGTTGAACAGAGAAAACATTTCAGAAGATGGACAGTATATGAATATATAGGTCTATCTCAATTCAAAATTGGACTTTGGAAGATATTTTATATCTCCATATCTATACAAGTGAACATAAACACGTCCAAAGAATTAAAACTTTTTTTTTTTATGAAAAACTGAAAGCGATCACGGTATGTTTTGCTTAGCAAATAATGTGACGAGCTACAATACTTTTAAATATTTATTGCCATTACTGCATCTTACAGTTTTTTTCAGTCGCTAAGAAGCGTTTGTCCAATCAGTTGTCACATTTTTAAAACTCTAAACACAGTTAGCACAGTATCGGTCTTTTGTGTCCATACCATTCACACATTTCATGTCGTTTTCACACAATATGCAGTCACTGAACACATTTCCACAATGCTTGCATTTTCTTAACAGACAAGCTATACCTCCCAACAAAAGTATGGATTGTTTTTGTAGTATTTACAAATGTTAACACACACCATCCCACAATAGCAAAAACAATATTCCAAACCTTAGATACAGTATAAAAACCTCTGCTTCTGCAATGATATAAGTTCAAAAACAATATATCTCAGCTGATAATAAAAAAAAAATTTTTTTTAGTGTGTATATATGGGTGGTATTATTTGTTATTTGTATCTATTGTATTTATTGATGAGCAGTTTAGTTATTTTATTTATTTGTGAGTGGTTTTAACCGGACCTCAGTACCTAATTTCGTTCCAACTCATGTACCATGTTTTGGAATGACACAGACACACAGTTGATTTATGTTTGGTAAACTGGGCCAAGCACATCTGATTCCAGTCTGGCTTAGACTCAGTGGCAGGGGTTATTTTTTTCTATTACATTGACACTTATACAGTAAAAGGAGGACTTTGAGGAGTGATGTTTTTGGAAACAGAAACATAAAAAGACAAACACTGAAATGTCTGGACAAGGAAGGAGAAGAGCAGGCCCAGTGAGAGATGCAGTGAGAGATGCAGGAGCAGTGTGAGATGCAGTGAGAGGAGCAGGAGCAGTGAGAGATGCAGGAGCAGTGAGAGATGCAGTGAGAGGAGCAGGAGCAGTGAGAGATGCAGTGAGAGATGCAGGAGCAGTGAGAGATGCAGTGAGAGGAGCAGGAGCAGTGAGAGATGCAGTGAGAGAAGCAGGAGCAGTGAGAGATGCAGTGAGAGGAGCAGTGAAAGATGCAGGAGCAGTGTGAGATGCAGTGAGAGATGCAGTGAGAGGAGCAGGAGCAGTGAGAGGAGCAGGAGCAGTGAGAGATGCAGTGAGAGATGCAGGAGCAGTGAGAGATGCAGTGAGAGGAGCAGGAGTAGTGAGAGATGCAGGAGCAGTGAGAGATGCAGTGAGAGATGCAGTGAGAGGAGCAGGAGCAGTGAGAGATGCAGGAGCAGTGAGAGATGCAGGATCAGTGAGAGATGCAGTGAGAGGAGCAGGAGCAGTGAGAGGAGCAGGAGCAGTGAGAGATGCAGTGAGAGGAGCATGAGCAGTGAGAGATGCAGTGAGAGATGCAGGAGCAGTGAGAGATGCAGTGAGAGGAGCAGGAGCAGTGAGAGATGCAGGAGCAGTGAGAGATGCAGTGAGAGGAGCAGGAGCAGTGAGAGATGCAGCGAGATGAGCAGGAGCAGTGAGAGGTGCAGTGAGACGAGCAGTGCATATATTTAACAAATTGTGTTTTTGAGAAGAAAATTATCCAATTGGCCAATTGTGTTTTGTAGGTGTGAGTCTGTGTTAAGAGTTTAGAAAAAGAATCTGAAGTATGGGTAAGTGCTTGTTAGCGATTGAAAAAAACTGTAATGAGAGAGGCTAAAGGAAATGTTGGAGTTTGTAGGGCTCCGGTGCTTGACACCATCAGCAGGAAGTTAAAGCACCATCCTTGTTCATGGACTCGTCTGAGAAACTAGTAATTTTTCATGCAGCCCTTAAACACGGACGCTGATGCTTTTCTCTTCTCAAAATCTTTGAAAATACTTCCAAATTGAAATGCTTACAATCATTCAAATTTCATGGATGTTAACAGATCTTCATGGAACCCTCAATGCCAATTAAGAATCATATTTTTAAGAACGTATGTGGAAATTTGTTGCAAAGACATTGCAATATTTCTCACTTTTACAGACCTGTAGAAAACTTTCCCTTAGAAATACTTTCCCTTATTCAAATAAAATAACTACATTTTGATCTTGAAAACTGTTCATGTCCTTGTTCCTGAATATAAAAACAATACAGTTCATGCTGAGCGTCTGTGCTGTAGATAGCTGATTGAATTTGATTAATGATTTGACAATAATCAATCTTGTTGAAGCTCAAATATTCAGTGACTCCAGCTGGCATGACCTGAGGCTTTGACAGTCTTGCGATCATTCATTTGTCACTTCAAACTCACACATTATGAAACTATTTGTGATTTTAAACTTACACAAAAAACACACAAATAGCCTGAATATTAAACCACGAAAATCTGACCTTTGAGGATCTACTTGTAGTATAATCTTAAAAATATTCTTTTTTTAAACTCAACTTTAAAAATACAAGTGAAATAAAGCTTGTTTTGTTTGAATCTGCAGGGCAAATTGCCTTGTTAGCGTTATCTCATTCATTAAGGGTTCATTAAGAGCCACGCCCTAGTTTGAGACGAATATAAATGAAGATCAGGTGGTTGGTTTGGTGTAGTTGCAGAGGTGAGTTTGTTTCTTTTAGAAAGGTAACTGTAAGTAACTTCTGGGAGTTTAGCTTGTGTTCAGAGTGTGTTTTATATTTCCAGGGTTTAAAGGCTCAGAATGAATTCTTACTTGCTGTGATACTCGAGCATAATGGTGAGATCATTGGTTGTCACATTCACTTTATTGTTACTGCTTAACCTCTTCACTGTGTGACTGCTGTATGTTTGCTTGTTTTGGGCAAACCAGAGGGAGTGCATTTCCATACATATTGGTCAAGCAGGTGTCCAGATGGGTAACTCTTGCTGGGAGTTGTATTGCTTGGAGCATGGTTTCCAGCCAGATGGGACCATTCTTGGAGGTGGCAGCTCATTGATAGACTCCTCTTTTGGTACTTTCTTCAGTGAAACGGGTGCTGGGAAACACATTCCTCGTGCAGTGTTCATTGATCTGGAGCCGACAGTTGTTGGTGAGACTGAACTCCATTCAGGCTTTTTATCTTATTCCTTTTCAAGACTCTTGTTCCCGTCCAGTGTAACTTATATCTTTTGTTTGAAATGCAGATGAGATCCGCAACGGACCCTATCGACAGCTGTTCCACCCTGAGCAGCTCATCAGTGGCAAAGAGGATGCCGCCAATAATTATGCTCGTGGTCACTATACCATTGGCAAGGAGATCATAGACTCTGTGCTCGACCGGATGCGCAAAATGGTGAGATTTCACGCTTCAATTTTGAGGTTCTTTAAAGGTTGTTCATGGAACTGCAGATTTTAGTGTCCTTGTGTATTGCTGTTGCACAAGTTTATTTAGATGTTCTTCATTCTCAGGAAAAATTTATGTTTTAAGGACCATTCCCTGAAAAGTTCTTTGGGAACCCAAAATAGTGGATCTTTGGCATTTTATTTTAAACATCCCTCTTTTGAAGTGTGTGTATGTGGTGACCCTTCAAAGACCTCTGCAAGATTACTGGGAGTATTTGAATCCTCACCTCTCACTTTTCCCCCTCTAGGCGGACCAGTGCACCGGTCTGCAAGGGTTCCTGATCTTCCACAGTTTTGGTGGTGGAACCGGCTCTGGTTTCACTTCTCTGCTGATGGAGCGACTATCTGTCGATTACGGTAAAAAGTCAAAGCTGGAGTTTTCTGTATATCCTGCCCCGCAAGTCAGCACGGCTGTGGTTGAGCCCTACAACTCGATACTTACGACCCACACGACTCTCGAGCACTCGGACTGTTCCTTCATGGTGGATAACGAAGCCATCTTCGACATCTGCAAGAGAAACCTCGATATCGAGCGTCCCTCATACACTAACCTGAACCGGC
This sequence comes from Semotilus atromaculatus, assembly GCA_031834385.1. Classification (NCBI taxonomy): domain Eukaryota; kingdom Metazoa; phylum Chordata; class Actinopteri; order Cypriniformes; family Leuciscidae; genus Semotilus; species Semotilus atromaculatus. The sequence continues at coordinate 6,768,893 of JAULUF010000025.1, forward strand.
TCGTCGCCCAGATTGTGTCCTCCATTACTGCGTCACTGCGCTTTGACGGCGCCCTAAATGTTGACCTCACGGAGTTCCAGACAAACCTGGTCCCTTACCCTCGCATTCACTTTCCACTGGTCACCTACGCCCCTATCATTTCAGCTGAAAAGGCCTACCATGAGCAACTCTCTGTACCGGAGATCACCAATGCCTGCTTTGAGCCAGCAAACCAGATGGTGAAGTGTGACCCTCGCCGTGGAAAATACATGGCCTGCTGTTTGCTGTACCGTGGTGACGTGGTTCCGAAAGATGTCAACGCCGCCATAGCCAACATCAAGACTCAACGCTCCATCCAGTTTGTAGACTGGTGTCCAACGGGGTTTAAGGTGGGAATCAACTACCAGCCGCCCACCGTTGTGCCAGGAGGGGATCTGGCCAAAGTGCAGAGAGCCGTGTGCATGCTAAGCAACACCACAGCCATCGCAGAGGCATGGGCACGCCTGGACCACAAGTTTGACCTGATGTACGCGAAGAGGGCTTTTGTTCACTGGTACGTGGGTGAGGGGATGGAGGAAGGGGAGTTCTCGGAGGCTCGGGAAGACATGGCTGCACTGGAGAAAGACTATGAGGAGGTTGGTGCTGATTCCACTGAGGACTGTGAGGAGGATGAGGAATATTGAAGATGATGAATGTATTTTTATAATTAAGTAAATAAATTTGAGAGCATTAGAAAACTTGTTGCTTCTATGACTAGTTTTGCCTTCATGACCTTGTTCACATGTGGTTGTTTGTGTCCTTGGGCATTTAGGGAAAATTGAGCCACAGCTCAGCTCTAGTTACATTTTATAGTGGGGTTCATGCATGCCAAATTATCGGGTTAGATTAAATGTAACCGTCAGTTATTTCCTTTATGGTTTCTTACCGCTTCCAATTCTATGCTGGAAGAGGGAAAACACATTTGTAGGAGGACTTGGATCAGTGAAACTTGAAGCTTGTTGGATACTGCAAAGAACACTAAATGGTTCAAATTGCTGCAGTATCGTGGTCGGGGCCATCTTGAAACATTAGTCCATTGTTCCACACATAGCAAGAGACCAAATGCAAGAACCAAGTATTTGAATCTCTTCATCTCACTGAGTTGACCTGCCACAGTAAATCTGCTTAAGTGTTTACAGAGGTGTGTAGAGTACCTGAGAACCATACATGAGTAACAGTATAGATACTTTACAGTGAAAACAACTACATTTCAAGTCACAATTTCATTACCTCTTGAGTAAGTCTAAGCTTGATTTCAGACAGGGCTTGGATTCATCTGATAACTTTTCTTATGTATATAGTTATTGCTTCTGTCCTGTTATGTATTGCTTTTCAATTTATAACGTCTTATATTCATGTTCTTCACAAACTTGACTTGTGGACTAAGTGCTTATTTGGTAAACCACCTTATATTTTCTTTATTTTAGCCTGACCATCACAGATGCCTCCCAGTAAACTTATAGGACATTTTATTTTTAGTAATAATCTTATTTAATGTATCACAATGTTTTATAAATGTAGACATTTTGTAAGAAGTGTTCAGAAAATGAAATGTGCACTGTGCAAATCAACTGCTAGTGGAAGTGAAAGACAAATTATGTAGAAAGAAAAGGTATTGTCTTCATAAAATTGTATGATCAGTTTTTCAGTAAATAAAACAAATTAAATGTTAGAGCAGTAATGTAAACATTAGCAGATTATAGAAGATATACAGACAGCTTTTTTTTTTTTAAACAAAATGTGCTTGCCCTCTGACTTTAAATTCAAAGGTCTTGATTTTTACTTTTAATATTTTTCAAGTCAGTGCCCGATGCAATGTCATTCATTGTGATGCAGGAAAACAGAAGTTTATTTTTTAGAATACATTACAATCATTCTAAAATAGATCACTCACACACGTTATGAGCTGCACAGACAAAATGTCTATCTTTTGCTGCCTGTCTTCATTAGTAGACTTGCCACTTCATCCCAGCCGAGGACATAGGAAATGGCTTTTTTTTTTTTTTTGCCTATTAAATAAAAATGTGGGGTGTTTTGTCCAGTGAAAATGGACATTAGTTTGGAAAATCACAAACCCACTTAAGTAGTAATCGGTATTGGTAGAATCATGAAGTATTGGTATCACATCACCCATCATTTCTTCAGAGCGGTCTGTCATATACCATAATTCATTACGTCCAGGAACTTACGTTTTACAACATATCTAGGAAAGCTTTCCAGTGTAGGTTCAATTTATTAGATATTACATATCCAACTTGTGCTGGAAATTTTAGTGGTGCAGCGATGAGTGTGTTTTGTGATAAAAACATTTTATAATTTAATTTAATTTTCAATGTGAACAACACAATGCTCGCACTATTTATACTACAAAACAGCATAGAATAGTGCTTAAGTACACAAACTAGGACACACATACATTCCACGGCTCCAGAGTGATCAGTCACATGACATTTAGTTTGGGAAACTGGCTCAAACCACCTTTGCAACAGAACGGAGTACCTATGGCAAAGATGTTAGACTTCATTGTAAATCTTGCACTTCTGAGGGAACGACAGGCATTGAGAAGAATGGAAACTGAAGGACAGCTTTCTCCAGGTATTATAGACCTCTTGCTCCATCTTAGTTTGCTAGTCTGGATCAAAATGCAGGGGACTTGAGATGGTTTCAAAACTGAGCTAGTTCTATGGGACTTTCACCAAGCATGCTTTCTGGCATTAAAGACAAATTTGGAGTGCAACAAAACTAAGGTAGGTCAGTTCTTTCCAAGATTTCATCCTCACAACTTGAAGATGTTTGGGAGCTTTTCTTTGGCTAATGTTACACACTGTATTGCATGCAAAAAACAATGAAAAAAAAACCTCTACACTTAAGTGTGTAGATGCAGGAGCAGTGAGAGATGCAGTGAGAGGAGCAGGAGCAGTGAGAGATGCAGGAGCAGTGAGAGATGCAGTGAGAGGAGCAGGAGCAGTGAGAGATGCAGTGAGAGGAGCAGGAGCAGTGAGAGATGCAGGAGCAGTGAGAGATGCAGTGAGAGGAGCAGGAGCAGTGAGAGGAGCAGGAGCAGTGAGAGATGCAGTGAGAGGAGCAGTGAGAGATGCAGTGAGAGGAGCAGGAGCAGTGAGAGATGCAGGAGCAGTGAGAGATGCAGTGAGAGATGCAGGAGCAGTGAGAGGAGCAGGAGCAGTGAGAGATGCAGTGAGAGGAGCAGGAGCAGTGAGAGATGCAGGAGCAGTGAGAGATGCAGTGAGAGGAGCAGGAGCAGTGAGAGATGCAGTGAGAGGAGCAGGAGCAGTGAGAGGAGCAGGAGCAGTGAGAGATGCAGGAGCAGTGAGAGGTGCAGGAGCAGTGAGAGGAGCAGGAGCAGTGAGAGATGCAGTGAGAGGAGCAGGAGCAGTGAGAGATGCAGTGAGAGGAGCAGGAGCAGTGAGAGGAGCAGGAGCAGTGAGAGATGCAGGAGCAGTGAGAGATGCAGTGAGAAATGCAGGAGCAGTGAGAGGAGCAGTTGCATGGAGGTGGAAGGTTAATGACCATCAGCTACATGACCAGATGTCCCTCCTTGAAACCATGGATGCTGGCTGCAGGGACATCACAGTTCAGGATTGCCACGGGTGGATCCGACATAACAAGCGGTTTTATCCCAGGTGCATCGCCTTGGATTATATCAGATGTGATGTTGATGAAAACATGTGGCCTAACCCTGAAGATCGCAGAGATTAGATACAGTAATTGTGTGATTTTTTTTAGTTACCCCGCTTTTTGTCTGGGCTTTTTGCTGTTGTTTTTTTGTTTGTTCAGAATGCTCTTGTGTGTTTCATTGATATTTTGTTCACTGTCAGCAATATTGTAAAACGTTTTCTGTTCTATCAACATTACTGTAAAAACATTACTGTATATGTGGACATACAGTTCCCAACCAAGACATTATGTGTAAAAACGGTGGATTACATGTTTTGCATGCAAATACCTGTAAAACTGAAACATAAAAGTCTATGCAGTTTTTGTAATGTCACCAATTTTGAATTTTGAAACCTGGTGTACTTTGATTGACTGCATGTACTTTGTGAAGTGAAAACAAGTGTTATTCTTTGACAGAATAATTTCATTTTGAGTCAGATTTCCAGTGTTTTGGTAGAGTTAGTGTGTGCAGAGAAAGATGTGTTCTATTTTGAAATTAAGAGTTAGTACATATTTAACAAATTGTGTTTTTGAGAAGAAAATTATCCAATTGGCCAATTGTGTTTTGTAGGTGTGAGTCTGTGTTAAGAGTTTAGAAAAAGTATCTGAAGTATGGGTAAGCGCTTGTTAGCGATTGAAAAAAACTGTAATGAGAGAGGCTAAAGGAAATGTTGGAGTTTGTAGGGCTCCGGTGCTTGACACCATCAGCAGGAAGTTAAAGCACCATCCTTGTTCATGGACTCGTTTGAGAAACTAGTCATTTTTCATGCAGCCCTTAAACACGGACGCTGATGCTTTTCTCTTCTCAAAATCTTTGAAAATACTTCCAAATTGAAATGCTTACAATCATTCAAATTTCATGGATGTTAACAGATCTTCATGAAACCCTCAATGCCAATTAAGAATCATATTTTTAAGAACGTATGTGGAAATTTGTTGCAAAGACATTGCAATATTTCTCACTTTTACAGACCTGTAGAAAACTTTCCCTTAGAAATACTTTCCCTTATTCAAATAAAATAACTACATTTTGATCTTGAAAACTGTTCATGTCCTTGTTCCTGAATATAAAAACAATACAGTTCATGCTGAGCGTCTGTGCTGTAGATAGCTGATTGAATTTGATTAATGATTTGACAATAATCAATCTTGTTGAAGCTCAAATATTCAGTGACTCCAGCTGGCATGACCTGAGGCTTTGACAGTCTTGCGATCATTCATATGTCACTTCAAACTCACACATTATGAAACTATTTGTAATTTTAAACTTACACAAAAAACACACAAATAGCCTAAATATTAAATCATGAAAATCTGACCTTTGAGGATCTACTTGTAGTATAATCCTAAAAACATTCTTTTTTTAAAACTCAACTTTAAAAATACAAGTGAAATAAAGCTTGTTTTGTTTGAATCTGCAGGGCAAATTGCCTTGTTAGCATTATCTAATTCATTAAGGGTTCATTAAGAGCCACGCCCTAGTTTGAGACGAATATAAATGAAGATCAGGTGGGTGGTTTGGTGTAGCTGCAAAGGTGAGTTAGTGTCTTTTAGAAAGGTAACTGTAAATAACTTCTGGGAGCTTAGTTTGTGTTAAGAGTGTGTTACATATTTCCAGGGTTTAAAGGCTCAGAATTAATTCCTACTTGCTGTGATACTCGAGCATAATGGTGAGATCATTGATTGTCAGCTTCACTTTATTGTTACTGTTTAACCTCTTCACTGTGTGACTGCTGTATGTTTGCTTGTTTTGGGCAAACCAGAGGGAGTGCATTTCCATACATATTGGTCAAGCAGGTGTCCAGATGGGTAACTCTTGCTGGGAGTTGTATTGCTTGGAGCATGGTTTCCAGCCAGATGGGACCATTCTTGGAGGTGGCAGCTCATTGACAGACTCCTCTTTTGGTACTTTCTTCAGTGAAACGGGTGCTGGGAAACACGTTCCTCGTGCAGTGTTCATTGATCTGGAGCCGACAGTTGTTGGTGAGACTGAACTCCATTCAGGCTTTTTATCTTATTCCTTTTCAAGACTCTTGTTCCCGTCCAGTGTAGCTTATATCCTTATATCTTTTGTTTGAAATGCAGATGAGATCCGCAACGGACCCTATCGACAGCTGTTCCACCCTGAGCAGCTCATCAGTGGCAAAGAGGATGCCGCCAATAATTATGCTCGTGGTCACTATACCATTGGCAAGGAGATCATAGACTCTGTGCTCGACCGAATGCGCAAAATGGTGAGATTTCAGTCTTCAATTTTGAGGTTCTTTAAAGGTTGTTCATGGAACTGCAGATACTAGTGTCCTTGTGTATTGCTGTTGCACAAGTTTATTTAGATGATGTTCTTCATTCTTAGGAAAAATTTATGTTTTAAGGACCATTCCTTGAAAAGTTCTTTGGGAACCCAAAATAGTGTTCTTTGGCATTTTAAACATCCCTCTTTTGAAACGTGTGTGTGTGGTGACCCTTTAAAGACCTCTGCAAGTTTACTGGGAGTATTTGAATCCTCACCTCTCACTTTTCCCTCTCTAGGCGGACCAGTGCACCGGTCTGCAAGGGTTCCTGATCTTCCACAGTTTTGGTGGTGGAACCGGCTCTGGTTTCACTTCTCTGCTGATGGAGCGACTATCTGTCGATTACGGTAAAAAGTCAAAGCTGGAGTTTTCTGTATATCCTGCCCCGCAAGTCAGCACGGCTGTGGTTGAGCCCTACAACTCGATACTTACGACCCACACGACTCTCGAGCACTCGGACTGTTCCTTCATGGTGGATAACGAAGCCATCTTCGACATCTGCAAGAGAAACCTCGATATCGAGCGTCCCTCATACACTAACCTGAACCGGCTCGTCGCCCAGATTGTGTCCTCCATTACTGCGTCACTGCGCTTTGACGGCGCCCTAAATGTTGACCTCACGGAGTTCCAGACAAACCTGGTCCCTTACCCTCGCATTCACTTTCCACTGGTCACCTACGCCCCTATCATTTCAGCTGAAAAGGCCTACCATGAGCAACTCTCTGTACCGGAGATCACCAATGCCTGCTTCGAGCCAGCAAACCAGATGGTGAAGTGTGACCCTCGCCGTGGAAAATACATGGCCTGCTGTTTGCTGTACCGTGGTGACGTGGTTCCGAAAGATGTCAACGCCGCCATAGCCAACATCAAGACTCGACGCTCCATCCAGTTTGTAGACTGGTGTCCAACGGGGTTTAAGGTGGGAATCAACTACCAGCCGCCCACCGTTGTGCCAGGAGGGGATCTGGCCAAAGTGCAGAGAGCCGTGTGCATGCTAAGCAACACCACAGCCATCGCAGAGGCATGGGCACGCCTGGACCACAAGTTTGACCTGATGTACGCAAAGAGGGCTTTTGTTCACTGGTACGTGGGTGAAGGGATGGAGGAAGGGGAGTTCTCGGAGGCTCGGGAAGACATGGCTGCACTGGAGAAAGACTATGAGGAGGTTGGTGCTGATTCCACTGATGACTGTGAGGAGGATGAGGAATATTGAAGATGATGAATGTATTTTTATAATTAAGTAAATAAATTTGAGAGCATTAGAAAACTTGTTGCTTCTATGACTAGTTTTGCCTTCATGACCTTGTTCACATGTGGTTGTTTGTGTCCTTGGGCATTTAGGGAAAATTGAGCCACAGCTCAGCTGTAGTTACATTTCATAGTGGGGTTCATGCATGCCAAAATATCAGGTTAGGTTAAATGTAACTGTCAGTTATTTCCTTTATGGTTTCTTACCGCTTCCAATTATATGCTGGAAGAGGGAAAACACATTTGTAGGAGGACTTGGATCAGTGAAACTTGAAGCTTGTTGGATACGGCAAAGAACACTAAATGGTTCAAATTGCTGCAGTATCGTGGTCGGGGCCATCTTGAAACATTAGTCCATTGTTCCACACAGCAAGAGACCAAATGCAAAAACGAAGTATTTGAATCTCTTCATCTCACTGAGTTGAACTGCCACAGTAAATCTGCTTAAGTGTTTACAGAGGTGTGTAGAGTACCTGAAAACCATACATGAGTAACAGTATAGATACTTTACAGTGAAAACGACTACTTTCAAGTCACAATTTCATTACCTCTTGAGTAAGTCTAAGCTTGATTTCAGACAGGGCTTGGATTCATCTGATAATTTTGCTTATGTATACAGTTATTGCTTCTGTCCTGCAATGTATTGCTTTTCAATTTATAACGTCTTATATTCATGTTCTTCACAAACTTGACTTGTGGACTAAGTGCTTATTTGGTAAACCACCTAATATTTTCTTTATTTTACCCTGACCATTCCAGATGCCTCCCAGTAAACTTATAGGACTTTATTTCTAAAAAAAAAAAAAAAAAAAAAAAAATCTTATTTAATGTATCACAATGTTGTATAAATGTAGACATTTTGTAAGAAGTGTTGAGAGAATTAAATGTGCACTGTGCAAATCAACTGCTAGTGGAAGTGAAAGACAAATTATGTAGAAAGAAAAGGTATTGTCTTCATACAATTGTGTGATCAGTTTTTCAGTAAATATAACAAATTAAATGTTAGAGCAGTAATGTAAACCTCAGCAGATTACAGAAGATGTCTTTTTTTTTTTTTAAACAAAATAAGTGTGCTTGCCCTCTGACTTTAAATTTAAATGTCTTGACTTTTACTTTAATATTTTTCAAGTCAGCGCCCGATGCACTGTGACGCAGGAAAACAGAAGTTTATTTTTTAGAATACATTATAATCACTCTAAAATAACTCACACACACGTTACGAGCTGCACTGACAAAAAGTCCATCTTTTGCTTCCTGTCTTCATCAGTAGACTAGCCACTTCATCCCAGCCGAGGACATAGGAAATGGCTTTTTTCTTTTGCCTATTAAATAAAAATGTGGGGTGGGGTGTTTTGTCCACTAAAAATGGACATTAGTTTGGAAAATCACAAACCCACTAACAATCGGTATTGGTAAAATCATGAAATATTGGTATCACATCACCCATCCCTTCTTCAGAGCGGTCTGTCATATCCCATAATTCATTACGTCCAGGAACTTCCGTTTTACAACATATCTAGGAAAGCTTTCCAGTGTAGGTTCAATTTATTAGATATTACATATCCAACGTGTGTTGGACATTTTAGTGGTGCAGTGATGAGTGTTTTTTGATAAAAACATTTTATAGTCTAATTTAATTTTCAATGTGAACAACACAATACTCGCACTATTTATACTACAAAACAGCATAGAATAGTGCATAAGTACACAAACTAGGACACACATACATTCCACGGCTGCAGAGTGATCAGTCACATGACAAATAGTTTGGGTAATTGGCTCAAACCACCTTTGCAACAGAACGGAGTACCTATGGCAAAGATGTTAGACTTCATTGTAAATCTTGCACTTCTGAAGGGAACGACAGGCATTGAGAAGAATGGAAACTGAAGGACAGCTTTCTCCAGGTATTACAGACCTCTTGCTCCATCTTAGTTTGCTAGTCCGGATCAAAATGCAGGGGACTTGAGATGGTTTCAAAACTGAGCTAGTTCTATGGGACTTTCACCAAGCATGCTTTCTGGCATTAAAGACAACTTTGGAGTGCAACAAAACTAAGGTAAGTCAGTTCTTTCCAAGATTTCATCCTCACAACTTGAAGATGTTTGGGAGCTTTTCTTTGGCTAATGTTACACACTGTATTGCATGCAAAAAACAATGAAAAAACCCCCTCTACACTCAAGTGTGTAGATGCAGGAGCAGTGAGAGATGCAGTGAGAGGAGCAGGAGCAGTGAGAGGAGCAGGCGCAGTGAGAGATGCAGGAGCAGTGAGAGGCGCAGTGAGAGATGCAGTGAGAGGAGCAGGAGGAGTGAGAGATGCAGTGAGAGGAGCAGGAGCAGTGAGAGACGCAGTGAGAGGAGCAGGAGCAGTGAGAAGAGCAGGCGCAGTGAGAGATGCAGGAGCAGTTTGAGGAGCAGGAGGAGTGAGAGATGCAGTGAGAGATGCAGTGAGAGGAGCAGTGAGAGATGCAGTGAGAGATGAAGTGAGAGGAGCAGGAGCAGTGAGAGATGCAGTGAGAGGAGCAGGAGCAGTGAGAGGTGCAGTGAGAGGAGCAGGAGCAGTGAGAGATGCAGGAGCAATGAGAGATGCAGGAGCAGTGAGAGGAGCAGGAGCAGTGAGAGGTGCAGTGAGAGGAGCAGGAGCAGTGAGAGGAGCAGGCTCATTGAGAGATGCAGGAGCAGTGAGAGATGCAGTGAGAGGAGCAGGCACAGTGAGAGATGCAGTGAGAGGAGCAGGAGCAGTGAGAGACGTGAGAGGAGCAGAAGCAGTGAGAGGTGCAGTGAGAGGAGCAGGAGCAGTGAGAAGAGCAGGCGCAGTGAGAGATGCAGGAGCAGTTTGAGGAGCAGGAGGAGTGAGAGATGCAGTGAGAGATGCAGTGAGAGGAGCAGTGAGAGATGCAGTGAGAGATGCAGTGAGAGATGAAGTGAGAGGAGCAGGAGCAGTGAGAGATGCAGTGAGAGGAGCAGGAGCAGTGAGAGGTGCAGTGAGAGGAGCAGGAGCAGTGAGAGATGCAGGAGCAATGAGAGATGCAGGAGCAGTGAGAGGAGCAGGAGCAGTGAGAGGTGCAGTGAGAGGAGCAGGAGCAGTGAGAGGAGCAGGCTCATTGAGAGATGCAGGAGCAGTGAGAGATGCAGTGAGAGGAGCAGGCACAGTGAGAGATGCAGTGAGAGGAGCAGGAGCAGTGAGAGACGTGAGAGGAGCAGAAGCAGTGAGAGGTGCAGTGAGAGGTGCAGGAGCAGTGAGAGGAGCAGGCGCAGTGAGAGATGCAGTGAGAGGAGCAGGCGCAGTCAGAGATGCAGGAGCAGTGAGAGATGCAGTGAGAGGAACAGGCACAGTCAGAGATGCAGGAGCAGTGAGAGATGCAGTGAGAGGAGCAGGAGCAGTGAGAGATGCAGTGAGAGGACCAGGAGCAGTGAGAGGATCAGGAGCAGTGAGAGATGCAGGGGCAGTGAGAGATGCAGTGAGAGATGCAGTGAGAGATGCAGGAGCAGTGAGAGGTGAAGTGGGATATGCATGAGCAGTGAGAGATGCAGTGAGAGGAGCAGGAGCAGTGAGAAATGCAGTGAGAGATGCAGTGAGAGATGCAGTGAGAGGAGCAGGAGCATTGAGAGATGCAGGAGCAGTGAGAGATGCAGTGAGAGGAGCAGGAGCAGTGAGAGGAGCAGGCGCAGTGAGAGATGCAGGAGCAGTGAGAGATGCAGTGAGAGGAGCAGGAGCAGTCAGAGATGGAGTGAGAGGAGCAGGAACAATGAGAGATGCAGTGAGAGGAGCAGGAGCAGTAAGAGATGCAGTGAGAGGAGCAGGAGCAATGAGAGGAGCAGGCGCAGTGAGAGATGCAGGAGCAGTGAGAGATGCAGTGAGAGGAGCAGGCGCAGTGAGAGGAGCAGACGCAGTGAGAGATGCAGGAGCAGTGAGAGATGCAGTGAGAGGAGCAGGACTAGTAAGAGGAGCAGGCGCAGTGAGAGATGTAGGAGCAGTGAGAGATGCAGTGAGAGGAGCAGGAGCAGTGAGAGATCAGTGCTCCTTGGGGACATTAACCAAGCATGCTTTCTGGCATTAAAGACAACTTTGGAGTGCAACAAAACTAAGGTAGGTCAGATCTTTCCAAGATTTCATCCTCACAACTTGAAGATGTTTGGGAGCTTTTCTTTGGCTAATGTTACACACTGTATTGCATGCAAAAAACAATAAAAAAACCTCTACACTCAAGTGTGTAGATGCAGGAGCAGTGAGAGATGCAGTGAGAGGAGCAGGAGCAGTGAGAGATGCAGTGAGAGATGCAGTAAGAGGAGCAGGAGCAGTGAGAGATGCAGTGAGAGGAGCAGGAGCAGTGAGAGGAGCAGGAGCAGTGAGAGATGTAGTGAGAGATGCAGTGAGAGGAGCAGGAGCAGTGAGAGATGCAGTGAGAGGAGCATGAGCAGTGAGAGATGCAGTGAGAGGAGCAGGAGCAGTGAGAGGAGCAGGAGCAGTGAGAGGAGCAGGAGCAGTGAGAGATGCAGGAGCAGTGAGAGATGCAGTGAGAGGAGCAGGAGCAGTGAGAGATGCAGTGAGAGATGCAGTGAGAGGAGCAGGAGCAGTGAGAGCTGGAGCAGTGAGAGCTGGAGCAGTGAGAGGAGCAGGCGCAGTGAGAGATGCAGGAGCAGTGAGAGATGCAGTGAGAGATGCAGGAGCAGTGAGAGATGCAGTGAGAGGAGCAGGAGCAGTGAGAGATGCAGTGAGAGGAGCAGGAGCAGTGAGAGGTTCAGTGAGAGGAGCAGGCACAGTGAGAGGAGCAGGCACAGTGAGAGATGCAGTAAGAGGAGCAGGCGCAGTGAGAGATGCAGGAGCACTGAGAGATGCAGTGAGAGGAGCAGGAGCAGTGAGAGATGCAGTGAGAGGAGCAGGAGCAGTGAGAGATGCAGGAGCAGTGAGAGATGCAGGAGCAGTGAGAGATGCAGGAGCAGTGAGAGATGCAGGAGCAGTGAGAGATGCAGGAGCAGTGAGAGATGCAGTGAGAGGAGCAGGAGCAGTGAGAGATGCAGTGAGAGGAGCAGGAGCAGTGAGAGGTGCAGTGAGAAGAGCAGGAGCAGAGAGAGGAGCAGGCGTAGTGAGAGATGCAGGAGCCGTAAGAGGAGCTGTGAGAGGAGCAGGCGCAGTGAGAGATGTAGGAGCAGTGAGAGATGCAGTGAGAGGAGCAGGAGCAGTGAGAGATGCAGGAGCAGTGAGAGATGCAGTGAGAGGAGCAGGAGCAGTGAGAGATGCAGGAGCAGTGAGAGGAGCAGGAGCAGTGAGAGGTGCAGTGAGAGGAGCAGGATCCGACATAAGCGGTTTTATCCCAGGTGCATTGCCTTGGATTATATCAGATGTGATGTTGATGAAAACATGTGGCCTAACCCTGAAGATCGCAGAGATTAAATACAGTAATTTTGTGATTTTTTTTTAGTTACCCCCCTTTTTGTCTGGGCTTTTTGCTGTTGTTTTTTTGTTCAGAATGCTCTTGTGTGTTTCATGGATATTTTGTTCACTGTAAGCAATACTGTAAAACGTTTTCTGTTCTATCATGTGAACATTACTGTATATATGTGGACAAACAGTTCCCAACCAAGACATTTTGTGTAAAACCGGTGGATTGCATGTTTTGCATGCAAATACCTGTAAAACTGAAACATAAAGGACTATGCAGTTTTTGTAATGTCAACAATAGCCAGTATTTTGAAACCTGGTGTACTTTGATTGACTGCATGTACTTTGTGAAGTGAAAACAAGTGTTATTCTTTGACAGAATAATTTCATTTTGAGTCAGATTTCCAGTGTTTTGGTCGAGTTAGTGTGTGCAGAGAAAGATGTGTTCTATTTTGAAAATAAGAGTTAGTACATATTTAACAAATTGTGTTTTGAGAAGAAAATTATCCAATTGGCCAATTGTGTTTTGTAGGTGTGAGTCTGTGTTAAGAGTTTAGAAAAAGTATCTGAAGTATGGGTAAGCGCTTGTTAGCGATTGAAAAAAACTGTAATGAGAGAGGCTAAAGGAAATGTTGGAGTTTGTAGGGCTCCGGTGCTTGACACCATCAGCAGGAAGTTAAAGCACCATCCTTGTTCATGGACTCGTCTGAGAAACTAGTCATTTTTCATGCAGCGCTTAAACACGGATGCTGATGCTTTTCTCTTCTCAAAATCTTTGAAAATATTTCCAAATTTAAATGCTTACAATCATTCAAATTTCATGGATGTTAAAAGATCTTCATGGAACCCTCAATGCCAATTAAGAATCATATTTTTAAGAACGTATGTGGAAATTTGTTGCAAAGACATTGCAATATTTCTCACTTTTACAGACCTGTAGAAAACTTTCCCTTAGAAATACTTTCCCTTATTCAAATAAAATAACTACATTTTGATCTTGAAAACTGTTCATGTCCTTGTTCCTGAATATAAAAACAATACAGTTCATGCTGTGCTGTAGATAGCTGATTGAATTTGATTAATGATTTGACAATAATCAATCTTGTTGAAGCTCAAATATTCAGTGACTCCAGCTGGCATGACCTGAGGCTTTGACAGTCTTGCGATCATTCATATGCCACTTCAAACTCACACATTATGAAACTATTTGTGATTTTAAACTTACCCAAAAAACACACACACACACAAAAACTCCAAATAGCCTAAATAATAAATCAAGAAAATCTGACCTTTGAGAATCTACTTGTAGTATAATCTTAAAAACATTCTTTTTTAAAACTCAACTTTAAAAATACAAGTGAAAATATAGCTGCGAGCAGCGATTACGGGCCCAAGCCGGTGGCACCGCAACCCCGGAGCCTTTAGTTACCTTCATCGCTGCTTCATCGCTGCTCATCGCTGCTCGCAGCTATATTTTCTTCATAAAGAAAATATATCTTCATCGCTTCATCGCTTTCTCATCGCTTCATCGCTGCTCGCAGCTATATTTTCATATATATATATATATATAAAGCCGGTGGCACCGCCACCCTGGTGCCTTTAGGGTTATTGTGCACGACGTGCAAAACCGTAACTCCGCTTTGACTGTCGAAAAGAAGTGTGCTGTAGAGCTTGCATCAGTGTGGGCTCTGCAAAAGTGCGCATCGAGGGCATATATCAACCCCAAAGTATGCGTGAGCAACCTTCTGAAACCTAAAATGAAAAATGAGACACCCTACGGTCTAATGGATTTAACGGACACATGAAATAAGTACACAAGACCGAAAATTCATATGAAGTGTGCCATCTAGGACAGGGCCTATGATCGTGAACCACAATAGCCACATATATGAGATAATTTAAATTTAGAACCATTTTTAATGTCATAGGTCAATATGTTTTGCAGCACCTGTCAACCTGGTTTGTCTCTGCCTTTTCTGTTATGCCCTGTTTGCCATTGTTCACCCTGCCTGTCTTGACAATTCTTAATAAAAAGCTGCAAATGGATTCCCCTGGCCTGACCCTGCCTCGTTACAACACATATGCTGCATCTGCTCGCTATCTGCCGAACGGCTCTGGTAGTTTCGCTTCAGCACTGATGATGTTGTAGGAATAGTGCGCTCTGGTTGGTCTGGATTATTCTGGATTTTTTATTTTATACAGAAATAAGTTATTTTGAATTCAGATGAGAATAAAGTTAGTGTTGATTAAAATGAAGGAAAACAAATATATTGATCTGAAATATAGCACATTCATTTTAAATTAATTTAGGTTCAATTACCAAACATACAATCTTATTTTAATTTAAAGCAAACAATACATATGGGTTTTATTTTTTTTTTAAATATGTATTTATTTATATATATATATCCAAAAAGACAAGGCCTTAAACTTAAATTTGAACAAGGGTTAAACTCTTGTCACTGTAACACACACACACACACACACACGCACACACACACATGCAGTTTAAAAGCAAAAAAAATATTTATCCAACCCCATTTAAAAACAGTCTGTGAGTGCCATCTTTTGGACATTGATCATATTGCATAGGTTTTCATTTTGTGTCCTCAAACAGAGCACTAATTTGTTTATTTTTAATTTATTATTTTTTTTCTACATTGATTAAAATAGAAAATCAAAAAAAAAACATTTTTATGGTAGTATTATTTTATACAAAAAATTATAATTCTGATGAGAATAAAGTTAGTGTGGATAAAGAATTTAAGGAAAACATATATATATTGATCTAATATAGCACATTCATTTTAAATTCATTCAGCTTGAATCACCAAACATACAATATTAATTTTATTTAAAGCAAACAATATATTTAAAAGATATGTTCTATGCATATTTTGTCATTTTAAAGGTTGTATCAGTGATTTCAGGCCCAAAAATAAATGTCTAATCTTTCCTAACGATCCGTTAGCCGCCCGCCCCATAAGCATGCCGTCCAAAAACCGCGTCTCTGTATGCAGCCTAGGCTCTGAGATCTGCACACAAAAACAAATGGGTACAACCACCACTCAAAACCAAAACAAACAGTGTTTCACCGACAGGGGCGGGTGTTGCTCCAACTTTGCGTCCAGCCGTGAACGAGCTCAAAACCTCACAACACCCGCCCCTGTCGGTGATTGGTTGGAACACTTTATTTTGGTTTTGAGTGGTGGTGTACCCATTTGTTTTTGTGTGCAGATCTCAGAGCCTAGGCTGCATACAGAGACGTGTTTTTTTTTGACGGCATGCTTATGGGGTGGACAGCTAGCGGATTGTTAGGAAAGATTAGACCTCTTTTTTTGGGCCTGAAAACACTGATACAACCTTTAATTAAAAAAATATCCATAAAGTGCTATGCAAAAAGACAAGGCCTTAGATATTTATTTATCCCTTTAATGCAGGACTAATTTTAAACTCAAAAGTGCACGGTTGCACGGTCATTTATAACGGTGCGCATCCACGGCGAGGAGGGAGCAGAACAAAGCGAACGTTTTTTAGTTCATTCTCCCATAGCAAATAATGGAAAACGCTCGCTCTGCTCTGGACGCAAGTATTTTATTTTCATTTTAGCGATTTAAATGCGCTAATTTTGAAATGAGAATTTTTTATATATATATATATATATAAATATAAAGACACAGATAATATTACTTGCCTGACCTGATTAGAACATTGAAAAAAAAATTAAAAAATAACTAGGGAATCACTAAACCGAGAGAATTATTCTAATTTGATGATACACTCAAAATATTCCACAACAAATTCTTTAAATTTAATGATATTCAGAACAGAACACGAATAAAAAAATAACTATAATCAAGCCAAAACTAAATAATTTAAAACAAAAGTAAAAGTATGGTGTTGGGCTCACGTAAATCTCTCTTTAGAATCTAAATGTTGCAACATTTGCGATGTATTTGGATGCTAAACTATTCTTTATTATAGGCTTTGTACTTCACTCACTTCCAATATCGACGGAAAAAATCATCCTCTTCACTTGTGCAAAAATGTGCTTGGTGCGGTTGCTTACGCGGGCACGGGCGCGATCGAACTGTGTGTGTGTGCTTGTATGTGAGAGAGAGAGAGACGCGGGCGCGATCGAACTGTGCGTGTGTTTGTGTGTGTGAGAGAGAGAGACGCGGGCGCGATCAAAGTGTATGTGTGTGCATGTGTGAGAGAGGCGCGGGCGCGATCGTACTGTGTGTTTGTGTGTGTGTGTGTGTGCGCGCGCGCGCGCGTGTGTGAGAGAGAGAGGCGCGCGCGATCGAACAGTGGAAACATAGGCTACTCGTCATTTTGTTCCAGGACATCATTCAAACTGCAAACTGTTTACTTATATTTGTGTACACTCCTATTTTTTACAGTCTATGGTGCAATAAAACACAAAATCCTCAGTCACATATCTAATATATTTATTTAGAAATATTATTTTGAACACAAGAGGGCAGTATAGCCCTATCTATGATTTTGTGTTTAAACTATCACCCGAAGAGAATCCCCCTCCCCCTCCCCCTCCCCCTCCCCACACAGACACACACACACACACACAGAATGGCAGCAGACACTCTATCTGTCAGAGAGGAGGAGAGAAAATTCCACATATCCACATTCAAACCACAATATCTGACTTTCTGTTGGTTGGAGCTAATAATTGTAAATTAGAAAGTTGTTCGGCATGATGAGAACAATATCTATGGCGAGTTTTGTAACTGTAGGTAAAACTAATTATGTTATAACACACTTTATGTGTCCTTTTTTAGTCATAAATTCAGTTCATTGCCACGGCCAAACCGTTCGAGATATCAAAAATCCGTTCGCAATTTAGCATCCTCAATGTCTTGACTTCACGCACAACGAGTTTGATAGCTATCGAATGAATTCCTTAGGAGGAGTACTTCGTTTTCCGGAGGATGAGTTTCCAAACAACCCATAATAACTGACTTCCTGTTGGGCTGACGTAAAACTTAGAGCACGAAAGTTGTTCGGCCCGATGAGATCTATAAGTGTACCGAGTTTCATATTATTACATGCAAGCGTGTTTGATATATGGACAAGTGTTCGAGTCCCATTCCAGGGGGCGCTGTCGAGCCCCCCTGCCACGCCCGGGTACCAGCTTCGGCCCGGCCCTGATGGCCGCGGGTTCTGACCCGTGTGCAAAGTTTCAAGAGTTTTCGAGCATGTTAAGGCCCCCAAAAGCCCCTGAAACCTTGAAAAACAATAATTAAAAGCATTCTCACTCAACAGAGAAATCCCCCTGCCCTCACAGACACAGAGGTATGCAGAGAGAGGGAGAGAGGGACAGAAAATTTTCCAAAACATCCACATTCAAACCAAAATATCTGACTTCCTGTTGTTCAGAGCTAATAACTGTAAATTAGAAAGTTGTCCGGCTTGATCCGGACAATATACGTACCGAGTTTTATGATTGTAGGTAAAACTATAAAACTAACCCCCCCACTTTTGTCAAAAGGTGGCGCTACTGAGCCCCTGCACCACGCACGTTTCTGAAACTTTGCATATGTCTACTAGGTAATAAATGTGACGTGTGTGTCGAGTTTCATGCAATTACAAGCATGCTAAGAGTCTCAAAATCAGCAAAAAAGAATATTAAAGTTCGACGCGTTCCCATGGCAACATTATCTTAGATATTAAATAATCCTTTCACAGGTCTTCATCTGGCGTGTGTTTACATTATACACAAAGTTTGAAGCAAATCGGGTAAAAATAAGAGGGTGATTTCAAAGCATTTTGAAAGTGACACACTTCCTGCTGCCAGTTGGTGGCGCTATAACTTTGACTCACAATAGTCACATCCATGTGATCGGCCTCTTACAGCGAACACACTGCTGAAGTTTCATCAAGATCAGTTAATGTATGCAGAAGTTATAACACACTTCCTGTTTTACGTTTCTCGCCATAATTTCGTTTCCTCGCCATGGCAGAACCGTTCGAGATATCAAAAATCCGTTCGCAATTTAGCATCCTCAATGTCTTGAGTTCATGCACACCGAGTTTGGTGGCGAATAATTGAATTCCCTAGGAGAAGTGTTTCAAATTCCTTAGCATAGGTTTTTCAAACAACCCTAAATAGCTGACTTCCTGTTGGGCTGGCGTAAAAAGTTAGAGCATGAAGGATATATGAACCGATGAGATCTATATGTGTACCGAGTTTCATATTATTACATGCAAGCGTGTTTGATTTATGGACCAAGTGTTCGGACCCCGTTCCAGGGGGCGCTGTTGAGCCCCCCTGCCACGCCCGGGTACCAGCTTCAGCCCGGCCCTGATGGCCGCGGGTTCTGACCCGTGTGCAAAGTTTCAAGAGTTTTTGAGCACGTTAAGGGCCTCAAAAGTGCCCAAAAGGTAGTAAAAAAATAATAAGAAATATAGCTGCGAGCAGCGATTACGGGCCCAAGCCGGTGGCACCGCCACCCCGTTCCTTTAGTTACCTAAAGGCACCGGGGTGGCGGTTCCACCGGCTTTGGCCCTTCATCGCTGCTCGCAGCTATATATATATATATATATATATATATATATATATATATATATATATATATATATATATATATATATATATAAAGCCGGTGGCACCGCCACCCTGGTGCCTGTAGGGTTATTGTGCACGACGTGCAAAAACATAACCCCGCTTTGACTGTCGAAAAGAAGTGTGCTGTAGAGCTTGCATCAGTGTGGGCTCTGCAAAAGTGCACATCGAGGGCACATATCAACCACAAAGTATGCGTGAGCAACCTTCTGAAACCTAAAATGAAAAATGAGACACCCTACGGTCTCATGGATTTAACGGACACATGAAGTAAGTACACAAGACCGAAAATTCATATGAAGTGTGCCATTTGGGACAGGGCCTCTGACCGTGAACCACAATAGCCACATATATGAGATCATTTAAATTTAGAATAAGTTTTAATGTCATAGGATGTCATATGTCAATATGTTTTGTAACACTTAAATGTGTAAATCCAGAAGCCTACTATTTATCTGGAGGTCTTTGTCCTTTGCCTGTCAACCTGGTTTGTCTCTGCCTTTTCTGTTCTGCCCTGTTTGCCATTGTTCACCCTGCCCAAAAGCTGCAAATGGATTCAAAAAGACAAGGCCTTAAACTTAAACTTGAACAAGGTTTAAACTCTTGTAACTGTAACAGACACCAAGGCACAATCACACACACACGCACGCACGCACAGTTTAAAAAAAAATTATAATAATTTATCCAACCCCATTTAAAAACAGTCTGTCAGTGCCATCTTTTGGACATTCATCATATTGCATTGGTTTTAATTTGTCCTCAGAGCACCAATCTCTCACTAAAAAATTATTTTTAAGTTACACATTCTACATTGATTAAAAAAGAAACATCAAATATGTTTTTAGTCATAGTATTATTTTACACAGAAATAAATTATTTGTAATTCAGATGAGAATAAAGTTAGTGTTTTACAATTTTAAGGAAAACAAATATATTGTTCTGAAATATAGCACATTCAATTTAAATTCATTCAGCTTCAATTACCAATACAATCTTAATTTTATTTAAAGCAAACTATACATTTAAAAGATCTGGGTTCTATGCATATTTTGTAATTTAAAAAAAAATACAAAATTGTTATGCAAAAAGATAAGGCCTTAGAGATTTCTTTATCTTTTAATGCAGGAAAAATCACACAGCAATGAAAGACTTAATCTCATGTCACTGTAACAGACAGCCAGCCACACACACACACACACACACCAGCCCTCCCTCCCTCCCCACACAGACAGCCACACACGCACACACACACAGAATGGGAGGGGGCCCTCTCTCTGTCAGAGAGAGACAGAGAGAGATACAATTTCAAGAAATCCACATTCAAACCACAATATCTGACTTTCTGAGGGTCGGAGCTATTGACTGTAAATTAGAAAGTTGTTCGGCTTGAGGAGAAGAATTTACAGGCTGAGTTTTGTAACTGTAGGTAAAACTAATTAAGTTATAACACACTTTATATGTCCATTTTTAGTCATGAAAATTAATTTCCTCGCCACGGCCAAACCGTTCGAGACATCAAAAATCCGTCCACAATTTAGCATCCTCAATGTCTTGACTTCATGCACACCGAGTTTGGCGATGATTGAATGAATTGCCTAGGAGTAGTACTTCAAATTCCACCGCAAGCGTTTTCCAAACAACCCATAATAGCCGACTTCCTGTTGGGCTGGCGTAAAACTTGACCAGGGGTAAGATGTTCGGCCCGATGAGATCTATATGTGTACTGAGTTTCATATTAATTCATGCAAGCGTGTTGGATTTATGGACCAAATTGTTGGACCCCGTTCAAGGGGGCGCTGTCGAGCCCCCCTGCCACGCCCGGGTACCAGCTTCAGCCCGGCCATGATGGCCGTGGGTTCTGACCTGTGTGCAAAATTTCAAGAGTTTTTGAGCACGTTAAGAGCCCCAAAAGCCCCTGAAACCTTGAAATCCATTAAAAGCAATAGACAAATCCCTCACACACAGAAACAGAGAGAGGGGGAGAGAAAATTCTCAGAAACATCCACATTCAAACTTAAATATCTGACTTTCTGTTGGTCTGAGCTAATGACAGTTAATTAGAAAGTTGTCCGGCTTGATCTGAACAATATGCGTACCGAGTTTTATGATTGTAGGTAAAACTATATAACTAACACCCCCACTTTTGTCAAAAGGTGGCGCTACTGAGCCCCTGCACCACGCCCGTTTCTGAAACCTTGCACATGTCTACTGGCTAATAAATGTGATGTGTCTGTCGAGTTTCATGCAATTTCAAGCAATTTCAGGCATGCTAAGAGTCTCAAAAGCATCCAAAAAGAATATTGAAGTTTGATGCGTTGCCATGGCAACAGTATCTAAGATATCAATAATCCTTTCACAGGTCTACATCTGGCATGTGTCTACATTATGCACATAAAGTTTGAATCAAATCGGGTAAGAATAAGAGGGTGATTTAAAAGCATTTTGAAAGTGACACACTTCCTGCTGCCAGTTGGTGGCGCTATAACTTTGACTCACAATAGTCACATCCATGTGATCGGCCTCTTACAACGAACACACTGCTGAAGTTTCATCAAGATCAGTTAATGTATGCAGAAGTTATAACACACTTCCTGTTTTACGTTTCTCGCCATCATTTCGTTTCCTCGCCATGGCAGAACCGTTCGAGATATCAAAAATCCGTCCGCAATTTAGCATCCTCAATGTCTTGAGTTCATGCACACCGAGTTTGGTGGCGAATAATTGAATTCCCTAGGAGAAGTGTTTCAAATTCCTTAGCATAGGTTTTTCAAACAACCCTAAATAGCTGATTTCCTGTTGGGCTGGCGTAAAAAGTTAGAGCATGAAGGATATATGAACCGATGAGATTTATATGTGTACTGAGTTTCATATTATTACATGCAAGCGTGTTTGATTTATGGACCAAGTGTTCGGACCCCGTTCCAGGTGGCGCTGTCGAGCCCCCCTGCCACGCCCGGGTACCAGCTTCAGCCCGGCCCTGATGGCCGCGGGTTCTGACCCGTGTGCAAAGTTTCAAGAGTTTTCGAGCACGTTAAGGCCCCCAAAAGTGCCCGAAAGTTTGACAGAAAAAGAATAATAATAATAAATATAGCTGCGAGCAGCGATTACGGGCCCAAGCCGGTGGCACCGCAACCCCGGTGCCTTTAGTACCTAAAGGCACCGGGGTGGCGGTTCCGCCAGCTTTGGCCCTTCATCGCTGCTCGCAGCTATATTTATAATATATATATATATATATATATATATATATATATATATATATATATATAAACGGCCCGGGGTTAAAAAAAAAAACTAAAAAAAAACCTTTGGGGTTATTGTGCACGACGTGCAAAAACGTAACCCCGCTTTGACTGTCGAAAAGAAGTGTGCTGTAGAGCTTGCATCAGTGTGGGCTCTGCAAAAGTGCGCATCGAGGGCACATATCAACCACAAAGTATGCGTGAGCAACCTTCTGAAACCTAAAATGAAAAATGAGACACCCTACGGTCTCATGGATTTAACGGACACATGAAATAAGTACACAAGACCGAAAATTCATATGAAGTGTGCCATTTGGGGCAGGGCCTATGATCGTGAACCACAATAGCCACATATATGAGATAATTTAAATTTAGAATCATTTTTAATGTCATAGGATGTCATATGTCAATATGTTTTGTAGCACTTAAATGTGTAAATCCAGAAGCCTAGTATTTATCTGGAGGTCTTTGTCCTTTGCCTGTCAACCTGGTTTGTCTCTGCCTTTTCTGTTCTGCCCTGTTTGCCATTGTTCACCCTGCCTGTCTTGACCATTCTTAATAAAAAAGCTGCAAATGGATTCAAAAAGACAAGGCCTTAAACTTAAACTCTAACAAGGATTAAACTCTTGTAACTGTAACAGACACCAAGGCACAATCACACACATGCACGCACGCACGCACACACAGTTTAAAAACAAAAAAAATATTTATCCAACCCCATTTAAAAACAGTCTGTGATTCCTTTACTTTATTAATAAAACTTATTTAAAAAATACAAGGCTTAAGACATTTATTTTCCTTTTTAATGCAGGCCAAACCACACAGCAGTGAAATGGTTAATCTAGCCCTCCTCCCCCTACACACACACACACACACACACACACACACACACACACAGACAGGCACAGACACAGAGACGTAGGCTTATGGCAAGCCGTTTTAACATTTAATCATTTAAACCCAATAGTCTCTATTTTCATGCTACTAGTACTTATTTTTTAGATACTAGTATTTTTAGATACTAATATAGTATCTAATGAATAAGTACTAGTATCTTTTAAAAGGTACTAGTCCCTAAGGAATAAGCACTAGTATCTAAAGAATAGGCACTAGTACCTAAAGAATAAGCACTAGTCGCTAATGAATAAGTACTAGTACTTAATGGAATAGATACTAGTATCTAAAAAAATAAGTACTAGTAGCATGAAAATAGAGACTAGTAGGTTAAAATGATTAAATGTTAAGACGGCTTGCCATATTGGCTCAGAGAGAGAGAGAGAGAAAATGACCATATTCAAACCAAAATATCTGACTTTCTGTTGTTCGGAGCTAATAACTGTAAATTAGAAAGTTGTTCGGCTTGAGGAGAAGAATATACACGCTGAGTTTTGTAACTGTAGGTAAAACTAACTAAGTTATAACACACTTTATATGTCCTTATTAAGCCATGAAAATTCATTTCCTCGCCACGGCCAAACCGTTCGAGATATCAAAAGTCCGTCCGCAATTTAGCATCCTCAAAGTCTTGACATCATGCACACCGAGTTTGGCGATGATTGAATGAATTGCCTAGGAGTAGTACTTCAAATTCCACAGCAAGCGTTTTCCAAACAACCCATAATAGCCGACTTCCTGTTGGGCTGGCGTAAAACTTGACCGGGGGTAAGATGTTCGGCCCGATGAGATCTATATGTGTACTGAGTTTCATATTAATTCATGCAAGCGTGTTGGATATATGGACCAAATTGTCGGACCCCGTTCAAGAGGGCGCTGTTGAGCCCCCCTGCCACGCCCGGGTACCAGCTTCAGCCCGGCCCTGATGGCCGTGGGTTCTGACCTGTGTGCAAAATTTCAAGAGTTTTTGAGCACGTTAAGAGCCCCAAAAGCCCCTGAAATCTTGAAATCCATTAAAAGCAATAGACAAATCCCTCACACACAGAGACAGAGAGAGAGGGAGAGAAAATTCTCAGATACATCCACATTCAAACTTAAATATCTGACTTGCTGTTGTTTGGAGCTAATGACAGTTAATTAGAAAGTTGTCCGGCTTGATCTGAACAATATGCAAACCGAGGTTTATGATTGTAGGTAAAACTATATAACTAACACCCCCACTTTTGTCAAAAGGTGGCGCTACTGAGCCCCTGCACCACGCCCGTTTCTGAAACTTTGCACATGTCTACTGGCTAATAAATGTGATCTGTCTGTCGAGTTTCATGCAATTTTAAGCAATTTCAGGCATGCTAAGAGTCTCAAAAGCATCCAAAAAGAATATTAAAGTTTGATGCGTTTGATGCGTTGTCACGGCAACAGTATCTTAGATATCAATAATCCTTTCACAAGTCTACATCTGGCGTGTGTTTACATTATACACATAAAGTTTGAAGCAAATCGGGTAAAAACAAGAGGGTGATTTCAAAGCATTTTGAAAGTGACAGACTTCCTGCTGCCAGTTGGTGGCGCTATAACATTGACTCATAATAGTCACATCCATGTGATCGGACTCTTACAACGAACACACTGCTGAAGTTTCATCAAGATCAGTTAATGTATGCAGAAGTTATAACACACTTCCTGTTTCCATTATTCGCCATAAATTCGTTTCCTCGCCACGGCCAAACCGTTCGAGATATCAAAAATCCCCTGGCAACTTTTCATCGTCAATCTCTTGACTTCATGCTGACCGAGTTTCGTGGCGATTGGTTGAATTCTCTAGGAGGAGTATATCGAATTCCATTGCATGCATTTTCCAAAAAAGCCTTAATAGCCAACTTCCTGTTGGGCTGGGGTAAAAAGTAAAAGTACAAAGGATATATGAACCGATGAGATCTATATGTGTACCGAGTTTCATATTATTACATACAAGCGTGTTTGATTTATGAACCAAGTTTTCGGACCCCGTTCCAGGGGGCGCTGTCGAGCCCCCCTGCCACGCCCGGGTACCAGCTTCAGCCCGGCCCTGATGGCCGCGGTTTCTGACCCGTGTGCAAAGTTTCAAGAGTTTTTGAGCATGTTAAGGGCCCCAAAAGTGCGCTAAGAATCTCAAAAGTATCCAAAAAGAATATTAAAGTTTGATGCGTTGTCACGGCAACAGCATCTAAGATATCAACAATCCTTTCACAGGTCTACATCTGGCTTGTGTCTACATTATACACATCAAGTTTGAAGCAAATAGGGTAAAGCGTGTTGGATATATGGACCAAATTGTCGGACCCGTTCAAGGGGGCGCTGTCGAGCCCCCCTGCCACGCCCGGGTACCAGCTTCAGCCTGGCCCTGATGGCCGTGGGTTTTGTCCCGTGTGCAAAGTTTCAAGAGTTTTCGAGCACGTTAAGAACCCCAAAAGTGCCCGAAAGCATAAAAAAGCACGAAAAAGCTTAAAAAAAGGAATATTAATGTTTGATGCATTGCCATGGCAACAGTATTAAAGATATCAATAATCCTTTCACAGGTCTACATCTGGCGTGTCTCTACATTATGCACATGAAGTTTGAAGCAAATCGGGTAAAAATAAGAGGGTGATTTAAAAGCATTTTGAAAGTGACACACTTCCTGCTGCCAGTTGGTGGCGCTATAACTTTGACTCACAATAGTCACATCCATGTGATCGAGCTCTTACAACGAACACACTGCTGAAGTTTCATCAAGATCAGTTAATGTATGCATTAGTTATAACACACTTCCTGTTTCATGTTTCTCGCCATAATTTCGTTTCCTCGCCACGGCCAAACCGTTCGAGATATCAAAAATCCCCTGGCAACTTTTCATCCTCAGTGTCTTGACTTCATGCTGACCGAGTTTCGTGCCGTGTGTTTGAATTCTCTAGGAGGAGTATTTCACATTCCATTGCATGCGTTTTCCAAACAAGCCTTAATAGCCGACTTCCTGTTGGGCTGGGGTAAAAAGTAAGAGCATGAAGTATATATGAACCGATGAGATCTATATGTGTACTGAGTTTCATATTATTACATGCAAGCGTGTTTGATTTATGGACCAAGTGTTCAAACCCCGTTCCAGGGGGCGCTGTCGAGCCCCCCTGCCACGCCCGGGTACCAGCTTCAGCCCGGCCCTGATGGCCGCGGGTTCTGAGATGTGTGCAAAGTTTCAAGAGTTTTCGAGCACGTTAAGGCCCCCAAAAGTGCCCAAAAGGTAGTAAAATAATAATAATAATAATAAATATATATATAAATATAGCTGCGAGCAGCGATTACGGGCCCAAGCCGGTGGCACCGCAACCCAGTACCTAAAGGCACCGGGGTGGCGGTTCCGCCAGCTTTGGCCCTTCATCGCTGCTCGCAGCTATATTTATATATATATCAGTGGCGGCTCCTGGTCTTTCAAACAAGGGAAGCTCATTTTCGGCCTACATTATAAACTTGTCCATTTATTTAAAAGTAAATTCTGCCCTACGTTCCTTTTCGAGAAAATGCACTGTGACCCTGTCATACCACCTAGGCGTCTTTTCCAGTGACTTCACCAGTGTTTTCTCAATGGCCAGCAGAGCTAGGCTGCTTAAACGGCCTTGGCCCATTGTGTTACGGGTGTAGGACTTGAGCCGCTTTAAACAGGAGAAGCTCCTTTCTACACCTGCAGATGTAGCTCCAATTGTTGCCACTAATGAGAACAGTTTGTAAAGCTGAGGCATTGCACTGTCCAACTCCATGTCTTTGAGGAACACCAAGTAATCACACAGCTTTCCTCTGTTACCCTGCAAGTCCTGATCTGAATACAGGACTTGAAGTTCAGACCTCAGTCTCCCTGAATCAAAGTGATGGCCATAACTTTTCAGGACACTTTGGAAGGCCTCCTCTGGAAATTCTTGTCTCATGTCATCAAATTTCCCTGGATTGACTAATTCTAAGAAGAGCATACTTTCCAAATTTGAAAAACGTTGAGGAATCTGCTCCAAGATGTTATCAAGGATGGCCATGTAGAGATTTCTGTAGCGCTCTTGGGGATCCTGCAATTGGGTCAGACGGCGCTTTCTCATGGGCTCATCTCGTGGGTCTGATGTGAGATCTGCTGTTTTGGCATAAACAGCTTGAAAAGCCCCCTCTGACCTTTTCTCTTTGACAAATGCAAGAAGAGATTCAATTATTTTCTTGCAGTAAAAAACATCCATCGCCCTCTGCTGGACAACATCAAAGACCACATCAGTCTCAGTGAAGATTTGTTCATATGTGTACAACATGAACACAAACTCAAAATCCTCCAGTTTCCTCAGAAAGCCTTTGGCACAATCAAGTGTATCATCATCCATTGTCGTGTCTGCAATGATGTTTTCAAATGTCTGCAGGAGGCCATGATAATTGTTTGCCACAGTGCTCACTATCCGTGATGTGAAATTCCATCGAGTAGGAGCGTTTCTGGGCAACCTTGAACAGCCTGCAGACTCTAGAAAAGACGTCCTCTTTGTGGATTTTGAAAAAAATGTGCCAAACCCAGAGAGTGATGCAAAAAAAATTCTGCACTCAGGCAAGCATTTAGCCCCCTGTAACAGCACCAGATTCAGTCTGTGTGCATAGCAATGCACAAACATTGCACTGGGGGCTATTGCTTTCACTTTGGCCTGCAGACCATTGAGAGCTGAAGCCATGACAGCAGCCCCATCATAGGTCTGTGCCACAAGCTTATCCTTAAAATTGTAGGCCTGCATGTTCTCATTTAAAACATCAAAAACGGACTGAGCATCACGCCCCCCAGACACATCAAAAAATCCAATAAAGCGCTCCTGAATTTTACCTGCACTGTCCACATAGCGAACAATGACAGAGAGTTGGGCACGGCAGGATATATCAGTGGTTTCATCCACCTGCCATCCAAAAAAGGGAGCATCCTGAATTTCATCTCTGATCTGATCAGAAATGGTGGCTGCAAGAGCAGAGATCAAGTCATTTTGAATAGTATGGGACATACCAGAAAACACAGTTGAGGACTCAAATTGTGTGGTCAGGACAGAGTCATATTTAGCTAATGTTTCTGTGAACTCCCTGTAATTTCCCTTGTTGGATGATTCACTACTCTCATCATGTCCCCTAAATGACAGCTCCTGTCGGCCAAGCAAGGATGTTACATCAATAAGGCGGTTTAGGAAGGCCCTGTTTTGTTTGACTGTTTCATTATGTTTAGTCACTTGAATGCGAGCACCTTCATTGATTGCATGCTCAACCCTGATCCTGCCCATGCAACTTAATCTTGCACATGCACTCACATGTTCATTGCTCTTTTCATGTCTTTTATATGCCCTGTTAAAGTTAGACAGTTCTCCAAAACCCACCTTTGACCAAACAACACATCCGTGAGATGGTTTCATCAAGAGGCATGGCCAGCAGTACATTTTATTTGTCACAGCACTTCCAGTCAGCCAGCTAACTTTGTCATACCAGGAGAGCTGAAAAGACCTGTTATGTTTCCCTATCTTTTGCACTAAATCAATCTTAGGTGTTGATCTGCCCTGCTGTTTAATTCTAATTTTTTCCTCATAAGGAAGACTTTCAAATGGCTTCACCAAAATCAGGTCGACAATATTAGCACTGTCTGCCATCGTGCGCAGTTTCACCCATACGACGCTAGCCTAGCCTACTGTATAAATGAATGAATGAATGAACGATCTAAAAAAATCTATTAAACTTGGTAAAACTGAAACAAGGAATGTGGTGTATAATTGTGTGAAATGTATTATGCAAATTGACTAGCAATTTCGCCAAAGAAATATCCAGAAATAAGTTGCTGCAGTTTGTGTTTCGACTACACTTGAGAAATCCGCGACGGGACTGAGCGCGAAATAGCTTCAGCGACTTCTTATAGTACAGATTCGCTGTCAGTCAAAAGGAGATGCAGTCTTTTGACAGATCCTCCAATCATCACGCGGAAGCCCGGCGTCCGGGCCAGCCCACTTCTCTATTCACCCCAGAGACGCCGGGCGTCCGTGGGCGGGACATAATCGCAGCTTTTATCCAATGACCGTCTAGTTTCGGAGCACTGAAAAAAACTTTTTAAAGCAGCCCCATTGAAGTCAATGGACGCCCGGCTTCAACGGGGAAATGCACTGTGATGCTGCGGGAATGTATGAGAAGGAAATCGAGTCAGCCGACCTGTAGATGATTCTGAATGAACTCGTTTTCGAGATGAACGTGTTCTAACGCATTTTTAGTCAATAAATTGTTTACACAATAGTACATATTTGACCATTATTTTTTTGACATCATAGGGGAAGCCGAGCTTCCCTTGCAGTCTTAAAGAAATCCCCACTGATATATATATATAAACGGCCCGGTGGCACCGCCACCCCGGTGCCTTTGAGGTTATTGTGCACGACGTGCAAAAACGTAACCCCGCTTTGACTGTCGAAAAGAAGTGTGCTGTAGAGCTTGCATCAGTGTGGGCTCTGCAAAAGTGCGCATCGAGGGCACATATCAACCACAAAGTATGCGTGAGCAACCTTCTGAAACCTACAATGAAAAATGAGACACCCTAAGGTCTCATGGATTTAACGGACACATGAAATAAGTACACAAGACCGAAAATTCATATGAAGTATGCCATTTGGGACAGGGCCTATGATCGTGAACCACAATAGCCACATATATGAGATAATTTAAATTTAGAATCATTTTTAATGTCATAGGATGTCATATGTCAATATGTTTTGTAGCACTTAAATGTGTAAATCCAGAAGCCTAGTATTTATCTGGAGGTCTTTGTCCTTTGCCTGTCAACCTGGTTTGTCTCTGCCTTTTCTGTTCTGCCCTGTTTGCCATTGTTCACCCTGCCTGTCTTGACCATTCTTAATAAAAAGCTGCAAATGGATTCAAAAAGACAAGGCCTTAAACTTAAACTTGAACAAGGATTAAACTCTTGTAACTGTAACAGACACCAAGGCACAATCACACACATGCACGCACGCACGCACACACAGTTTAAAAACAAAAAAATATTTATCCAACCCCATTTAAAAACAGTCTGTGATTCCTTTACTTTATTAATAAAACTTATTTAAAAAATACAAGGCTTAAGACATTTATTTTCCTTTTTAATGCAGGCCAAACCACACAGCAGTGAAATGGTTAATCTAGCCCTCCTCCCCCTACACACACACACACACACACACACACACACAGACAGGCACAGACACAGAGACGTAGGCTTATGGCAAGCCGTTTTAACATTTAATCATTTAAACCCACTAGTCTCTATTTTCATGCTACTAGTACTTATTTTTTAGATACTAGTATTTTTAGATACTAATATAGTATCTAATGAATAAGTACTAGTATCTTTTAAAAGGTACTAGTCCCTAAGGAATAAGCACTAGTATCTAAAGAATAGGCACTAGTACCTAAAGAATAAGCACTAGTCGCTAATGAATAAGTAATAGTACTTAATGGAATAGATACTAGTATCTAAAAAATAAGTACTAGTAGCATGAAAATAGAGACTAGTAGGTTAAAATGATTAAATGTTAAGACGGCTTGCCATATTGGCTCAGAGAGAGAGAGAGAGAGAGAAAATGACCATATTCAAACCAAAATATCTGACTTTCTGTTGTTCGGAGCTAATAACTGTAAATTAGAAAGTTGTTCGGCTTGAGGAGAAGAATATACACGCTGAGTTTTGTAACTGTAGGTAAAACTAACTAAATTATAACACACTTTATATGTCCTTATTAAGCCATGAAAATTCATTTCCTCGCCACGGCCAAACCGTTCGAGATATCAAAAGTCCGTCCGCAATTTAGCATCCTCAAAGTCTTGACATCATGCACACCGAGTTTGGCGATGATTGAATGAATTGCCTAGGAGTAGTACTTCAAATTCCACAGCAAGCGTTTTCCAAACAACCCATAATAGCCGACTTCCTGTTGGGCTGGCGTAAAACTTGACCGGGGGTAAGATGTTCGGCCCGATGAGATCTATATGTGTACTGAGTTTCATATTAATTCATGCAAGCGTGTTGGATCTATGGACCAAATTGTCGGACCCCGTTCAAGAGGGCGCTGTTGAGCCCCCCTGCCACGCCCGGGTACCAGCTTCAGCCCGGCCCTGATGGCCGTGGGTTCTGACCTGTGTGCAAAATTTCAAGAGTTTTTGAGCACGTTAAGAGCCCCAAAAGCCCCTGAAACCTTGAAATCCATTAAAAGCAATAGACAAATCCCTCACACACAGAGACAGAGAGAGAGGGAGAGAAAATTCTCAGATACATCCACATTCAAACTTAAATATCTGACTTGCTGTTGTTTGGAGCTAATGACACTTAATTAGAAAGTTGTCCGGCTTGATCTGAACAATATGCGTACCGAGTTTTATGATTGTAGGTAAAACTATATAACTAACACCCCCACTTTTGTCAAAAGGTGGCGCTACTGAGCCCCTGCACCACGCCCGTTTCTGAAACTTTGCACATGTCTACTGGCTAATAAATGTGATCTGTCTGTCGAGTTTCATGCAATTTTAAGCAATTTCAGGCATGCTAAGAGTCTCAAAAGCATCCAAAAAGAATATTAAAGTTTGATGCGTTTGATGCGTTGTCACGGCAACAGTATCTTAGATATCAATAATCCTTTCACAAGTCTACATCTGGCGTGTGTTTACATTATACACATAAAGTTTGAAGCAAATCGGGTAAAAATAAGAGGGTGATTTCAAAGCATTTTGAAAGTGACACACTTCCTGCTGCCAGATGGTGGCGCTATAACATTGACTCACAATAGTCACATCCATGTGATCGGACTCTTACAACGAACACACTGCTGAAGTTTCATCAAGATCAGTTAATGTATGCAGAAGTTATAACACACTTCCTGTTTCCATTATTCGCCATAAATTCGTTTCCTCGCCACGGCCAAACCGTTCGAGATATCAAAAATCCCCTGGCAACTTTTCATCGTCAATCTCTTGACTTCGTGCTGACCGAGTTTCGTGGCGATTGGTTGAATTCTCTAGGAGGAGAATATCGAATTCCATTGCATGCGTTTTCCAAACAAGCCTTAATAGCCGACTTCCTGTTGGGCTGGGGTAAAAAGTAAAAGTACAAAGGATATATGAACCGATGAGATCTATATGTGTACCGAGTTTCATATTATTACATGCAAGCGTGTTTGATTTATGAACCAAGTTTTTGGACCCCGTTCCAGGGGGCGCTGTCAAACCCCCCTGCCACGCCCGGGTACCAGCTTCAGCCCGGCCCTGATGGCCGCCGGTTCTGACCCGTGTACAAAGTTTCAAGAGTTTTTGAGCATGTTAAGGGCCCCAAAAGTGCGCTAAGAATCTCAAAAGTATCCAAAAAGAATATTAAAGTTTGATGCATTGTCACGGCAACAGCATCTAAGATATCAACAATCCTTTCACAGGTCTACATCTGGCTTGTGTCTACATTATACACATCAAGTTTGAAGCAAATAGGGTAAAGCGTGTTGGATATATGGACCAAATTGTCGGACCCGTTCAAGGGGGCGCTGTCGAGCCCCCCTGCCACGCCCGGGTACCAGCTTCAGCCTGGCCCTGATGGCCGTGGGTTTTGTCCCGTGTGCAAAGTTTCAAGAGTTTTCGAGCACGTTAAGAACCCCAAAAGTGCCCGAAAGCATAAAAAAGCATGAAAAAGCTTAAAAAAAGGAATATTAATGTTTGATGCATTGCCATGGCAACAGTATCTAAGATATCAATAATCCTTTCACAGGTCTACATCTGGCGTGTGTCTACATTATGCACATGAAGTTTGAAGCAAATCGGGTAAAAATAAGAGGGTGATTTAAAAGCATTTTGAAAGTGACACACTTCCTGCTGCCAGTTGGTGGCGCTATAACTTTGACTCACAATAGTCACATCCATGTGATCGGGCTCTTACAACGAACACACTGCTGAAGTTTCATCAAGATCAGTTAATGTATGCAGTAGTTATAACACACTTCCTGTTTCATGTTTCTCGCCATAATTTCGTTTCCTCGCCACGGCCAAATCGTTCGAGATATCAAAAATCCCCTGGCAACTTTTCATCCTCAGTGTCTTGACTTCATGTTGACCGAGTTTCGTGCCGTGTGTTTGAATTCTCTAGGAGGAGTATTTCACATTCCATTGCATGCGTTTTCCAAACAAGCCTTAATAGCCGACTTCCTGTTGGGCTGGGGTAAAAAGTAAGAGCATGAAGTATATATGAACCGATGAGATCTACACTCACCGGCCACTTTATTAGGTACACCTGTCCAACTGCTCCTTAACACTTAATTTCTAAGCAGCCAATCACATGGCGGCAACTCAGTGCATTTAGGCATGTAGACATGGTCAAGACAATCTCCTGCAGTTCAAACCGAGCATCAGTATGGGGAAGAAAGGTGATTTGAGTGACTTTGAACGTGGCATGATTGTTGGTGCCAGAAGGGCTGGTCTGAGTATTTCAGAAACTGCTAATCTACTGGGATTTTCACGCACTACCATCTCTAGGGTTTACAGAGAATGGTCCGAAAAAGAAAAAACATCCAGTGAGCGGCAGTTCTGTGGGCGGAAATGCCTTGTTGATGCCAGAGGTCAGAGGAGAATGGCCAGACTGGTTCGAGCTGATAGAAGGGCAACAGTGACTCAAATAACCACCCGTTACAACCAAGGTGGGCAGAAGAGCATCTCTGAACGCACAGTACGTCGAACTTTGAGGCAGATGGGCTACAGCAGCAGAAGACCACACCGGGTGCCACTCCTTTCAGCTAAGAACAGGAAACTGAGGCTACAATTTGCACAAGCTCATCGAAATTGGACAATAGAAGATTGGAAAAACGTTGCCTGGTCTGATGAGTCTCGATTTCTGCTGCGACATTCGGATGGTAGGGTCAGAATTTGGCGTCTACAACATGAAAGCATGGATCCATCCTGCCTTGTATCAACGGTTCAGGCTGGTGGTGGTGGTGTCATGGTGTGGGGAATATTTTCTTGGCACTCTTTGGGCCCCTTGGTACCAATTGAGCATCGTTGCAACGCCACAGCCTACCTGAGTATTGTTGCTGACCATGTCCATCCCTTTATGACCACAATGTACCCAACTTCTGATGGCTACTTTCAGCAGGATAATGCGCCATGTCATAAAGCTGGAATCATCTCAGACTGGTTTCTTGAACATGACAATGAGTTCGCTGTACTCAAATGGCCTCCACAGTCACCAGATCTCAATCCAATAGAGCATCTTTGGGATGTGGTGGAACGGGAGATTCGCATCATGGATGTGCAGCCGACAAATCTGCGGCAACTGTGTGATGCCATCATGTCAATATGGACCAAACTCCCTGAGGAATGCTTCCAGCACCTTGTTGAATCTATGCCACGAAGAATTGAGGCAGTTCTGAAGGCAAAAGGGGGTCCAACCCGTTACTAGCATGGGGTACCTAATAAAGTGGCCGGTGAGTGTATATGTGTACTGAGTTTCATATTATTACATGCAAGCGTGTTTGATTTATGGACCAAGTGTTCAAACCCCGTTCCAGGGGGCGCTGTCGAGCCCCCCTGCCACGCCCGGGTACCAGCTTCAGCCCGGCCCTGATGGCCGCGGGTTCTGAGATGTGTGCAAAGTTTCAAGAGTTTTCGAGCACGTTAAGGCCCCCAAAAGTGCCCAAAAGGTAGTAAAATAATAATAATAATAATAATAATAATAATAAATATAGCTGCGAGCAGCGATTACGGGCCCAAGCCGGTGGCACCGCAACCCCGGTGCCTTTAGTACCTAAAGGCACCGGGGTGGCGGTTCCGCCAGCTTTGGCCCTTCATCGCTGCTCGCAGCTATATTTATATATATATATATATATATATATATATATATACGGCCCGGTGGCACCGCCACCCCGGTGCCTTTGGGGTTATTGTGCACGACGTGCAAAAACGTAAACCCGCTTTGACTGTCGAAAAGAAGTGTGCTGTAGAGCTTTCATCAGTGTGGGCTCTGCAAAAGTGCGCATCGAGGGCACATATCAACCACAAAGTATGCGTGAGCAACCTTCTGAAACCTAAAATGAAAAATGAGACACCCTACGGTCTCATGGATTTAACGGACACATGAAATAAGTACACAAGACTGAAAATTCATATGAAGTGTGTCATTTGGGACAGGGCCTATGATCGTGAACCACAATAGCCACATATATGAGATAATTTAAATTTAGAATCATTTTTAATGTCATAGGATGTCATATGTCAATATGTTTTGTAGCACTTAAATGTGTAAATCCAGAAGCCTAGTATTTATCTGGAGGTCTTTGTCCTTTGCCTGTCAACCTGGTTTGTCTCTGCCTTTTCTGTTCTGCCCTGTTTGCCATTGTTCACCCTGCCTGTCTTGACCATTCTTAATAAAAAGCTGCAAATGGATTCAAAAAGACAAGGCCTTAAACTTAAATTTGAACAAGGATTAAACTCTTGTAACTGTAACAGACACCAAGGCACAATCACACACATGCACGCACGCACGCACACACAGTTTAAAAACAAAAAAATATTTATCCAACCCCATTTAAAAACAGTCTGTGATTCCTTTACTTTATTAAAAAAACTTATTTAAAAAATACAAGGCTTAAGACATTTATTTTCCTTTTTAATGCAGGCCAAACCACACAGCAGTGAAATGGTTAATCTAGCCCTCCTCCCCCTACACACACACACACACACACACACACAGAGACAGGCACAGACACAGAGACGTAGGCTTATGGCAAGCCGTTTTAACATTTAATCATTTAAACCCACTAGTCTCTATTTTCATGCTACTAGTACTTATTTTTTAGATACTAGTATTTTTAGATACTAATATAGTATCTAATGAATAAGTACTAGTATCTTTTAAAAGGTACTAGTCCCTAAGGAATAAGCACTAGTATCTAAAGAATAGGCACTAGTACCTAAAGAATAAGCACTAGTCGCTAATGAATAAGTACTAGTACTTAATGGAATAGATACTAGTATCTAAAAAATAAGTACTAGTAGCATGAAAATAGAGACTAGTAGGTTAAAATGATTAAATATTAAGGCAGCTTGCCATATTGGCTCAGAGAGAGAGAGAGAGAAAATGACCATATTCAAAACAAAATATCTGACTTTCTGTTGTTCGGAGCTAATAACTGTAAATTAGAAAGTTGTTCGGCTTGAGGAGAAGAATATACACGCTGAGTTTTGTAACTGTAGGTAAAACTAACTAAGTTATAACACACTTTATATGTCCTTATTAAGCCATGAAAATTCATTTCCTCGCCACGGCCAAACCGTTCGAGATATCAAAAGTCCGTCCGCAATTTAGCATCCTCAAAGTCTTGACATCATGCACACCGAGTTTGGCGATGATTGAATGAATTGCCTAGGAGTAGTACTTCAAATTCCACAGCAAGCGTTTTCCAAACAACCCATAATAGCCGACTTCCTGTTGGGCTGGCGTAAAACTTGACCGGGGATAAGATGTTCGGCCCGATGAGATCTATATGTGTACTGAGTTTCATATTAATTCATGCAAGCGTGTTGGATATATGGACCAAATTGTCGGACCCCGTTCAAGAGGGCGCTGTTGAGCCCCCCTGCCACGCCCGGGTACCAGCTTCAGCCCGGCCCTGATGGCCGTGGGTTCTGACCTGTGTGCAAAATTTCAAGAGTTTTTGAGCACGTTAAGAGCCCCAAAAGCCCCTGAAACCTTGAAATCCATTAAAAGCAATAGACAAATCCCTCACACACAGAGACAGAGAGAGAGGGAGAGAAAATTCTCAGATACATCCACATTCAAACTTAAATATCTGACTTGCTGTTGTTTGGAGCTAATGACAGTTAATTAGAAAGTTGTCCGGCTTGATCTGAACAATATGCGTACCGAGTTTTATGATTGTAGGTAAAACTATATAGCTAACACGCCCACTTTTGTCAAAAGGTGGCGCTACTGAGCCCCTGCACCACGCCCGTTTCTGAAACTTTGCACATGTCTACTGGCTAATAAACGTGATCTGTCTGTCGAGTTTCATGCAATTTTAAGCAATTTCAGGCATGCTAAGAGTCTCAAAAGCATCCAAAAAGAATATTAAAGTTTGATGCGTTTGATGCGTTGTCACGGCAACAGTATCTTAGATATCAATAATCCTTTCACAAGTCTACATCTGGCATGTGTTTAAATTATACACATAAAGTTTGAAGCAAATCGGGTAAAAATAAGAGGGTGATTTCAAAGCATTTTGAAAGTGACACACTTCCTGCTGCCAGTTGGTGGCGCTATAACATTGACTCACAATAGTCACATCCATGTGATCGGACTCTTACAACGAACACACTGCTGAAGTTTCATCAAGATCAGTTAATGTATGCAGAAGTTATAACACACTTCCTGTTTCCATTATTCGCCATAAATTCGTTTCCTCGCCACGGCCAAACCGTTCGAGATATCAAAAATCCCCTGGCAACTTTTCATCGTCAATCTCTTGACTTCATGCTGACCGAGTTTCGTGGCGATTGGTTGAATTCTCTAGGAGGAGTATATCGAATTCCATTGCATGCGTTTTCCAAACAAGCCTTAATAGCCGACTTCCTGTTGGGCTGGGGTAAAAAGTAAAAGTACAAAGGATATATGAACCGATGAGATCTATATGTGTACCGAGTTTCATATTACATGCAAGCGTGTTTGATTTATGAACCAAGTTTTTGGACCCCGTTCCAGGGGGCGCTGTCAAACCCCCCTGCCACGCCCGGGTACCAGCTTCAGCCCGGCCCTGATGGCCGCCGGTTCTGACCCGTGTGCAAAGTTTCAAGAGTTTTTGAGCACGTTAAGGGGCCCAAAAGTGCGCTGAGAGTCTCAAAAGCATCCAAAAAGAATATTAAAGTTTGATGCATTGTCACGGCAACAGCATCTAAGATATCAACAATCCTTTCACAGGTCTACATCTGGCGTGTGTCTACATTATACACATCAAGTTTGAAGCAAATCGGGTAAAGCCTGTTTGATTTATGGACCAAGTTTTCGGACCCCGTTCCAGGGGGCGCTGTCGAGCCCCCCTCCCACGCCCGGGTACCAGCTTCAGCCCGGCCCTGATGGCCGCGGTTTCTGACCCGTGTGCAAAGTTTCAAGAGTTTTTGAGCATGTTAAGGGCCCCAAAAGTGCGCTAAGAATCTCAAAAGTATCCAAAAAGAATATTAAAGTTTGATGCGTTGTCACAGCA
Organism: Semotilus atromaculatus; assembly: GCA_031834385.1. Taxonomy (NCBI): domain Eukaryota; kingdom Metazoa; phylum Chordata; class Actinopteri; order Cypriniformes; family Leuciscidae; genus Semotilus; species Semotilus atromaculatus. The sequence goes on from JAULUF010000025.1 coordinate 6,807,478, forward strand.
ACAGCATCTAAGATATCAACAATCCTTTCACAGGTCTACATCTGGCTTGTGTCTACATTATACACATCAAGTTTGAAGCAAATAGGGTAAAGCGTGTTGGATATATGGACCAAATTGTCGGACCCGTTCAAGGGGGCGCTGTCGAGCCCCCCTGCCACGCCCGGGTACCAGCTTCAGCCTGGCCCTGATGGCCGTGGGTTTTGTCCCGTGTGCAAAGTTTCAAGAGTTTTCGAGCACGTTAAGAACCCCAAAAGTGCCCGAAAGCATAAAAAAGCATGAAAAAGCTTAAAAAAAGGAATATTAATGTTTGATGCATTGCCATGGCAACAGTATCAAAGATATCAATAATCCTTTCACAGGTCTACATCTGGCGTGTGTCTACATTATGCACATGAAGTTTGAAGCAAATCGGGTAAAAATAAGAGGGTGATTTAAAAGCATTTTGAAAGTGACACACTTCCTGCTGCCAGTTGGTGGCGCTATAACTTTGACTCACAATAGTCACATCCATGTGATCGGGCTCTTACAACGAACACACTGCTGAAGTTTCATCAAGATCAGTTAATGTATGCAGTAGTTATAACACACTTCCTGTTTCACGTTTCTCGCCATAATTTCGTTTCCTCGCCACGGCCAAACCGTTCGAGATATCAAAAATCCCCTGGCAACTTTTCATCCTCAGTGTCTTGACTTCATGCTGACCGAGTTTCGTGCCGTGTGTTTGAATTCTCTAGGAGGAGTATTTCACATTCCATTGCATGCGTTTTCCAAACAAGCCTTAATAGCCGACTTCCTGTTGGGCTGGGGTAAAAAGTAAGAGCATGAAGTACATATGAACCGATGAGATCTATATGTGTACTGAGTTTCATATTATTACATGCAAGCGTGTTTGATTTATGGACCAAGTGTTCAAACCCCGTTCCAGGGGGCGCTGTCGAGCCCCCCTGCCACGCCCGGGTACCAGCTTCAGCCCGGCCCTGATGGCCGCGGGTTCTGAGATGTGTGCAAAGTTTCAAGAGTTTTCGAGCACGTTAAGGCCCCCAAAAGTGCCCAAAAGGTAGTAAAATAATAATAATAATAATAAATATAGCTGCGAGCAGCGATTACGGGCCCAAGCCGGTGGCACCGCAACCCCGGTGCCTTTAGTACCTAAAGGCACAGGGGTGGCGGTTCCGCCAGCTTTGGCCCTTCATCGCTGCTCGCAGCTATATTTATATATATATATATATATATATATATAAACGGCCCGGTGGCACCGCCACCCTGGTGCCTTTGGGGTTATTGTGCACGACGTGCAAAAACGTAACCCCACTTTGACTGTCGAAAAGAAGTGTGCTGTAGAGCTTGCATCAGTGTGGGCTCTGCAAAAGTGCGCATCGAGGGCACATATCAACCACAAAGTATGCGTGAGCAACCTTCTGAAACCTAAAATGAAAAATGAGACACCCTACGGTCTCATGGATTTAACGGACACATGAAATAAGTACACAAGACCGAAAATTCATATGAAGTGTGCCATTTGGGACAGGGCCTATGATCGTGAACCACAATAGCCACATATATGAGATAATTTAAATTTAGAATCATTTTTAATGGCATAGGATGTCATATGTCAATATGTTTTGTAGCACTTAAATGTGTAAATCCAGAAGCCTAGTATTTATCTGGAGGTCTTTGTCCTTTGCCTGTCAACCTGGTTTGTCTCTGCCTTTTCTGTTCTGCCCTGTTTGCCATTGTTCACCCTGCCTGTCTTGACCATTCTTAATAAAAAGCTGCAAATGGATTCAAAAAGACAAGGCCTTAAACTTAAATTTGAACAAGGATTAAACTCTTGTAACTGTAACAGACACCAAGGCACAATCACACACATGCACGCACGCACGCACACACAGTTTAAAAACAAAAAAATATTTATCCAACCCCATTTAAAAACAGTCTGTGATTCCTTTACTTTATTAATAAACATTAAGACATTTATTTTCCTTTTTAATGCAGGCCAAACCACACAGCAGTGAAATGGTTAATCTAGCCCTCCTCCCCCTACACACACACACACACACACACACACAGACAGGCACAGACACAGAGACGTAGGCTTATGGCAAGCCGTTTTAACATTTAATCATTTAAACCCACTAGTCTCTATTTTCATGCTACTAGTACTTATTTTTTAGATACTAGTATTTTTAGATACTAATATAGTATCTAATGAATAAGTACTAGTATCTTTTAAAAGGTACTAGTCCCTAAGGAATAAGCACTAGTATCTAAAGAATAGGCACTAGTACCTAAAGAATAAGCACTAGTCGCTAATGAATAAGTACTAGTACTTAATGGAATAGATACTAGTATCTAAAAAATAAGTACTAGTAGCATGAAAATAGAGACTAGTAGGTTAAAATGATTAAATGTTCAGACGGCTTGCCATATTGGCTCAGAGAGAGAGAGAGAGAAAATGACCATATTCAAACCAAAATATCTGACTTTCTGTTGTTCGGAGCTAATAACTGTAAATTAGAAAGTTGTTCGGCTTGAGGAGAAGAATATACACGATGAGTTTTGTAACTGTAGGTAAAACTAATTAAGTTATAACACACTTTATATGTCCTTATTAAGCCATGAAAATTCATTTCCTCGCCACGGCCAAACCGTTCGAGATATCAAAAGTCCGTCCGCAATTTAGCATCCTCAAAGTCTTGACATCATGCACACCGAGTTTGGCGATGATTGAATGAATTGCCTAGGAGTAGTACTTCAAATTCCACAGCAAGCGTTTTCCAAACAACCCATAATAGCCGACTTCCTGTTGGGCTGGCGTAAAACTTGACCGGGGGTAAGATGTTCGGCCCGATGAGATCTATATGTGTACTGAGTTTCATATTAATTCATGCAAGCGTGTTGGATATATGGACCAAATTGTCGGACCGTGTTCAAGAAGGCGCTGTTGAGCCCCCCTGCCACGCCCGGGTACCAGCTTCAGCCCGGCCCTGATGGCCGTGGGTTCTGACCTGTGTGCAAAATTTCAAGAGTTTTTGAGCACGTTAAGAGCCCCAAAAGCCCCTGAAACCTTGAAATCCATTAAAAGCAATAGACAAATCCCTCACACACAGAGACAGAGAGAGAGGGAGAGAAAATTCTCAGATACATCCACATTCAAACTTAAATATCTGACTTGCTGTTGTTTGGAGCTAATGACAGTTAATTAGAAAGTTGTCCGGCTTGATCTGAACAATATGCGTACCGAGTTTTATGATTGTAGGTAAAACTATATAACTAACACCCCCACTTTTGTCAAAAGGTGGCGCTACTGAGCCCCTGCACCACGCCCGTTTCTGAAACTTTGCACATGTCTACTGGCTAATAAATGTGATCTGTCTGTCGAGTTTCATGCAATTTTAAGCAATTTCAGGCATGCTAAGAGTCTCAAAAGCATCCAAAAAGAATATTAAAGTTTGATGCGTTTGATGCGTTGTCACGGCAACAGTATCTTAGACATCAATAATCCTTTCACAAGTCTACATCTGGCGTGTGTTTACATTATACACATAAAGTTTGAAGCAAATCGGGTAAAAATAAGAGGGTGATTTCAAAGCATTTTGAAAGTGACACACTTCCTGCTGCCAGTTGGTGGCGCTATAACATTGACTCACAATAGTCACATCCATGTGATCGGACTCTTACAACGAACACACTGCTGAAGTTTCATCAAGATCAGTTAATGTATGCAGAAGTTATAACACACTTCCTGTTTCCATTATTCGCCATAAATTCGTTTCCTCGCCACGGCCAAACCGTTCGAGATATCAAAAATCCCCTGGCAACTTTTCATCGTCAATCTCTTGACTTCATGCTGACCGAGTTTCGTGGCGATTGGTTGAATTCTCTAGGAGGAGTATATCGAATTCCATTGCATGCGTTTTCCAAACAAGCCTTAATAGCCGACTTCCTGTTGGGCTGGGGTAAAAAGTAAAAGTACAACGGATATATGAACCGATGAGATCTATATGTGTACCAAGTTTCATATTATTACATGCAAGCGTGTTTGATTTATGGACCAAGTGTTCAAACCCCGTTCCAGGGGGCGCTGTCGAGCCCCCCTGCCACGCCCGGGTACCATCTTCAGCCCGACCCTGATGGCCGCGGGTTCTGAGATGTGTGCAAAGTTTCAAGAGTTTGAGCACGTTAAGGCCCCCAAAAGTGCCCAAAAGGTAGTAAAATAATAATAAATATAGCTGCGAGCAGCGATTACGGGCCCAAGCCGGTGGCACCGCAACCCCGGTGCCTTTAGTACCTAAAGGCACCGGGGTGGCGGTTCCGCCAGCTTTGGCCCTTCATCGCTGCTCGCAGCTATATTTATATATATATATATATATATATATATATATAAACGGCCCGGTGGCACCGCCACCCCGGTGCCTTTGGGGTTATTGTGCACGACGTGCAAAAACGTAACCCCGCTTTGACTGTCGAAAAGAAGTGTGCTGTAGAGCTTGCATCAGTGTGGGCTCTGCAAAAGTGCGCATCGAGGGCACATATCAACCACAAAGTATGCGTGAGCAACCTTCTGAAACCTAAAATGAAAAATGAGACACCCTACGGTCTCATGGATTTAACGGACACATGAAATAAGTACACAAGACCGAAAATTCATATGAAGTGTGCCATTTGGGACAGGGCCTATGATCGTGAACCACAATAGCCACATATATGAGATAATTTAAATTTAGAATCATTTTTAATGTCATAGGATGTCATATGTCAATATGTTTTCTAGCACTTAAATGTGTAAATCCAGAAGCCTAGTATTTATCTGGAGGTCTTTGTCCTTTGACTGTCAACCTGGTTTGTCTCTGCCTTTTCTGTTCTGCCCTGTTTGCCATTGTTCACCCTGCCTGTCTTGACCATTCTTAATAAAAAGCTGCAAATGGATTCAAAAAGACAAGGCCTTAAACTTAAACTTGAACAAGGATTAAACTCTTGTAACTGTAACAGACACCAAGGCACAATCACACACATGCACGCACGCACGCACACACAGTTTAAAAACAAAAAAATATTTATCCAACCCCATTTAAAAACAGTCTGTGATTCCTTTACTTTATTAATAAAACTTATTTAAAAAATACAAGGCTTAAGACATTTATTTTCCTTTTTAATGCAGGCCAAACCACACAGCAGTGAAATGGTTAATCTAGCCCTCCTCCCCCTACATACACACACACACACACACAGACAGGCACAGACACAGAGACGTAGGCTTATGGCAAGCCGTTTTAACATTTAATCATTTAAACCCACTAGTCTCTATTTTCATGCTACTAGTACTTATTTTTTAGATACTAGTATTTTTAGATACTAATATAGTATCTAATGAATAAGTACTATTATCTTTTAAAAGGTACTAGTCCCTAAGGAATAAGCACTAGTATCTAAAGAATAGGCACTAGTACCTAAAGAATAAGCACTAGTCGCTAATGAATAAGTACTAGTACTTAATGGAATAAATACTAGTATCTAAAAAATAAGTACTAGTAGCATGAAAATAGACACTAGTAGGTTAAAATGATTAAATGTTAAGGCGGCTTGCCATATTGGCTCAGAGAGAGAGAGAGAGAGAAAATGACCATATTCAAACCAAAATATCTGACTTTCTGTTGTTCGGAGCTAATAACTGTAAATTAGAAAGTTGTTCGGCTTGAGGAGAAGAATATACACGCTGAGTTTTGTAACTGTAGGTAAAACTAACTAAGTTATAACACACTTTATATGTCCTTATTAAGCCATGAAAATTCATTTCCTCGCCACGGCCAAACCGTTCGAGATATCAAAAGTCCGTCCGCAATTTAGCATCCTCAAAGTCTTGACATCATGCACACCGAGTTTGGCGATGATTGAATGAATTGCCTAGGAGTAGTACTTCAAATTCCACAGCAAGCGTTTTCCAAACAACCCATAATAGCCGACTTCCTGTTGGGCTGGCGTAAAACTTGACCGGGGGTAAGATGTTCGGCCCGATGAGATCTATATGTGTACTGAGTTTCATATTAATTCATGCAAGCGTGTTGGATATATGGACCAAATTGTCGGACCCCGTTCAAGAGGGTGCTGTTGAGACCCCCTGCCACGCCCGGGTACCAGCTTCAGCCCGGCCCTGATGGCCGTGGGTTCTGACCTGTGTGCAAAATTTCAAGAGTTTTTGAGCACGTTAAGAGCCCCAAAAGCCCCTGAAACCTTGAAATCCATTAAAAGCAATAGACAAATCCCTCACACACAGAGACAGAGAGAGAGGGAGAGAAAATTCTCAGATACATCCACATTCAAACTTAAATATCTGACTTGCTGTTGTTTGGAGCTAATGACAGTTAATTAGAAAGTTGTCCGGCTTGATCTGAACAATATGCGTACCGAGTTTTATGATTGTAGGTAAAACTATATAACTAACACCCCCACTTTTGTCAAAAGGTGGCGCTACTGAGCCCCTGCACCACGCCCGTTTCTGAAACTTTGCACATGTCTACTGGCTAATAAATGTGATCTGTCTGTCGAGTTTCATGCAATTTTAAGCAATTTCAGGCATGCTAAGAGTCTCAAAAGCATCCAAAAAGAATATTAAAGTTTGATGCGTTTGATGCGTTGTCACGGCAACAGTATCTTAGATATCAATAATCCTTTCACAAGTCTACATCTGGCGTGTGTTTACATTATACACATAAAGTTTGAAGCAAATCGGGTAAAAATAAGAGGGTGATTTAAAAGCATTTTGAAAGTGACACACTTCCTGCTGCCAGTTGGTGGCGCTATAACATTGACTCACAATAGTCACATCCATGTGATCGGACTCTTACAACGAACACACTGCTGAAGTTTCATCAAGATCAGTTAATGTATGCAGAAGTTATAACACACTTCCTGTTTCCATTATTCGCCATAAATTCGTTTCCTCGCCACGGCCAGACCGTTCGAGATATCAAGAATCCCCTGACAACTTTTCATCGTCAATCTCTTGACTTCATGCTGACCGAGTTTCGTGGCGATTGGTTGAATTCTCTAGGAGGAGTATATCGAATTCCATTGAATGAATTGTCGGACCCGTTCAAGGTGGCGCTGTCGAGCCCCCCTGCCACGCCCGGGTACCAGCTTCAGCCTGGCCCTGATGGCCGCGGGTTTTGTCCCGTGTGCAAAGTTTCAAGAGTTTTCGAGCACGTTAAGAACCCCAAAAGTGCCCGAAAGCATAAAAAAGCATGAAAAAGCTTAAAAAAAGGAATATTAATGTTTGATGCATTGCCATGGCAACAGTATCTAAGATATCAATAATCCTTTCACAGGTCTACATCTGGCGTGTGTCTACATTATGCACATGAAGTTTGAAGCAAATCGGGTAAAAATAAGAGGGTGATTTAAAAGCATTTTGAAAGTGACACACTTCCTGCTGCCAGTTGGTGGCGCTATAACTTTGACTCACAATAGTCACATCCATGTGATCGGGCTCTTACAACGAACACACTGCTGAAGTTTCATCAAGATTAGTTAATGTATGCAGTAGTTATAACACACTTCCTGTTTCACGTTTCTCGCCATAATTTTGTTTCCTCGCCACGGCCAAACCGTTCGAGATATCAAAAATCCCCTGGCAACTTTTCATCCTCAGTGTCTTGACTTCATGCTGACCGAGTTTCGTGCCGTGTGTTTGAATTCTCTAGGAGGAGTATTTCACATTCCATTGCATGCGTTTTCCAAACAACCCTTAATAGCCGACTTCCTGTTGGGCTGGGGTAAAAAGTAAGAGCATGAAGTATATATGAACCGATGAGATCTATATGTGTACTGAGATTCATATTATTACATGCAAGCGTGTTTGATTTATGGACCAAGTGTTCAAACCCCATTCCAGGGGGCGCTGTCGAGCCCCCCTGCCACGCCCGGGTACCAGCTTCAGCCCGGCCCTGATGGCCGCGGGTTCTGAGATGTGTGCAAAGTTTCAAGAGTTTTCGGGCATGTTAAGGCCCCCAAAAGTGCCCAAAAGGTAGTAAAATAATAATAATAATAATAATAATCCTAAATAATAATCCTTAGGAAAACAATAGGGCCTTCGCCTTTTCAGGCTTGGGCCCTAATAATAATAATAATAAAGAATAATCCTTAGGAAAACAATAGGGCCTTCGCCTTTTCAAGGCTTGGGCCCTAATAAATAATAATCCTTAGGAAAACAATAGGGCCTTCGCCTTTTCAAGGCTTGGGCCCTAATAATAATAATCCTAAATAATAATCCTTAGGAAAACAATAGGGCCTTCGCCTTTTCAGGCTTGGGCCCTAATAATAATCCTAAATAATAATCCTTAGGAAAACAATAGGGCCTTCGCCTTTTCAGGCTTGGGCCCTAATAATCCTAAATAATAATCCTTAGGAAAACAATAGGGCCTTCGCCTTTCAGGCTTGGGCCCTAATAATCCTAAATAATAATCCTTAGGAAAACAATAGGGCCTTCGCCTTTTCAGGCTTGGGCCCTAATAATCCTAAATAATAATCCTTAGGAAAACAATAGGGCCTTCGCCTTTTCAGGCTTGGGCCCTAATAATAATAATAATAATAAAGAATAATCCTTAGGAAAACAATAGGGCCTTCGCCTTTTCAAGGCTTGGGCCCTAATTAAAGCTGCAAGCAGCATTGAAAGGGCCCTCGCACACGTGCCATCGCCACCCGGTGGCTTTAGGAAGACAGAGCACGGTGGGCAATGTGCATTTAAGTAGATAAATATAGTGGGAGTATGTCAAAGTCAGTTACAAAAATGTCCTTTATTGTGGGGATAATAGCATGCGTTATCACTCAGATAAGTGTTGCTAGCATGTTTTTAGCATGTTTAGAACTCAATGGCATATTTACTATGTTGCTAGTACTGCATCACAGTGTCAAATATGTCACTTCCTTTTGACAGTAGGTGGTGCTATTACTTTAACTTAAAATTGTAATGCGGATTTGTTCAGGCCATGACTCTTATCAAACGTGTGAAGTTTGGGGCAGATTTGACATTCCATGCCTCAGTTACAGCAAATTCCTATTTAATTGCAGTAATAGCATGCATTGGCACTTAGTTAAGTGTTTGCTAGAATGTTTCTAGTATGTTGCTAGCATGTTTAACACTTGCTGGCACTTTTTTATATATTATTAGAAGTCCACAACAGTGTTAAACATGTCACTTCCTGTTGCCAGCAGGTGGCGCTATGACTGTAACTGAATATGAGCATGCACATGTGTTCAGGACAGAACTCTTATTAAACTTGTGAAGTTTTGGGCAGATTGGACATTGCCTTCTTAAGTAAAAACAACTTCCTGTTTCATAGCATTAGCATGCTTTAGCACTTAGCTAAGAATTGCTAGCATGTTTATAACTCAATGGCATAATTACTATGTTGCCAGTACTGCATCACACTGTTAAACATGTCACTTCCTGTTGCCAATAGGTGGCGGTATTACTATAGCTGAAAATTGTCATGTAGATGTGTTCAGGGCAGGACTCTTATCAAATGTGTGAAGTTTGGGGCAGATTGGACATTGCCTTCTTAAGTAACAACAACTTCCTGTTTCATTGCATTAGCATGCTTTAGCACTTAGCTAAGAATTGCTAGCATGTTTTAACATGTTTCTAACATGAGTATAACTCAATGGCATATTTACTATGTTGCTAGTACTGCATCACAGTGTAAAACGTGCACGGAGGGGAATGTGCATTTATGTAGGTAAATATAGGAGGAGTATGTCAATGTCAGTTACAAAAATGTCCTTTATTATGGGGATTATACAATGTGTTTTCACTCAGATAAGTGTTGCTAGCATGTTTTAGCATGTTTCTAGCATGCTTGGAACTCAATGGTATATCTAAATTTGTTGCTAGTACTGCATCACATTGTAGAATTCACTTCCTGTTGACAGTAGGTGGCGCTATTACTATAAGTGAAAATTGTCATGTAGATGTGTTCAGGGCAGGACTTTTATCAAAAGTGTGACGTTTGGGGCAGATTGGACATTCCTTGCCTGAGTTAAAAAAACTTCCTGTTTCATGGCATTAATAGCATGATTTAACACTTAACTAAGTATTGCTAGCATGCTTTAGCATGTTTCTAACATGTTTAACACTCAATGGCATATTTTACTATGTTGCTAGTACTGCATCACAGTGTAAAACATGTCACTTCCTGTTGACAGTAGGTGGCGCTAATACTATAACAGAAAATTAACAGAAAATTATCATGTAGATGTGTTCAGGCCATGACTCTTATCAAACATGTGAAGTTTGGGGCAGATTGGACATTGCCTTCTTGAGTAACAACAACTTCCTCTTTCATTGCATTAGCATGCCTTAGCACTTAGCTAAGAATTGTTAGCATGTTTTAACATGTTTCTAACATGTTGAACACTCAATGGCATATTTTACTATGTTGCTAGTACTGCATCACAGTGTAAAACATGTCACTTCCTGTTGACAGTAGGTGGCGCTATTACTATAACAGAAAATTAACAGAAAATGATCATGTAGATGTGTTCAGGCCATGACTCTTATCAAACGTGTGAAGTTTGGGGCAGATTGGACATTCCATACCTGAGTTATAGCAAATTCCTATTGAATTGCAGTAATAGCATGCTTTAGCACTTAGCTAAGTGCTTGCTAGCATGTTTTAGCATGTTTCAAGTATGTTGTTAGCATGTTTAACACTTGCTGGCACTTTTTTATATGTTATCAGGAGTCCACAACAGTGTTAAACATGTCACTTCCTGTTGCCAGCAGGTGGCGCTATGACTGTAACTGAATATGAGCATGGACATGTGTTCAGGACATAACTCTTATCAAACGTGTGAAGTTTGGGGCAGATTGGACATTGTTTGCCTGAGTTACAGCAACTTCCTGTTTCATGGCGAAACATCAAAATTTGTCAGGCCGCCGAGGACACGCCCTTCGACGAAAACTCAAGATCTTCGCAATTTAACGTCGCAAAGGCCTTAAGATTAGACTCACCAAATTTGAAGATGATCAGATTAAAACTGTAGGAGGAGTTCGATAAAGTACGAGGCCTGAAAATGGCAAAAACTGCACAAAAATCTGAGAGGAAGTTCAAAATGGCTGACTTCCTGTTGTGTTTAGGGCTACGCTCCAAGAGACTTTTTTGTAGGTATTGGGCCATTACAGGTATGTACCGAATTTCGTACACGTACGTGAAACGTAACGCGAGGCGCACTCCGTTGAACCTTTATAGGTGGCGCTATCGAGCCATTTTGCCCCGCCCAATTTTGAAACGCATATCAGATGTAAATTTTCGCCAGTTCTGACGCGTGTGCAAATTTTCGTGAGTTTTCGTGCATGTTTAGGCCCTCAAAAATGCGATTCATTGCGGAGAAGAAGAAGAATAATTAAAGCTGCAAGCAGCGATGAAAGGGCCCTCGCACCCGTGCCACCGCCACCCGGTGGCTTCAGGAAGACAGAGCACGGTGGGCAATGTGCATTTAAGTAGGTAAATATAGGAGGAGTATGTCAAAGTCAGTTACAAAAATGTCCTTTATTATGGGGATAGTAGCATGCGTTATCACTCAGATAAGTGTTGCTAGCATGTTTTAGCATGTTTCTAGCATGTTTAGAACTCAATGGCATATTTAATTAATATGTTGCTAGTACTGCATCACAATGTAAAACATGTCACTTCCTGTCGACAGTAGGTGGCGCTATTACTATAACTGAAAATTGTCATGGACATGTGTTCAGGGCAGAACTCTTATCAAATGTGTGAAGTTTGGCGCAGATTGGACATTGCCTTCTTGAGTAACAACAACTTCCTGTTTCATTGCATTAACATGCTTTAGCACTTAGCTAAGAATTGCTAGCATGTTTTAACATGTTTATAACATGTTTATAACTCAATGGCATATTTAATGTGTTGCCAGTATTGCATCACAGTGTTAAACATGACACTTCCTGTTGCTAGTAGGTGGCGCTATTACTATAACTGAAAATTGTCACGTAGATGTGTTCAGGCCATGACTCAAATGTGTGAAGTTTGGGGCAGATTTGACATTCCATGCCTGAGTTACAGCAAATTCCTATTTAATTGCAGTAATAACATAATTTAACATTTAGCTAAGTGTTTGCTAGCATGTTTTAGCATGTTTCTAGTATGTTGATAGCATGTTTAACACTTGCTGGCACTTTTTTATATATTATTAGAAGTCCACAACAGTGTTAAACATGTCACTTCCTGTTGCCAGCAGGTGGCGCTATGACTGTAACTGAATATGAGCATGCACATGTGTTCAGGACAGAACTCTTATTAAACTTGTGAAGTTTTGGGCAGATTGGACATTGCCTTTGTTGTGGCGAAAATTCATTAAACAAACATCACTGCGTAAGAGACACTCATAGTCAAATTATAGAAATAGAAGTATTTATTCTTGCAAGAATAGGAGCAGTCTAATACACAGTTGTTACCCTGTGCAGAAGAGTGACACACCCCCAGACAGACTGAACGAGCTTTTATCTTAGTTTCAAGGCCTTCTTCCCACTGGAGCCTTCCTCCCAGTAGTTTTCCATAGACGTCACTAGTTGGCCCACTAAGCCCCCCTGCACCAAATGGCCTTCTGACATCTAGGTCAGAGGTCCTTGTTCGTCTGTTCTCTGGAGTGTCTCCCCCTTCTGCCTCCACAGGTACATAAACAGAATCTTCTCTCACTACAAGTGAGAGACACACATGTGACATTCTTTGAATCATCTGACTTTTCTAAAGATAAATGAATATCATAAAACCGCCACCACAACTCCTCACTTTTTTATCATTCAGATTACTCATAATCACAATAATAAACAAAAAGAAAATTTTAAGTCGTATCTCTTCTTAAACATTTGTGAAGCATTATTTAGAAAAGGGAAAAAGCTTAGGCTGTTTTCTGTAAGGATAGTCCCTTGAATATTAGCAAGCAAGTAAAGAATTTATCTGAAACCGGGCTAAATGAATAAACACTGCTATTGCACTCTCGACCTAGATCGAACCCTCAGTCATCTCAGTTAAATAAGAAATAGTGTACAGATTAGTTAGAAAACCAAAACCATCAATTCACTGGTTATAAAATACAAAGTATAAAAAAATCCTTCATTCCAAATTCAAAGCATTCATAAGAAGAAAAAAGGAAGGAAAAACATACCCCAACAATTAATACATTTCATTGTAATCGCTATTTGAATTGTCTGCATAATTTTGTTCATCATCATCATCATTCGGATAGACTGTCATTTTCACCAATTGAACTGACACTCCAGTTTTCTCATATTCCCATGAATAACAAAATTATCAGAATAACACACACCATTAATCCACCAAAATATTTTCTAGCCATATTCTGAAAGATCGGTAAGATTTCTAAATCTTTCCAGAAAAGTTTTATAATTTTATCAATTCTCCTAATCAATGTAGTTGTTCAAAATCAACACACATTTCCATTACTTCACCATAATTAATAGATTTTCTACTTTTCCTGAAAACATTTGCACTAATCAATCAAATCATTAGATCTATACCAATACATATTTTGATTCAATCAAATAAAATCATCAAAGTCATCACAAAAACACTCCTCTGCTAAACTTAAACCGTTAGTTTTACCACATCCTCCTCCAGGTGTGTTGACCATTGCCCCATCGACGTTCCGTCTTCGCCAGGTGTAGCTCTTTGCGAGCTGTAGCCCTGGTCTTCCCACGTTGGTGGGGGAGGTTACGTTACTAGCACGTCCTTGATTCCCTCACTTTATGCTTCACGTTGGCGTCTGCGTTTTGGGGTATCTGAGGTTGATTGGTGAAGCTTAAGTTGCTTTGACTTAAGTGTCACATCTCCAACCTCACAACCTTGTTTGAGGAGAGAGCCATTTCCTGGCTATTTTCACCTGTGAATGAAAAACCTAAGTATTTTTTTGTTACTGACCGCTTGTCTAGCCGGCCGTCCCTTTTGGTGTGACCTGTGGAACGTTCACCTTGTTTACATTTAGCCAATTCAACTCTGTTTCTTACCATTTTACTGAAACATATTATCACTAACATATTAGCACTTGCTGCCATAATAGCACTCAGGGTCCTTTTCCCCTGAAAAACACATATCCACTTTGCTTACGTTAACAAGTCAATATTCATACATTTGGAAAAACAGAATCAGTTCAGCTTGATGCAATCCATCCTGACATTCTGCAAAAAGAAAAGTTTAGCACCTTTCTGCCACAATAATAACCCAGGCCAGGACAGATAGCAAATTCATCCATAGCCATTATTTCATTGGGCACATATTGCCCTGTATCAAAAGTCTCAATCCTCTGTAAAGGAAAGCAAATGTTGAGGTTATTGTCCGTAAAGTACAGTTTCTTTTGTCTACTGTTCTCCCGTGGCCTTCGATGCCCTGGCGTTTCCTGTTGAAACAATCTTTGTTATTGGTGTGTGCGGCACACTCACAGACATCAATTTTGTTAGGCAGAAAAATGGCTTCTTTCAGGGCTTTTATCCAATTACCCCTAGTGTTCTCCCAACATTTATTCAGCAAATGTGAACCCCTTAATAAACCATATTTGGCAATTGTTATACCATCTCCCTCTTGATGCACGACACAACTCGAGCATCAATTTAATATAACATTTAACATAGTGTTTTTTATAAAGTTTCCCCATCAACACTAACCCAAACGTTGTCCTTCAGACAAATTTCCTCCAGACATCTTTCTCTGCCTCTGAAACAAAAATATTACATTCTTTACTTAAAGCCACAATCTCATCTTTTTTATCGAAGTATTTGAAGGGCAACGGCCCTCAGTCTCACCGCGGATCCTGCTTTTCAGGCCTGTTGTTTGGTCTCTTAATTCAGTCATCTACAAACATTTTCAAAGTCATCAATTGTTTCTATCAAGTCAGGTCGTGGTGTACAGACTTGGTCAATGTCAGTCAAATAACATTCTCCTCCTTTGCTTACAATAATCATGAATGTGAGGGGTTCTTTTGATAATTTCATGTTGACTTAGCCAATAGGTCACTTTGTGTCTCCATCAAATCTACAACATTTTCATTTATTTCAGCCCATGCCAGGTTGTGATCTACAACTCCACAATTCCAATTTACCCAAATACTTAAACTGATCCAGAAAGTAATTCAAATCAACATCATAAAAGACAAAAGTAATTTTTACCAGACAGAGCTTGATGACCAATCAACTTAAAGCTCGTCCTATTTTCTGTATCATCTTTTCATCGGATCCACTTAGAATTATCGGCTTCTTTAATATTTGTCATTTGCCTTAACCCATCTGTAATGATAAACTCTCCAGAGGTTAATGACACAATATCCACAAAATCAGGAAGTACCACAAACTAACACATACAAGACCTAAAGTGCTGTCACCATCACACACACACTCATACTGGACACACATATCTTAACTGCTCATTCTCAATGTTCGCCTTTCCTTATATCATCGTTAAAAGGATTTAAATTTTAAATAAGATTTTAAACTTTACATTTTTCCTGTAGCTTTTACCTAACTTTACTTAAACTTTACTCTTAACCAGTTTCAAAGCATGTCTGTTCATTATTCATTTAAAAAAAATTTCTCTAGAAAAGTCAGCTGGGTTGTTTTGGTTCATTATCATTATTTTGTTTTAAGCTTGCTTTAGCAGGCCGATAACAGACAGACAGACAGAGTTACCATCCCTTCCTCCAGCAGTCTCTCTCACTATAAACAAATAATCTTTTCAACAGCCTCCTAAGACTGTAATTTAGACATAATGTAATATTAAATTCATTACAATAACCTTTGACCATTCACCTTTTTCTTGAATCTACAACTGTCTTCATCTCTAGCTACCACCATGTCTAACGACCTTCAGGAGTTAAAACTATAAACATATTAGTTCAAAATCAACACTTCTATACATTTTCTTGCCTATAAGGCAACCAACATCATAAAAAGTTTGGCTCCTGTCTCCACAACAAATAATGGCAATCCCCTTATGGTCTCAGCTGTCTCTTGAAAGTCTCCCCTGGCATAGTTGCAGACACTTGTCACAATGAACAACAAGCCATACAATTAATGCGGTTTCTGGTGAGCGGTATAGAGGAACTTACGTTTATGGGCCAGACTGCCGTAACTCGTCACAGCTTCATCTCCCCTTAACGGTATAAGGACGCTGGTGGCCTCACAGCTCCTGCTCAACTCTCATACCCATCTCACATAGCAGTGTCTTTACGGTGACCCCCTGGCTTGGGTTGCCCTCTGTTAGGCCAAAGAGGATCTTACCCGTCATTGGGTGATCACCTCGTACCCACTGGAAACCGCTCTTTCCCATCACACAATCAGTTATTTCAACAGAACTCAGCTGTTTCCTGGAGCTTAGGAAAGGCACATTCAAGAGTCACCAGAGCCATTCCTATTGCCTAATAGTGTTCACACAGGGAGACAGGTTAATAACAACAGTATTTAATCACTTAAATCCATTCTTAAAAGCAGAAACCTAGCTGCTTAGATTATGCTCAGTGAATTTAGATCACAACCGTACATTCAGTGTACTTCATCTGTAGCCGGAGCCATCGGTCCTGAATGGTGGAGACTAAATGAGACAAAGAAGTCACTGGTCCTAAAATAAGCTAATCAAAATGTCACTTCTATCGTTTAAGGTCTGTATTACTATTTTAAAGACTTCTTTAAAGTCATTCAGTTTTACTTTTAAAACATTTACAAATACAAATTGCCCTCTGCATGGCAATGATTTCTTTTAACATCTCTGTGTCTATGATTTTCAACTGAAACACTGTGCTTTACTATAAATAGCTTATTATCACTTATGACAGGCTCAGATAACAGCTCTTATATTGAATGAGAGAGAGACTCTGAGGCATTCAGAACTGGTACACTGTACTTTCATAAACATCAAACATCATACTTTACCTACCATTCTTTAACTCTAGCCCAGCTTAAGGCATCTTGGCCAGAAATTACATGCGTGTTCAAATAAACATAATTTTTATTGTCTTGTGCCCATATATCAAGGAATTTAGACATTACAAATTTCCACTCAAATTGAGTCTCTGTCGCACTGGCACTTTCAGTCACACACACACCAGATCCAGATAAGCGAACTGTTTCAGCCAAATCACAAGCTTATCTTTTAAAACCCAAAACATCAGCTCTGTTCTTTTCATGGTCAACACTAACAGGCTTTTGTTTAATCAAATGCCTTTCTACACATTTAGCAACTGTTAATCCTATAACACTGCTTCTGAATTATTTTATCTTAAAGAAAGAATAATAATTATTCTAGTTCTTAGTAACGTTTCAAATTTCATCTCAATTTTAGTTGTCAGGTTCTCAATTACCATAGTTTTAACACCTGACTCCAATGTTTTCTCTAGGAGTTTATCAATCTCCAATCAGGATTCACACTAACTTTGACAAGGCTACTCTGCACCCTTTGCAGTTCTTATAAATCATCCATGAGATTTGTCTCTCTATATAACCTAAACCCTTACACAATCATCCTTTTAGTTACTTTTATATATTTTGCAACTCAAATTTCTTTTTAGTCATCATCTGTAATTTTACAACAACCGGTACATATTATAGATCTTTACAACAACCGGTGCTTTAGATCTTTCCTTTAAAAGGAATTCCTTAAGTCTTCAATCTTATTACCTTATTTTTATCTCCTGTTCTTTCTCAGACGAAAACTTTAATATCGTCATTTAAACCTTTTTTGAACACCTTCTCGGTGGGCTGCTGTTACGTGTTAACTGGCCCTGCTGATCAAAATTAAAACACTCTCTGTCGGCTCCAATTTACTGCACACCCTTGAAGCAGTGTGTCCCATTCAGGAATGCAAACAGAGCCACTGATAAGCAGTTCTCTGTATTCTTCTTACAGTCCAGTGGCAGATACAACAATAGCCGAATCATAATCTTCATCATTATCATTATCATTGGCAGAACATTAATTTTCATAAGCTGCATGGAAATGCTCAAAATATTCAAATTTGTTTTCTGTCTTTACCTTACAATTTGTACATCATTATTTTCATTAAAACTGGTTTGAAGCCTTTTTCCTTCCATCACATGGTTAGTCTGCAGATTCAACCTAATATTATCATTATTGTCTCAGTCTTATCTCTACTGTTTCTCCAAAACAGATTATATTACTCAGTCCGTAAATTAGACAACCATTATAGCTACTTGCTTCAATACCCTTATTTTCTTAACATTAATAAAATAAAGCAGATATATCATCATTTCAATCATTATTTTATCAAAATATAGAATTGTTCCCCATTTTGCTTAAAACATTCTTCATATCATGTTAATCCCTGTCAATCATACAATGCCTTATTTTTACTCTGAAACTCACTTTTCATACAATTTAAACAGTTAATTTTACTTCCATAAATTCTGTCAGAAATTTTCTTTTCATCACATATAGTTTTCTACTATATTTCTTCTCAATCTTTCCCTACATGCCAGTTCCTTCTGTATCCTCTCCTTTCTTTTCCCTACATGCCAGTTCCTTCATTATCTAACCAGTACATGATTGTTTGCACAATCCCCACACAAACATATCTCACACAACTTATTTTGACTTAACAGGCGCTAATAAAATAGTTCCATAAATTTTATCAGAAATCCTTCCCATTCTTTTCTCTCTGTCGCATCTAAGTCTCTCACTTACAGTTCCCTCTATTTCACACAGACAGCCTTATTGCTGCTTGCTACTTCAATCCTTGTTACGAAAAAAATCTTCTGACATCTGTCATGAAAAATAAAAACCCTTTTATCAGTTATATTCAATCTTACTATGGCAATACATTCTACATCGACTCCGTTCTCTTTTATCTGCTTCAACAACTCATTGTCTTTTCACATTTCTACACACGTTGAACGCAGACACAACTTTTGTTTCTCACTGCTCTGTTCAACTGATTCCCGCACCATCTTTAATCTTGTGGTGCTCAATATCATACATTTCTACCCTTAATTTTATCTCATCTGTCAAAACACCAGTGTACCAAATTTCGCAAGCTTGCTTTTGAGACATCCCCATACTGGCTGTTCTCTGTTCTCTGTGGATTTCTCTTCAACGCGCGTTTTCTTTAGTCTGTTGGGCGTCCCCAAAAGACCCGATTCTTTTCTTTTAACCCAAATCGGTCGGGTTGCACTATTAGTGCCCTCCTAATTATGGTTTACCAAAAATTAATATTTTCTGGTTCCCCTTAATTAGCCTCGGTACCTAAAAACAATTTGCTCCGTGATGGAACAACTAATTTTCAGGTTCTCTTATCTGTTTGAAATCTCTCGATCTGTCCGTAGATCTTAATCAATCTTAGATAATTCTCTCTCGCATCTGTTTGAAATCTTGATCTGTCCGTAGATCTTAATCAATCCAGATTACGTACCACAGAAACAGCCCTCAGCCAATATGGTTCAATTTCACTCTTCCCCCAATTAAACCGAATTTAAATGACCCTTACCAGAGACGTTGTTTCATGCCACTTGCGGGTTCTTTAGATTCCAGTGGTCGATTCTCCCGGCCCTGATATCGGTCGGCCCCTCTCTCTCAAGTTTACGAGGTAGAGCTGGAACTTACTCATTCCAGGTGGCCAAACACCGTCCGATCTCAGGTCCAGGAGGCACGTCCAAGGAATCTCCCTTCTGACACCAAAACTGTTGTGGCGCTAATTCATTAAACAAACATCACTGCGTAAGAGACACTCATAGTCAAATTATAGAAATAGAAGTATTTATTCTTGCAAGAATAGGAGCAGTCTAATACACAGTTGTTACCCTGTGCAGAAGAGTGACACACCCCCAGACAGACTGAACGAGCTTTTATCTTAGTTTCAAGGCCTTCTTCCCACTGGAGCCTTCCTCCCAGTAGTTTTCCATAGACGTCACTAGTTGGCCCACTAAGCCCCCCTGCACCAAATGGCCTTCTGACATCTAGGTCAGAGGTCCTTGTTCGTCTGTTCTCTGGAGTGTCTCCCCCTTCTGCCTCCACAGGTACATAAACAGAATCTTCTCTCACTACAAGTGAGAGACACACATGTGACATTCTTTGAATCATCTGACTTTTCTAAAGATAAATGAATATCATAAAACCGCCACCACACCTTCTTAAGTAAAAACAACTTCCTGTTTCATAGCATTAGCATGCTTTAGCACTTAGCTAAGAATTGCTAGCATGTTTATAACTCAATGGCATATTTACTATGTTGCCAGTACTGCATCACACTGTTAAACATGTCACTTCCTGTTGCCAGTAGGTGGCGCTATTACTATAGCTGAAAATTGTCATGTAGATGTGTTCAGGGCAGGACTCTTATCAAATGTGTGAAGTTTGGGGCAGATTGGACATTGCCTTCTTAAGTAACAACAACTTCATGTTTCATTGCATTAGCATGCTTTAGCACTTAGCTAAGAATTGCTAGCATGTTTTAACATGTTTCTAACATGTGTATAACTCAATGGCATATTTACTATGTTGCTAGTACTGCATCACAGTGTAAAACGTGCACGGAGGGGAATGTGCATTTATGTAGGTAAATATAGGAGGAGTATGTCAATGTCAGTTACAAAAATGTCCTTTATTATGGGGATTATACAATGTGTTTTCACTCAGATAAGTGTTGCTAGCATGTTTTAGCATGTTTCTAGCATGCTTGGAACTCAATGGTATATCTAAATTTGTTGCTAGTACTGCATCACATTGTAGATGTCACTTCCTGTTGACAGTAGGTGGCGCTATTACTATAAGTGAAAATTGTCATGTAGATGTGTTCAGGGCAGGACTTTTATCAAAAGTGTGACGTTTGGGGCAGATTGGACATTCCTTGCCTGAGTTAAAACAACTTCCTGTTTCATGGCATTAATAGCATGATTTAACACTTAACTAAGTATTGCTAGCATGCTTTAGCATGTTTCTAACATGTTTAACACTCAATGGCATATTTTACTATGTTGCTAGTACTGCATCACAGTGTAAAACATGTCACTTCCTGTTGACAGTAGGTGGCGCTAATACTATAACAGAAAATTAACAGAAAATTATCATGTAGATGTGTTCAGGCCATGACTCTTATCAAACATGTGAAGTTTGGGGCAGATTGGACATTGCCTTCTTGAGTAACAACAACTTCCTCTTTCATTGCATTAGCATGCCTTAGCACTTAGCTAAGAATTGTTAGCATGTTTTAACATGTTTCTAACATGTTGAACACTAGATGGCATATTTTACTATGTTGCTAGTACTGCATCACAGTGTAAAACATGTCACTTCCTGTTGACAGTAGGTGGCGCTATTACTATAACAGAAAATTAACAGAAAATTATCATGTAGATGTGTTCAGGCCATGACTCTTATCAAACGTGTGAAGTTTGGGGCAGATTGGACATTGCCTTCTTGAGTAACAACAACTTCCTCTTTCATTGCATTGGCATGCTTTAGCACTTAGCTAAGTGTTTGCTAGCATGTTTTAGCATGTTTCTAGTATGTTGCTAGCATGTTTAGCACTTGCTGGCACTTTTTTATATGTTATTAGTAGTCCACAACAGTGTTAAACATGTCACTTCCTGTTGCCAGCAGGTGGCGCTATGACTGTAACTGAATATGAGCATGGACATGTGTTCAGGACAGAACTCTTATCAAACATGTGAAGTTTGGGGCAGATTGGACATGGTTTGCCTGAGTTACAGCAACTTCCTGTTTCATTGTATTAGCATGCTTTAGCACTTAGCTAAGAATTGCTAGCATGTTTTAACATGTTTATAACATGTTTATAACTCATTGGCATAATTAATATGTTGCTAGTACTGCATCACAGTGTTAAACATGTCACTTCCTGTTGCCAGTAGGTGGCGCTATTACTATAACTGAATATTCTCATGTAGATGTGTTCAGGCCATGACTCTTATCAAACGTGTGAAGTTTGGGGCAGATTGGACATTGTTTGCCTGAGTTACAGCAACTTCCTGTTTCATGGCGAAACATCAAAATTTGTCAGGCCGCCGAGGACACGCCCTTCGACGAAAACTCAAGATCTTCGCAATTTAACGTCGCAAAGGCCTTAAGATTAGACTCACCAAATTTGAAGATGATCAGATTAAAACTGTAGGAGGAGTTCGTTAAAGTACGAGGCCTGAAAATGGCAAAAACTGCACAAAAATCTGAGAGGAAGTTCAAAATGGCTGACTTCCTGTTGTGTTTAGGGCTACGCTCCAAGAGACTTTTTTGTAGGTATTGGGCCATTACAGGTATGTACCGAATTTCGTACACGTACGTGAAACGTAACGCGAGGCGCACTCCGTTGAACCTTTATAGGTGGCGCTATCGAGCCATTTTGCCCCGCCCAATTTTGAAACGCATATCAGATGTAAATTTTCGCCAGTTCTGACGCGTGTGCAAATTTTCGTGAGTTTTCGTGCATGTTTAGGCCCTCAAAAATGCGATTCATTGCGGAGAAGAAGAAGAAGAAGAAGAATAATAATTAAAGCTGCAAGCAGCGATGAAAGGGCCCTCGCACCCGTGCCACCGCCACCCGGTGGCTTCAGGAAGACAGAGCACGGTGGGCAATGTGCATTTAAGTAGGTAAATATAGGAGGAGTATGTCAAAGTCAGTTACAAAAATGTCCTTTATTATGGGGATAGTAGCATGCGTTATCACTCAGATAAGTGTTGCTAGCATGTTTTAGCATGTTTCTAGCATGTTTAGAACTCAATGGCATATTTAATTAATATGTTGCTAGTACTGCATCACAATGTAAAACATGTCACTTCCTGTCGACAGTAGGTGGCGCTATTACTATAACTGAAAATTGTCATGGACATGTGTTCAGGGCAGAACTCTTATCAAATGTGTGAAGTTTGGCGCAGATTGGACATTGCCTTCTTGAGTAACAACAACTTCCTGTTTCATTGCATTAACATGCTTTAGCACTTAGCTAAGAATTGCTAGCATGTTTTAACATGTTTATAACATGTTTATAACTCAATGGCATATTTAATGTGTTGCCAGTATTGCATCACAGTGTTAAACATGACACTTCCTGTTGCTAGTAGGTGGCGCTATTACTATAACTGAAAATTGTCACGTAGATGTGTTCAGGCCATGACTCTTATCAAATGTGTGAAGTTTGGGGCAGATTTGACATTCCATGCCTGAGTTACAGCAAATTCCTATTTAATTGCAGTAATAACATAATTTAACATTTAGCTAAGTGTTTGCTAGCATGTTTTAGCAAGTTTCTAGTATGTTGATAGCATGTTTAACACTTGCTGGCACTTTTTTATCTATTATTAGGAGTCCACAACAGTGTTAAACATGTCACTTCCTGTTGGCAGCAGGTGGCGCTATGACTGTAACTGAATTTGAGCATGGACATGTGTTCAGGACAGAACTCTTATGAAACGTGTGAAGTTTGGGGAAGATTGGACATTGCCTTCTTGAGTAACAGCAACTTCCTGTTTCATTGTATTAACATGCTTTAGCACTTAGCTAAGAATTGCTAGCATGTTTTAACATGTTTATAACATGTTTATAACTCAATGGCATATTTAATGTGTTGCCAGTATTGCATCACAGTGTTAAACATGACACTTCCTGTTGCTAGTAGGTTGCGCTATTACTATAACTGAAAATTGTCACGTAGATGTGTTCAGGCCATGACTCTTATCAAATGTGTGAAGTTTGGGGCAGATTTGACATTCCATGCCTGAGTTACAGCAAATTCCTATTTAATTGCCGTAATAACATAATTTAACATTTAGCTAAGTGTTTGCTAGCATGTTTTAGCATGTTTCTAGTATGTTGATAGCATGTTTAACACTTGCTGGCACTTTTTTATCTATTATTAGGAGTCCACAACAGTGTTAAACATGTCACTTCCTGTTGCCAGCAGGTGGCGCTATGACTGTAACTGAATTTGAGCATGGACATGTGTTCAGGACAGAACTCTTATCAAACGTGTGAAGTTTGAGGCAGATTGGACATTGTTTGCCTGAGTTACAGCAACTTCCTGTTTCATGGCGAAACATCGAAATTTGTCAGGCCGCCGAGGACACGCCCTTTGACGAAAACTCAAGATCTTCGCAATTTAGGCCTTAAGGTTAGACTCACCAAATTTGAAGATGATCAGATTAAAACTGTAGGAGGAGTTTGTCAAAGTACGAGGCCTGAAAATGGCAAAAACTGCACAAAAATCTAAGAGGAAGTGTTGCTATCATGCTTTAGCATTTTTCTAGCATGTTTGGAACTCAATGGCATATTTAATATGTTGCTAGTACTGCATCACAGTGTAAAACATGTCACTTCCTGTTGACAGTAGGCAGCGCTATTACAGCAAATTCCTATTTAATTGCAGTAATAGCATACTTTAGCACTTAGCTAAGTGTTTGCTAGCATGTTTTAACATGTTTCTAGTATGAGGTTAGCATGTTTAGCACTTGCTGGCACTTTTTTATATATTATTAGGAGTCCTCAACAGTGTTAAACATGTCACTTCCTGTTGCCAGCAGCTGGTGCTATGACTGTAACTGAATATGAGCATGGACATGTGTTCAGGGCAGGACTCTTATCAAACGTGTGAAGTTTGGGGCAGATTGGACATTGCCTTCCTGAGTAACAAAAACTTCCTGTTTCATTGTATTAGCATGCTTTAGCACTTAGCTAAGAATTGCTAGCATGTTTTAACATGTTTCTAACATGTTTATAACTCATTGGCATAATTAATATGTTGCTAGTACTGCATCACAGTGTTAAACATGTCACTTCCTGTTGCCAGTAGGTGGCGCTATTACTATAACTGAATATTCTCATGTAGATGTGTTCAGGCCATGACTCTTATCAAACGTGTGAAGTTTGGGGCAGATTGGACATTCCATACCTGAGTTACAGCAAATTCCTATTGAATTGCAGTAATAGCATGCTTTAGCACTTAGCTAAGTGCTTGCTAGCATGTTTTAGCATGTTTCAAGTATGTTGTTAGCATGTTTAACACTTGCTGGCACTTTTTTATATGTTATCAGGAGTCCACAACAGTGTTAAACATGTCACTTCCTGTTGCCAGCAGGTGGCGCTATGACTGTAACTGAATATGAGCATGGACATGTGTTCAGGACAGAACTCTTATCAAACATGTGAAGTTTGGGGCAGATTGGACATTGCTTTCTTAAGTAAAAACAACTTCCTGTTTCATAGCATTAGCATGCTTTAGCACTTAGCTAAGAATTGCTAGCATGTTTATAACTCAATGGCATATTTACTATGTTGCCAGTACTGCATCACACTGTTAAACATGTCACTTCCTGTTGCCAGTAGGTGGCGCTATTACTATAGCTGAAAATTGTCATGTAGATGTGTTCAGGGCAGGACTCTTATCAAATGTGTGAAGTTTGGGGCAGATTGGACATTGCCTTCTTAAGTAACAACAACTTCCTGTTTCATTGCATTAGCATGCTTTAGCACTTAGCTAAGAATTGCTAGCATGTTTTAACATGTTTCTAACATGTGTATAACTCAATGGCATATTTACTATGTTGCTAGTACTGCATCACAGTGTAAAACGTGCACGGAGGGGAATGTGCATTTATGTAGGTAAATATAGGAGGAGTATGTCAATGTCAGTTACAAAAATGTCCTTTATTATGGGGATTATACAATGTGTTTTCACTCAGATAAGTGTTGCTAGCATGTTTTAGCATGTTTCTAGCATGCTTGGAACTCAATGGTATATCTAAATTTGTTGCTAGTACTGCATCACATTGTAGATGTCACTTCCTGTTGACAGTAGGTGGCGCTATTACTATAAGTGAAAATTGTCATGTAGATGTGTTCAGGGCAGGACTTTTATCAAAAGTGTGACGTTTGGGGCAGATTGGACATTCCTTGCCTGAGTTAAAACAACTTCCTGTTTCATGGCATTAATAGCATGATTTAACACTTAACTAAGTATTGCTAGCATGCTTTAGCATGTTTCTAACATGTTTAACACTCAATGGCATATTTTACTATGTTGCTAGTACTGCATCACAGTGTAAAACATGTCACTTCCTGTTGACAGTAGGTGGCGCTAATACTATAACAGAAAATTAACAGAAAATTATCATGTAGATGTGTTCAGGCCATGACTCTTATCAAACATGTGAAGTTTGGGGCAGATTGGACATTGCCTTCTTGAGTAACAACAACTTCCTCTTTCATTGCATTAGCATGCCTTAGCACTTGGCTAAGAATTGTTAGCATGTTTTAACATGTTTCTAACATGTTGAACACTCAATGGCATATTTTACTATGTTGCTAGTACTGCATCACAGTGTAAAACATGTCACTTCCTGTTGACAGTAGGTGGCGCTATTACTATAACAGAAAATTAACAGAAAATTATCATGTAGATGTGTTCAGGCCATGACTCTTATCAAACGTGTGAAGTTTGGGGCAGATTGGACATTGCCTTCTTGAGTAACAACAACTTCCTCTTTCATTGCATTGGCATGCTTTAGCACTTAGCTAAGTGTTTGCTAGCATGTTTTAGCATGTTTCTAGTATGTTGCTAGCATGTTTAGCACTTGCTGGCACTTTTTTATATGTTATTAGTAGTCCACAACAGTGTTAAACATGTCACTTCCTGTTGCCAGCAGGTGGCGCTATGACTGTAACTGAATATGAGCATGGACATGTGTTCAGGACAGAACTCTTATCAAACATGTAAAGTTTGGGGCAGATTGGACATTGTTTGCCTGAGTTACAGCAACTTCCTGTTTCATTGTATTAGCATGCTTTAGCACTTAGCTAAGAATTGCTAGCATGTTTTAACATGTTTCTAACATGTTTATAACTCATTGGCATAATTAATATGTTGCTAGTACTGCATCACAGTGTTAAACATGTCACTTCCTGTTGCCAGTAGGTGGCGCTATTACTATAACTGAATATTCTCATGTAGATGTGTTCAGGCCATGACTCTTATCAAACGTGTGAAGTTTGGGGCAGATTGGACATTCCATACCTGAGTTACAGCAAATTCCTATTGAATTGCAGTAATAGCATGCTTTAGCACTTAGCTAAGTGCTTGCTAGCATGTTTTAGCATGTTTCAAGTATGTTGTTAGCATGTTTAACACTTGCTGGCACTTTTTTATATGTTATCAGGAGTCCACAACAGTGTTAAACATGTCACTTCCTGTTGCCAGCAGGTGGCGCTATGACTGTAACTGAATATGAGCATGGACATGTGTTCAGGACATAACTCTTATCAAACGTGTGAAGTTTGGGGCAGATTGGACATTGTTTGCCTGAGTTACAGCAACTTCCTGTTTCATGGCGAAACATCAAAATTTGTCAGGCCGCCGAGGACACGCCCTTCGACGAAAACTCAAGATCTTCGCAATTTAACGTCGCAAAGGCCTTAAGATTAGACTCACCAAATTTGAAGATGATCAGATTAAAACTGTAGGAGGAGTTCGTTAAAGTACGAGGCCTGAAAATGGCAAAAACTGCACAAAAATCTGAGAGGAAGTTCAAAATGGCTGACTTCCTGTTGTGTTTAGGGCTACGCTCCAAGAGACTTTTTTGTAGGTATTGGGCCATTACAGGTATGTACCGAATTTCGTACACGTACGTGAAACGTAACGCGAGGCGCACTCCGTTGAACCTTTATAGGTGGCGCTATCGAGCCATTTTGCCCCGCCCAATTGTGAAACGCATATCAGATGTAAATTTTCGCCAGTTCTGACGCGTGTGCAAATTTTCGTGAGTTTTCGTGCATGTTTAGGCCCTCAAAAATGCGATTCATTGCGGAGAAGAAGAAGAAGAAGAATAATAATTAAAGCTGCAAGCAGCATTGAAAGGGCCCTCGCACACGTGCCATCGCCACCCGGTGGCTTTAGGAAGACAGAGCACGGTGGGCAATGTGCATTTAAGTAGATAAATATAGTGGGAGTATGTCAAAGTCAGTTACAAAAATGTCCTTTATTGTGGGGATAATAGCATGCGTTATCACTCAGATAAGTGTTGCTAGCATGTTTTTAGCATGTTTAGAACTCAATGGCATATTTACTATGTTGCTAGTACTGCATCACAGTGTCAAATATGTCACTTCCTTTTGACAGTAGGTGGCGCTATTACTTTAACTTAAAATTGTAATGCGGATTTGTTCAGGCCATGACTCTTATCAAACGTGTGAAGTTTGGGGCAGATTTGACATTCCATGCCTCAGTTACAGCAAATTCCTATTTAATTGCAGTAATAGCATGCATTGGCACTTAGTTAAGTGTTTGCTAGAATGTTTCTAGTATGTTGCTAGCATGTTTAACACTTGCTGGCACTTTTTTATATATTATTAGAAGTCCACAACAGTGTTAAACATGTCACTTCCTGTTGCCAGCAGGTGGCGCTATGACTGTAACTGAATATGAGCATGCACATGTGTTCAGGACAGAACTCTTATTAAACTTGTGAAGTTTTGGGCAGATTGGACATTGCCTTCTTAAGTAAAAACAACTTCCTGTTTCATAGCATTAGCATGCTTTAGCACTTAGCTAAGAATTGCTAGCATGTTTATAACTCAATGGCATATTTACTATGTTGCCAGTACTGCATCACACTGTTAAACATGTCACTTCCTGTTGCCAGTAGGTGGCGCTATTACTATAGCTGAAAATTGTCATGTAGATGTGTTCAGGGCAGGACTCTTATCAAATGTGTGAAGTTTGGGGCAGATTGGACATTGCCTTCTTAAGTAACAACAACTTCCTGTTTCATTGCATTAGCATGCTTTAGCACTTAGCTAAGAATTGCTAGCATGTTTTAACATGTTTCTAACATGTGTATAACTCAATGGCATATTTACTATGTTGCTAGTACTGCATCACAGTGTAAAACGTGCACGGAGGGGAATGTGCATTTATGTAGGTAAATATAGGAGGAGTATGTCAATGTCAGTTACAAAAATGTCCTTTATTATGGGGATTATACAATGTGTTTTCACTCAGATAAGTGTTGCTAGCATGTTTTAGCATGTTTCTAGCATGCTTGGAACTCAATGGTATATCTAAATTTGTTGCTAGTACTGCATCACATTGTAGATGTCACTTCCTGTTGACAGTAGGTGGCGCTATTACTATAAGTGAAAATTGTCATGTAGATGTGTTCAGGGCAGGACTTTTATCAAAAGTGTGACGTTTGGGGCAGATTGGACATTCCTTGCCTGAGTTAAAACAACTTCCTGTTTCATGGCATTAATAGCATGATTTAACACTTAACTAAGTATTGCTAGCATGCTTTAGCATGTTTCTAACATGTTTAACACTCAATGGCATATTTTACTATGTTGCTAGTACTGCATCACAGTGTAAAACATGTCACTTCCTGTTGACAGTAGGTGGCGCTAATACTATAACAGAAAATTTACAGAAAATTATCATGTAGATGTGTTCAGGCCATGACTCTTATCAAACATGTGAAGTTTGGGGCAGATTGGACATTGCCTTCTTGAGTAACAACAACTTCCTCTTTCATTGCATTAGCATGCCTTAGCACTTAGCTAAGTGTTTGCTAGCATGTTTTAGCATGTTTCTAGTATGTTGCTAGCATGTTTAGCACTTGCTGGCACTTTTTTATATGTTATTAGTAGTCCACAACAGTGTTAAACATGTCACTTCCTGTTGCCAGCAGGTGGCGCTATGACTGTAACTGAATATGAGCATGGACATGTGTTCAGGACAGAACTCTTATCAAACATGTGAAGTTTGGGGCAGATTGGACATTGTTTGCCTGAGTTACAGCAACTTCCTGTTTCATTGTATTAGCATGCTTTAGCACTTAGCTAAGAATTGCTAGCATGTTTTAACATGTTTCTAACATGTTTATAACTCATTGGCATAATTAATATGTTGCTAGTACTGCATCACAGTGTTAAACATGTCACTTCCTGTTGCCAGTAGGTGGCGCTATTACTATAACTGAATATTCTCATGTAGATGTGTTCAGGCCATGACTCTTATCAAACGTGTGAAGTTTGGGGCAGATTGGACATTCCATACCTGAGTTACAGCAAATTCCTATTGAATTGCAGTAATAGCATGCTTTAGCACTTAGCTAAGTGCTTGCTAGCATGTTTTAGCATGTTTCAAGTATGTTGTTAGCATGTTTAACACTTGCTGGCACTTTTTTATATGTTATCAGGAGTCCACAACAGTGTTAAACATGTCACTTCCTGTTGCCAGCAGGTGGCGCTGTGACTGTAACTGAATATGAGCATGGACATGTGTTCAGGACAGAACTCTTATCAAACGTGTGAAGTTTGGGGCAGATTGGACATTGTTTGCCTGAGTTACAGCAACTTCCTGTTTCATGGCGAAACATCAAAATTTGTCAGGCCGCCGAGGACACGCCCTTCGACGAAAACTCAAGATCTTCGCAATTTAACGTCGCAAAGGCCTTAAGATTAGACTCACCAAATTTGAAGATGATCAGATTAAAACTGTAGGAGGAGTTCGTTAAAGTACGAGGCCTGAAAATGGCAAAAACTGCACAAAAATCTGAGAGGAAGTTCAAAATGGCTGACTTCCTGTTGTGTTTAGGGCTACGCTCCAAGAGACTTTTTTGTAGGTATTGGGCCATTACAGGTATGTACCGAATTTCGTACACGTACGTGAAACGTAACGCGAGGCGCACTCCGTTGAACCTTTATAGGTGGCGCTATCGAGCCATTTTGCCCCGCCCAATTTTGAAACGCATATCAGATGTAAATTTTCGCTAGTTCTGACGCGTGTGCAAATTTTCGTGAGTTTTCGTGCATGTTTAGGCCCTCAAAAATGCGATTCATTGCGGAGAAGAAGAAGAAGAAGAATAATAATAATAATTAAAGCTGCAAGCAGCGATGAAAGGGCCCTCGCACCCGTGCAACCGCCACCCGGTGGCTTTAGGACGACAGAGCACGGAGGGGAATGTGCATTTATGTAGGTAAATATTGGAGGAGTATGTCAATGACAGTTACAAAAATGTCCTTTATTATGGGGATTATACAATGTGTTTTCACTCAGATAAGTGTTGCTAGCATGTTTTAGCATGTTTCTAGCATGCTTGGAACTCAATGGTATATCTAAATGTGTTGCTAGTACTGCATCACATTGTAGATGTCACTTCCTGTTGACAGTAGGTGGCGCTATTACTATAAGTGAAAATTGTCATGTAGATGTGTTCAGGGCAGGACTTTTATCAAAAGTGTGACGTTTGGGGCAGATTGGACATTCCTTGCCTGAGTTAAAACAACTTCCTGTTTCATGGCATTAATAGCATGATTTAACACTTAACTAAGTATTGCTAGCATGCTTTAGCATGTTTCTAACATGTTTAACACTCAATGGCATATTTTACTATGTTGCTAGTACTGCATCACAGTGTAAAACATGTCACTTCCTGTTGACAGTAGGTGGCGCTAATACTATAACAGAAAATTTACAGAAAATTATCATGTAGATGTGTTCAGGCCATGACTCTTATCAAACATGTGAAGTTTGGGGCAGATTGGACATTGCCTTCTTGAGTAACAACAACTTCCTCTTTCATTGCATTAGCATGCCTTAGCACTTAGCTAAGAATTGTTAGCATGTTTTAACATGTTTCTAACATGTTGAACACTCAATGGCATATTTTACTATGTTGCTAGTACTGCATCACAGTGTAAAACATGTCACTTCCTGTTGACAGTAGGTGGCGCTATTACTATAACAGAAAATTAACAGAAAATTATCATGTAGATGTGTTCAGGCCATGACTCTTATCAAACGTGTGAAGTTTGGGGCAGATTGGACATTGCCTTCTTGAGTAACAACAACTTCCTCTTTCATTGCATTGGCATGCT
The DNA here is from genome assembly GCA_031834385.1 of Semotilus atromaculatus. NCBI lineage: Eukaryota > Metazoa > Chordata > Actinopteri > Cypriniformes > Leuciscidae > Semotilus > Semotilus atromaculatus. The sequence continues at coordinate 6,839,376 of JAULUF010000025.1, forward strand.
TTAGCACTTAGCTAAGTGTTTGCTAGCATGTTTTAGCATGTTTCTAGTATGTTGCTAGCATGTTTAGCACTTGCTGGCACTTTTTTATATGTTATTAGTAGTCCACAACAGTGTTAAACATGTCACTTCCTGTTGCCAGCAGGTGGCGCTATGACTGTAACTGAATATGAGCATGGACATGTGTTCAGGACAGAACTCTTATCAAACATGTGAAGTTTGGGGCAGATTGGACATTGTTTGCCTGAGTTACAGCAACTTCCTGTTTCATTGTATTAGCATGCTTTAGCACTTAGCTAAGAATTGCTAGCATGTTTTAACATGTTTCTAACATGTTTATAACTCATTGGCATAATTAATATGTTGCTAGTACTGCATCACAGTGTTAAACATGTCACTTCCTGTTGCCAGTAGGTGGCGCTATTACTATAACTGAATATTCTCATGTAGATGTGTTCAGGCCATGACTCTTATCAAACGTGTGAAGTTTGGGGCAGATTGGACATTCCATACCTGAGTTACAGCAAATTCCTATTGAATTGCAGTAATAGCATGCTTTAGCACTTAGCTAAGTGCTTGCTAGCATGTTTTAGCATGTTTCAAGTATGTTGTTAGCATGTTTAACACTTGCTGGCACTTTTTTATATGTTATCAGGAGTCCACAACAGTGTTAAACATGTCACTTCCTGTTGCCAGCAGGTGGCGCTGTGACTGTAACTGAATATGAGCATGGACATGTGTTCAGGACAGAACTCTTATCAAACGTGTGAAGTTTGGGGCAGATTGGACATTGTTTGCCTGAGTTACAGCAACTTCCTGTTTCATGGCGAAACATCAAAATTTGTCAGGCCGCCGAGGACACGCCCTTCGACGAAAACTCAAGATCTTCGCAATTTAACGTCGCAAAGGCCTTAAGATTAGACTCACCAAATTTGAAGATGATCAGATTAAAACTGTAGGAGGAGTTCGTTAAAGTACGAGGCCTGAAAATGGCAAAAACTGCACAAAAATCTGAGAGGAAGTTCAAAATGGCTGACTTCCTGTTGTGTTTAGGGCTACGCTCCAAGAGACTTTTTTGTAGGTATTGGGCCATTACAGGTATGTACCGAATTTCGTACACGTACGTGAAACGTAACGCGAGGCGCACTCCGTTGAACCTTTATAGGTGGCGCTATCGAGCCATTTTGCCCCGCCCAATTTTGAAACGCATATCAGATGTAAATTTTCGCCAGTTCTGACGCGTGTGCAAATTTTCGTGAGTTTTCGTGCATGTTTAGGCCCTCAAAAATGCGATTCATTGCGGAGAAGAAGAAGAAGAAGAATAATAATAATAATTAAAGCTGCAAGCAGCGATGAAAGGGCCCTCGCACCCGTGCCACCGCCACCCGGTGGCTTCAGGAAGACAGAGCACGGTGGGCAATGTGCATTTAAGTAGGTAAATATAGGAGGAGTATGTCAAAGTCAGTTACAAAAATGTCCTTTATTATGGGGATAGTAGCATGCGTTATCACTCAGATAAGTGTTGCTAGCATGTTTTAGCATGTTTCTAGCATGTTTAGAACTCAATGGCATATTTAATTAATATGTTGCTAGTACTGCATCACAATGTAAAACATGTCACTTCCTGTCGACAGCAGGTGGCGCTATTACTATAACTGAAAATTGTCATGGACATGTGTTCAGGGCAGAACTCTTATCAAATGTGTGAAGTTTGGCGCAGATTGGACATTGCCTTCTTGAGTAACAACAACTTCCTGTTTCATTGCATTAAAATGCTTTAGCACTTAGCTAAGAATTGCTAGCATGTTTTAACATGTTTATAACATGTTTATAACTCAATGGCATATTTAATGTGTTGCCAGTATTGCATCACAGTGTTAAACATGACACTTCCTGTTGCTAGTAGGTGGCGCTATTACTATAACTGAAAATTGTCACGTAGATGTGTTCAGGCCATGACTCTTATCAAATGTGTGAAGTTTGGGGCAGATTTGACATTCCATGCCTGAGTTACAGCAAATTCCTATTTAATTGCAGTAATAACATAATTTAACATTTAGCTAAGTGTTTGCTAGCATGTTTTAGCATGTTTCTAGTATGTTGATAGCATGTTTAACACTTGCTGGCACTTTTTTATCTATTATTAGGAGTCCACAACAGTGTTAAACATGTCACTTCCTGTTGCCAGCAGGTGGCGCTATGACTGTAACTGAATTTGAGCATGGACATGTGTTCAGGACAGAACTCTTATCAAACGTGTGAAGTTTGAGGCAGATTGGACATTGTTTGCCTGAGTTACAACAACTTCCTGTTTCATGGCGAAACATCGAAATTTGTCAGGCCGCCGAGGACACGCCCTTTGACGAAAACTCAAGATCTTCGCAATTTACTGTCGCGAAGGCCTTAAGGTTAGACTCACCAAATTTGAAGATGATCAGATTAAAACTGTAGGAGGAGTTTGTCAAAGTACGAGGCCTGAAAATGGCAAAAACTGCACAAAAATCTAAGAGGAAGTGTTGCTATCATGCTTTAGCATTTTTCTAGCATGTTTGGAACTCAATGGCATATTTAATATGTTGCTAGTACTGCATCACAGTGTAAAACATGTCACTTCCTGTTGACAGTAGGCAGCGCTATTACAGCAAATTCCTATTTAATTGCAGTAATAGCATACTTTAGCACTTAGCTAAGTGTTTGCTAGCATGTTTTAACATGTTTCTAGTATGAGGTTAGCATGTTTAGCACTTGCTGGCACTTTTTTATATATTATTAGGAGTCCTCAACAGTGTTATACATGTCACTTCCTGTTGCCAGCAGCTGGTGCTATGACTGTAACTGAATATGAGCATGGACATGTGTTCAGGGCAGGACTCTTATCAAACGTGTGAAGTTTGGGGCAGATTGGACATTGCCTTCCTGAGTAACAAAAACTTCCTGTTTCATTGTATTAGCATGCTTTAGCACTTAGCTAAGAATTGCTAGCATGTTTTAACATGTTTCTAACATGTTTATAACTCATTGGCATAATTAATATGTTGCTAGTACTGCATCACAGTGTTAAACATGTCACTTCCTGTTGCCAGTAGGTGGCGCTATTACTATAACTGAATATTCTCATGTAGATGTGTTCAGGCCATGACTCTTATCAAACGTGTGAAGTTTGGGGCAGATTGGACATTCCATACCTGAGTTACAGCAAATTCCTATTGAATTGCAGTAATAGCATGCTTTAGCACTTAGCTAAGTGCTTGCTAGCATGTTTTAGCATGTTTCAAGTATGTTGTTAGCATGTTTAACACTTGCTGGCACTTTTTTATATGTTATCAGGAGTCCACAACAGTGTTAAACATGTCACTTCCTGTTGCCAGCAGGTGGCGCTGTGAGTGTAACTGAATATGAGCATGGACATGTGTTCAGGACAGAACTCTTATCAAACGTGTGAAGTTTGAGGCAGATTGGACATTGTTTGCCTGAGTTACAGCAACTTCCTGTTTCATGGCGAAACATCAAAATTTGTCAGGCCGCCGAGGACACGCCCTTCGACGAAAACTCAAGATCTTCGCAATTTAACGTCGCAAAGGCCTTAAGATTAGACTCACCAAATTTGAAGATGATCAGATTAAAACTGTAGGAGGAGTTCGTTAAAGTACGAGGCCTGAAAATGGCAAAAACTGCACAAAAATCTGAGAGGAAGTTCAAAATGGCTGACTTCCTGTTGTGTTTAGGGCTACGCTCCAAGAGACTTTTTTGTAGGTATTGGGCCATTACAGGTATGTACCGAATTTCGTACACGTACGTGAAACGTAACGCGAGGCGCACTCCGTTGAACCTTTATAGGTGGCGCTATCGAGCCATTTTGCTCCGCCCAATTTTGAAACGCATATCAGATGTAAATTTTCGCCAGTTCTGACGCGTGTGCAAATTTTCGTGAGTTTTCGTGCATGTTTAGGCCCTCAAAAATGCGATTCATTGCGGAGAAGAAGAAGAAGAAGAAGAATAATAATAATAAACAGAGCAATTCCAAGAGGGTCCTCACACCATCGGTGCTCGGGCCCTAATAAACAGAGCAATTCCAAGAGGGTCCTCACACCATCGGTGCTCGGGCCCTAATAAACAGAGCAATTCCAAGAGGGTCCTCACACCATCGGTGCTCGGGCCCTAAATATAGCTGCGAGCAGCGATTACGGGCCCAAGCCGGTGGCACCGCAACCCCGGAGCCTTTAGTTACCTAAAGGCACTGGGGTGGCGGTACCGCCGGCTTTGGCCCTTCATCGCCACTCTGGTGCCTTTAGGGTTATTGTGCACAACGTGCAAAACCGTAACTCCGCTTTGACTGTCGAAAAGAAGTGTGCTGTAGAGCTTGCATCAGTGTGGGCTCTGCAAAAGTGCGCATCAAGGGCACATATCAACCACAAAGTATGTGTGAGCAACCTTCTGAAACCTAAAATGAAAAATGAGACACCCTACGGTCTCATGGATTTAACGGACACATGAAATAAGTACACAAGACCGAAAATTCATATGAAGTGTGCCATTTGGGACAGGGCCTATGATCGTGAACCACAATAGCCACATATATGAGATAATTTAAATTTAGAATCATTTTTAATGTCATAGGATGTCATATGTCAATATGTTTTGTAGCACTTAAATGTGTAAATCCAGAAGCCTAGTATTTATCTGGAGGTCTTTGTCCTTTGCCTGTCAACCTGGTTTGTCTCTGCCTTTTCTGTTCTGCCCTGTTTGCCATTGTTCACCCTGCCTGTCTTGACCTTTCTTAATAAAAAGCTGCAAATGGATTCAAAAAGACAAGGCCTTAAACTTAAACTTGAACAAGGATTAAACTCTTGTAACTGTAACAGACACCAAGGCACAATCACACACATGCACGCACGCACGCACACACAGTTTAAAAACAAAAAAATATTTATCCAACCCCATTTAAAAACAGTCTGTGATTCCTTTACTTTATTAATAAAACTTATTTAAAAAATACAAGGCTTAAGACATTTATTTTCCTTTTTAATGCAGGCCAAACCACACAGCAGTGAAATGGTTAATCTAGCCCTCCTCCCCCTACACACACACACACACACACACACACAGACAGGCACAGACACAGAGACGTAGGCTTATGGCAAGCCGTTTTAACATTTAATCATTTAAACCCACTAGTCTCTATTTTCATGCTACCAGTACTTATTTTTTAGATACTAGTATTTTTAGATACTAATATAGTATCTAATGAATAAGTACTAGTATCTTTTAAAAGGTACTAGTCCCTAAGGAATAAGCACTAGTATCTAAAGAATAGGCACTAGTACCTAAAGAATAAGCACTAGTCGCTAATGAATAAGTACTAGTACTTAATGGAATAGATACTAGTATCTAAAAAATAAGTACTAGTAGCATGAAAATAGAGACTAGTAGGTTAAATGATTAAATGTTAAGACGGCTTGCCATATTGGATCAGAGAGAGAGAGAGAGAAAATGACCATATTCAAACCAAAATATCTGACTTTCTGTTGTTCGGAGCTAATAACTGTAAATTAGAAAGTTGTTCGGCTTGAGGAGAAAAATATACACGCTGAGTTTTGTAACTGTAGGTAAAACTAACTAAGTTATAACACACTTTATATGTCCTTATTAAGCCATGAAAATTCATTTCCTCGCCACGGCCAAACCGTTCGAGATATCAAAAGTCCGTCCGCAATTTAGTATCCTCAAAGTCTTGACATCATGCACACCGAGTTTGGCGATGATTGAATGAATTGCCTAGGAGTAGTACTTCAAATTCCACAGCAAGCGTTTTCCAAACAACCCATAATAGCCGACTTCCTGTTGGGCTGGCGTAAAACTTGACCGGGGGTAAGATGTTCGGCCCGATGAGATCTATATGTGTACTGAGTTTCATATTAATTCATGCAAGCGTGTTGGATATATGGACCAAATTGTCGGACCCCGTTCAAGAGGGCGCTGTTGAGCCCCCCTGCCACGCCCGGGTACCAGCTTCAGCCCGGCCCTGATGGCCGTGGGTTCTGACCTGTGTGCAAAATTTCAAGAGTTTTTGAGCACGTTAAGAGCCCCAAAAGCCCCTGAAACCTTGAAATCCATTAAAAGCAATAGACAAATCCCTCACACACAGAGACAGAGAGAGAGGGAGAGAAAATTCTCAGATACATCCACATTCAAACTTAAATATCTGACTTGCTGTTGTTTGGAGCTAATGACAGTAAATTAGAAAGTTGTCCGGCTTGATCTGAACAATATGCGTACCGAGTTTTATGATTGTAGGTAAAACTATATAACTAACACCCCCACTTTTGTCAAAAGGTGGCGCTACTGAGCCCCTGCACCACGCCCGTTTCTGAAACTTTGCACATGTCTACTGCCTAATAAATGTGATCTGTCTGTCGAGTTTCATGCAATTTTAAGCAATTTCAGGCATGCTAAGAGTCTCAAAAGCATCCAAAAAGAATATTAAAGTTTGATGCGTTTGATGCGTTGTCACGGCAACAGTATCTTAGATATCAATAATCCTTTCACAAGTCTACATCTGGCGTGTGTTTACATTATACACATAAAGTATGAAGCAAATCGGGTAAAAATAGGAGGGTGATTTCAAAGCATTTTGAAAGTGACACACTTCCTGCTGCCAGTTGGTGGCGCTATAACATTGACTCACAATAGTCACATCCATGTGATCGGACTCTTACAACGAACACACTGCTGAAGTTTCATCAAGATCAGTTAATGTATGCAGAAGTTATAACACACTTCCTGTTTCCATTATTCGCCATAAATTCGTTTCCTCGCCACGGCCAAACCGTTCGAGATATCAAAAATCCCCTGGCAACTTTTCATCGTCAATCTCTTGACTTCATGCTGACCGAGTTTCGTGGCGATTGGTTGAATTCTCTAGGAGGAGTATATCGAATTCCATTGCATGCGTTTTCCAAACAAGCCTTAATAGCCGACTTCCTGTTGGGCTGGGGTAAAAAGTAAAAGTACAAAGGATATATGAACCGATGAGATCTATATGTGTACCGAGTTTCATATTATTACATGCAAGCGTGTTTGATTTATGAACCAAGTTTTTGGACCCCGTTCCAGGGGGCGCTGTCAAACCCCCCTGCCACGCCCGGGTACCAGCTTCAGCCCGGCCCTGATGGCCGCCGGTTCTGACCCGTGTGCAAAGTTTCAAGAGTTTTTGAGCATGTTAAGGGCCCCAAAAGTGCGCTAAGAATCTCAAAAGTATCCAAAAAGAATATTAAATTTTGATGCGTTGTCACGGCAACAGCATCTAAGATATCAACAATCCTTTCACAGGTCTACATCTGGCTTGTGTCTACATTATACACATCAAGTTTGAAGCAAATAGGGTAAAGCGTGTTGGATATATGGACCAAATTGTCGGACCCGTTCAAGGGGGCGCTGTCGAGCCCCCCTGCCACGCCCGGGTACCAGCTTCAGCCTGGCCCTGACGGCCGTGGGTTTTGTCCCGTGTGCAAAGTTTCAAGAGTTTTCGAGCACGTTAAGAACCCCAAAAGTGCCCGAAAGCATAAAAAAGCATGAAAAAGCTTAAAAAAAGGAATATTAATGTTTGATGCATTGCCATGGCAACAGTATCAAAGATATCAATAATCCTTTCACAGGTCTACATCTGGCGTGTGTCTACATTATGCACATGAAGTTTGAAGCAAATCGGGTAAAAATAAGAGGGTGATTTAAAAGCATTTTGAAAGTGACACACTTCCTGCTGCCAGTTGGTGGCGCTATAACTTTGACTCACAATAGTCACATCCATGTGATCGGGCTCTTACAACGAACACACTGCTGAAGTTTCATCAAGATCAGTTAATGTATGCAGTAGTTATAACACACTTCCTGTTTCACGTTTCTCGCCATAATTTCGTTTACTCGCCACGGCCAAACCGTTCGAGATATCAAAAATCCCCTGGCAATTTTTCATCCTCAGTGTCTTGACTTCATGCTGACCGAGTTTCGTGCCGTGTGTTTGAATTCTCTAGGAGGAGTATTTCACATTCCATTGCATGTGTTTTCCAAACAACCCTTAATAGCCGACTTCCTGTTGGGCTGGGGTAAAAAGTAAGAGCATGAAGTATATATGAATCGATGAGATCTATATGTGTACTGAGTTTCATATTATTACATGCAAGCGTGTTTGATTTATGGACCAAGTGTTCAAACCCCGTTCCAGGGGGCGGTGTCGAGCCCCCCTGCCACGCCCGGGTACCATCTTCAGCCCGACCCTGATGGCCGCGGGTTCTGAGATGTGTGCAAAGTTTCAAGAGTTTTCGAGCACGTTAAGGCCCCCAAAAGTGCCCAAAAGGTAGTAAAATAGTAATAAATATAGCTGCGAGCAGCGATTACGGGCCCAAGCCGGTGGCACCGCAACCCCGGTGTCTTTAGTTACCTAAAGGCACCGGGGTGGCGGTTCCGCCAGCTTTGGCCCTTCATCGCTGCTCGCAGCTATATTTATATATATATATATATATATATATATATAAACGGCTCGGTGGCACCGCCACCCCGGTGCCTTTGGGGTTATTGTGCACGACGTGCAAAAACGTAACCCCGCTTTGACTGTCGAAAAGAACTGTGCTGTAGAGCTTGCATCAGTGTGGGCTCTGCAAAAGTGCGCATCGAGGGCACATATCAACCACAAAGTATGCGTGAGCAACCTTCTGAAACCTAAAATGAAAAATGAGACACCCTACGGTCTCATGGATTTAACGGACACATGAAATAAGTACACAAGACCGAAAATTCATATGAAGTGTGTCATTTGGGACAGGGCCTATGATCGTGAACCACAATAGCCACATATATGAGATAATTTAAATTTAGAATCATTTTTAATGTCATAGGATGTCATATGTCAATATGTTTTGTAGCACTTAAATGTGTAAATCCAGAAGCCTAGTATTTATCTGGAGGTCTTTGTCCTTTGCCTGTCAACCTGGTTTGTCTCTGCCTTTTCTGTTCTGCCCTGTTTGCCATTGTTCACCCTGCCTGTCTTGACCATTCTTAATAAAAAGCTGCAAATGGATTCAAAAAGACAAGGCCTTAAACTTAAATTTGAACAAGGATTAAACTCTTGTAACTGTAACAGACACCAAGGCACAATCACACACATGCACGCACGCACGCACGCACACACAGTTTAAAAACAAAAAAATATTTATCCAACCCCATTTAAAAACAGTCTGTGATTCCTTTACTTTATTAATAAAACTTATTTAAAAAATACAAGGCTTAAGACATTTATGTTCCTTTTTAATGCAGGCCAAACCACACAGCAGTGAAATAGTTAATCTAGCCCTCCTCCCCCTACACACACACACACACACACACACACAGACAGGCACAGACACAGAGACGTAGGCTTATGGCAAGCCGTTTTAACATTTAATCATTTAAACCCACTAGTCTCTATTTTCATGCTACTAGTACTTATTTTTTAGATACTAGTATTTTTAGATACTAATATAGTATCTAATGAATAAGTACTAGTATCTTTTAAAAGGTACTAGTCCCTAAGGAATAAGCACTAGTATCTAAAGAATAGGCACTAGTACCTAAAGAATAAGCACTAGTCGCTAATGAATAAGTACTAGTACTTAATGGAATAGATACTAGTATCTAAAAAATAAGTACTAGTAGCATGAAAATAGAGACTAGTAGGTTAAAATGATTAAATGTTAAGACGGCTTGCCATATTGGCTCAGAGAGAGAGAGAGAGAAAATGACCATATTCAAAACAAAATATCTGACTTTCTGTTGTTCGGAGCTAATAACTGTAAATTAGAAAGTTGTTCGGCTTGAGGAGAAGAATATACACGCTGAGTTTTGTAACTGTAGGTAAAACTAACTAAGTTATAACACACTTTATATGTCCTTATTAAGCCATGAAAATTCATTTCCTCGCCACGGCCAAACCGTTCGAGATATCAAAAGTCCGTCCGCAATTTAGCATCCTCAAAGTCTTGACATCATGCACACCGAGTTTGGCGATGATTGAATGAATTGCCTAGGAGTAGTACTTCAAATTCCACAGCAAGCGTTTTCCAAACAACCCATAATAGCCGACTTCCTGTTGGGCTGGCGTAAAACTTGACCGGGGGTAAGATGTTCGGCCCGATGAGATCTATATGTGTACTGAGTTTCATATTAATTCATGCAAGCGTGTTGGATATATGGACCAAATTGTCGGACCCCGTTCAAGAGGGCGCTGTTGAGCCCCCCTGCCACGCCCGGGTACCAGCTTCAGCCCGGCCCTGATGGCCGTGGGTTCTGACCTGTGTGCAAAATTTCAAGAGTTTTTGAGCACGTTAAGAGCCCCAAAAGCCCCTGAAACCTTGAAATCCATTAAAAGCAATAGACAAATCCCTCACACACAGAGACAGAGAGAGAGGGAGAGAAAATTCTCAGATACATCCACATTCAAACTTAAATATCTGACTTGCTGTTGTTTGGAGCTAATGACAGTTAATTAGAAAGTTGTCCGGCTTGATCTGAACAATATGCGTACCGAGGTTTATGATTGTAGGTAAAACTATATAACTAACACCCCCACTTTTGTCAAAAGGTGGCGCTACTGAGCCCCTGCACCACGCCCGTTTCTGAAACTTTGCACATGTCTACTGGCTAATAAATGTGATCTGTCTGTCGAGTTTCATGCAATTTTAAGCAATTTCAGGCATGCTAAGAGTCTCAAAAGCATCCAAAAAGAATATTAAAGTTTGACGCGTTTGATGCGTTGTCACGGCAACAGTATCTTAGATATCAATAATCCTTTAACAAGTCTACATCTGGCGTGTGTTTACATTATACACATAAAGTTTGAAGCAAATCGGGTAAAAATAAGAGGGTGATTTCAAAGCATTTTGAAAGTGACAGACTTCCTGCTGCCAGTTGGTGGCGCTTTAACATTGACTCACAATAGTCACATCCATGTGATCGGACTCTTATAACGAACACACTGCTGAAGTTTCATCAAGATCAGTTAATGTATGCAGAAGTTATAACACACTTCCTGTTTCCATTATTCGCCATAAATTCGTTTCCTCGCCACGGCCAAACCGTTCGAGATATCAAAAATCCCCTGGCAACTTTTCATCGTCAATCTCTTGACTTCATGCTGACCGAGTTTCGTGGCGATTGGTTGAATTCTCTAGGAGGAGTATATCGAATTCCATTGCATGCGTTTTCCAAACAAGCCTTAATAGCCGACTTCCTGTTGGGCTGGGGTAAAAAGTAAAAGTACAAAGGATATATGAACCGATGAGATCTATATGTGTACCGAGTTTCATATTATTACATGCAAGCGTGTTTGATTTATGAACCAAGTTTTTGGACCCCGTTCCAGGGGGCGCTGTCAAACCCCCCTGCCACGCCCGGGTACCAGCTTCAGCCCGGCCCTGATGGCCGCCGGTTCTGACCCGTGTGCAAAGTTTCAAGAGTTTTTGAGCACGTTAAGGGGCCCAAAAGTGCGCTGAGAGTCTCAAAAGCATCCAAAAAGAATATTAAAGTTTGATGCATTGTCACGGCAACAGCATCTAAGATATCAACAATCCTTTCACAGGTCTACATCTGGCGTGTGTCTACATTATACACATCAAGTTTGAAGCAAATCGGGTAAAGCCTGTTTGATTTATGGACCAAGTTTTCGGACCCCGTTCCAGGGGGCGCTGTCGAGCCCCCCTGCCACGCCCGGGTACCAGCTTCAGCCCGGCCCTGATGGCCGCGGTTTCTGACCCGTGTGCAAAGTTTCAAGAGTTTTTGAGCATGTTAAGGGCCCCAAAAGTGCGCTAAGATTCTCAAAAGTATCCAAAAAGAATATTAAAGTTTGATGCGTTGTCACGGCAACAGCATCTAAGATATCAACAATCCTTTCACAGGTCTACATCTGGCTTGTGTCTACATTATACACATCAAGTTTGAAGCAAATAGGGTAAAGCGTGTTGGATATATGGACCAAATTGTCGGACCCGTTCAAGGGGGCGCTGTCGAGCCCCCCTGCCACGCCCGGGTACCAGCTTCAGCCTGGCCCTGATGGCCGTGGGTTTTGTCCCGTGTGCAAAGTTTCAAGAGTTTTCGAGCATGTTAAGAACCCCAAAAGTGCCCGAAAGCATAAAAAAGCACGAAAAAGCTTAAAAAAAGGAATATTAATGTTTGATGCATTGCCATGGCAACAGTATCAAAGATATCAATAATCCTTTCACAGGTCTACATCTGGCGTGTCTCTACATTATGCACATGAAGTTTGAAGCAAATCGGGTAAAAATAAGAGGGTGATTTAAAAGCATTTTGAAAGTGACACACTTCCTGCTGCCAGTTGGTGGCGCTATAACTTTGACTCACAATAGTCACATCCATGTGATCGGGCTCTTACAACGAACACACTGCTGAAGTTTCATCAAGATCAGTTAATGTATGCATTAGTTATAACACACTTCCTGTTTCATGTTTCTCGCCATAATTTCGTTTCCTCGCCACGGCCAAACCGTTCGAGATATCAAAAATCCCCTGGCAACTTTTCATCCTCAGTGTCTTGACTTCATGCTGACCGAGTTTCGTGCCGTGTGTTTGAATTCTCTAGGAGGAGTATTTCACATTCCATTGCATGCGTTTTCCAAACAAGCCTTAATAGCCGACTTCCTGTTGGGCTGGGGTAAAAAGTAAGAGCATGAAGTATATATGAACCGATGAGATCTATATGTGTACTGAGTTTCATATTATTACATGCAAGCGTGTTTGATTTATGGACCAAGTGTTCAAACCCCGTTCCAGGGGGCGCTGTCGAGCCCCCCTGCCACGACCGGGTACCAGCTTCAGCCCGGCCCTGATGGCCGCGGGTTCTGAGATGTGTGCAAAGTTTCAAGAGTTTTCGAGCACGTTAAGGCCCCCAAAAGTGCCCAAAAGGTAGTAAAATAATAATAATAATAATAAATATAGCTGCGAGCAGCGATTACGGGCCCAAGCCGGTGGCACCGCAACCCCGGTGCCTTTAGTACCTAAAGGCACCGGGGTGGCGGTTCCGCCAGCTTTGGCCCTTCATCGCTGCTCGCAGCTATATTTATATATATATATATATATATAAACGGCCCGGTGGCACCGCCACCCTGGTGCCTTTAGGGTTATTGTGCACGACGTGCAAAAACGTTACCCCGCTTTGACTGTCGAAAAGAAGTGTGCTGTAGAGCTTGCATCAGTGTGGGCTCTGCAAAAGTGTGCATCAAGGGCACATATCAACCACAAAGTATGCGTGAGCAACCTTCTGAAACCTAAAATGAAAAATAAAACACCCTACATCCTACATGGATTTAACGGACACATGAAATAAGTACACAAGACCGAAAATTCATATGAAGTGTGCCATCTGGGACAGGGCCTATGATCGTGAACCACAATAGCCACATATATGAGATCATTTAAATTTAGAATAATTTTTAATGTCATAGGTCAATATGTTTTGCAGCACCTGTCAACCTGGTTTGTCTCTGCCTTTTCTGTTCTGCCCTGTTTGCCATTGTTCACCCTGCCTGTCTTGACCATTCTTAATAAAAAGCTACAAATGGATTCCCCTAGCCTGACCCTGCCTCATTACAACACATATGCTGCATCTGCTCGCTATCTGCTGAACAGCTCTGGTAGTTCCGCTTCAGCACTGATGATGTTATAAGAATAGTGCGCTCTGGTTGGTCTGGATTATTCTGGATTTTTTATTTTATACAGAAATAAGTTGTTTATAAATCAGATGAGAATAAAGTTAGTGTTGATAACATTTTTAAGGATAACATATTGATCTAATATATATATATATATATATATATATATATATATATATATATATATATATATATATATAGCACATTAATTTTAAATTCATTCAGCTTTAATCACAAAACATACAATCTTAATTTTATTTAAAGCAAACAATACATTGCTACCGGGTATATTCGGTACCCACTCATAGGAGTTGCTTTCAGTCACTTCTGTGTTTATCTAAGCGCGGGGCTCCAGACTAACTTTTTTACTAGGAGCACTGTAGCCTATATAAAGCACAAAATAGTGTCTGTGTATATTAAACTGCAAAAATACTATTTAAATATTAACACTGCTTGTCTTTGTGTGAATGAATGGCGCAGACGCACGGTTTCATTTAACGTTAGCTACCTCTCTCTCTCTCTCACACACACACACACACTGAAGCATGAGCAGCACTCGCGCTGTTTTCAGTCTCTGCTGCCTCACGATATGATGACATGATTCATGATTCAATTCACTCTGAGAGTCACTTCATGAGCATGTGAGCGAATCGTTTGAACGAATGAATTAATGACTCGCTCATTAAGACGGTCGCCTGGCGACACCTAATGGTGGTTTAGTGTTTAAAAGTATCATTCTTTCCAACAATAGTCAACAAACTTATATTTAAAACAATCTCATAACATTATATAATGCATTGTACTTTTTCAGTGTAAAATATTTAATTTGATCAGCCCTACCTAGGACAATTAGCAGCCCTATAGTGTCTTATTATTCAAAATATTGATAAAATTTAGAAATAAAAAATGAAAGATGAACTATATATTTAATAAAACTAGACTAGAGGATGCCCTGCAGATATTACAATATGCAGATTTAAATATATAATTTGGTGTGTGTGTGTGTGTGTGTGTGTGTGTGTGTGTGTGTGTGTGTGTGAGTCCCAGCAAAGATCAGCAGCAGTAGTCAAATTTCATAAAACACGAGAGTAAAGAGCTGACTGAATAGATGATGAAGGAATATTGTGTGTAAAAGCAGCTATTTAAGAGAATCTGTCATTATACTGTTTTGTTGTTGTGTTTTCCATGAAGAATAATAGGCTATTGAACTCACAATTCAAGCATTTTAAAATGAAACTAACGGCTGCACGTGCATTCATAACGATGCGCGTACACAGCGATTTCATTCATAAATATAATTTTGGACACAAGAGGGCAGTATAGCTCTATGTATGATTCAGTGTTTATCACCCACAGAGCCCTCCCCTCCCCCTCACACACACACACATACAGACAGACGCAGAGAGAGAGGGAGAAAAAATTCATAGAATCCACATTCAAACCACAATATCTGACTTTCTCTTGGTCGAAGCTAATGACTGTAAATTAGAAAGTTGTTCGGCTCTAGGAGAAGAATATAAATATAGAGTTTTGTGACTGTAGGTCAAACGAACTAAGTTATAACACACTTCCTGCTTCACGTTTTTTTGCCATAATTTCGTTTCCTCGCCACGGCCAAACCGTTCGAGATATCAAAAATCCCCTGTCAATTTTTCATCCTCAATGTCTTGACTTCATGCTGACCGAGTTTCGTGGCGATTGGTTGAATTCTCTAGGAGGAGTATATCGAAGTCCAGGGGCATACGCTTCCAAACAAACCATAATAGCCGACTTCCTGTTGGGCTGGGGTAAAAAGTAAAAGTACAATGGATATATGAACCGATGAGATCTATATGTGTACTGAGTTTCATATTATTACATGCAAGCGTGTTTGATTTATGGACCAAGTTTTCGGACCCCGTTCCAGGGGGCGCTGTCGAGCCCCCCTGCCACGCCCGGGTACCAGCTTTAGCCCGGCCCTGATGGCCGCGGGTTCTGACGCGTGTGCAAAGTTTCAAGAGTTTTTGAGCACGTTAAGGGCCCCCAAAGTGCGCTGAGAGTCTCAAAAGTATCCAAAAAGAATATTAAAGTTTGATGCGTTGTCACGGCAACAGCATCTAAAATATCAACAATCCTTTCACAGGTCTAAATCTGGCGTGTGTCTACATTATACACATCAAGTTTGAAGCAAATCGGGTAAAGCCTGTTTGATTTATGGACCAAGTTTTCAGACCCCCATTCCAGGGGGCGCTGTCGAGCCCCCCTGCCACGCCCAGGTACCAGCTTCAGCCCAGCCCTAATGGCCCCAGGTTCTGACCCGTGTGCAAAGTTTCAAGAGTTTTTGAGCACGTTAAGGGCCCCAAAGGTGCGTTAAGAGTCTCAAAAGCATCCAAAAAGAATATAAAAGTTTGATGCGTTGTCACGGCAACAGTATCTAAGATATCAATAATCCTTTCACAGGTCTACATCTGCTGTGTGTTTACATTATACACATCAAGTTTGAAGCAAATCGGGTAAAAATAAGAGGGTGATTTCAAAGCCTTTAGGAAGTGACACACTTCCTGCTGCCAGTTGGTGGCGCTATAACTTTGACTCACAATAGTCACATCCATGTTATTGGACTCTTACAGCGAACACACTGCTGAAGTTTCATCAAGATCAGTTAATGTTTGCAGAAGTTATAACACACTTCCTGTTTCCATTATTCGCCATAAATTCGTTTCCTCACCACGGCCAAACCGTTCGAGATATCAAAAATCCCCTGGCAACTTTTCATCCTCAGTGTCTTGACTTCATGCTGACCAAGTTTCGTGGCGATTGGTTGAATTCTCTAGGAGGAGTATATCGAATTCCAGGGGCATATGCTTCCAAACAAACCATAATAGCCGACTTCCTGTTGGGCTGGGGTAAAAAGTAAAAGTACAAAAGATATATGAATCGATGAGATCTATATGTGTACCAAGTTTCATATTATTACATTCAAGCGTGTTTGATTTATGGACCAAGTTTTCCGACCCTGTTCCAGGGGGCGCTGTCGAGCCCCCCTGCCACGCCCGGGTACCAGCTTTAGCCCGGCCCTGATGGCCGCGGGTTCTGACGCGTGTGCAAAGTTTCAAGAGTTTTTGAGCATGTTAAGGGCCCCAAAAGTGCGCTGAGAGTCTCAAAAGTATCCAAAAAGAATATTAAAGTTTGATGCGTTGTCACGGCAACAGCATCTAAGATATCAACAATCCTTTCACAGGTCTACATCTGGCGTGTGTCTACATTATACACATCAAGTTTGAAGCAAATCGGGTAAAGCCTGTTTGATTTATGGACCAAGTTTTTGGACCCCGTTCCAGGGGGCGCTGTCGAGCCCCCCTGCCACGCCCGGGTACCAGCTTCAGCCCGGCCCTGATGGCCGCGGTTTCTGACCCGTGTGCAAAGTTTCAAGAGTTTTTGAGCATGTTAAGGGCCCCAAAAGTGCGCTAAGAATCTCAAAAGTATCCAAAAAGAATATTAAAGTTTGATGCGTTGTCACGGCAACAGCATCTAAGATATCAACAATCCTTTCACAGGTCTACATCTGGCTTGTGTCTACATTATACACATCAAGTTTGAAGCAAATAGGGTAAAGCGTGTTGGATATATGGACCAAATTGTCGGACCCATTCAAGGGGGCGCTGTCGAGCCCCCCTCTCACGCCCGGGTACCAGCTTCAGCCTGGCCCTGATGGCCGTGGGTTTTGTCCCGTGTGCAAAGTTTCAAGAGTTTTCGAGCACGTTAAGAACCCCAAAAGTGCCCGAAAGCATAAAAAAGCACGAAAAAGCTTAAAAAAAGGAATATTAATGTTTGATGCATTGCCATGGCAACAGTATCAAAGATATCAATAATCCTTTCACAGGTCTACATCTGGCGTGTGTCTACATTATGCACATGAAGTTTGAAGCAAATCGGGTAAAAATAAGAGGGTGATTTAAAAGCATTTTGAAAGTGACACACTTCCTGCTGCCAGTTGGTGGCGCTATAACTTTGACTCACAATAGTCACATCCATGTGATCGGGCTCTTACAACGAACACACTGCTGAAGTTTCATCAAGATCAGTTAATGTATGCAGTAGTTATAACACACTTCCTGTTTCATGTTTCTCGCCATAATTTCGTTTCCTCGCCACGGCCAAACCGTTCGAGATATCAAAAATCCCCTGGCAACTTTTCATCCTCAGTGTCTTGACTTCATGCTGACCGAGTTTCGTGCCGTGTGTTTGAATTCTCTAGGAGGAGTATTTCACATTCCATTGCATGCGTTTTCCAAACAAGCCTTAATAGCCGACTTCCTGTTGGGCTGGGGTAAAAAGTAAGAGCATGAAGTATATATGAACCGATGAGATCTATATGTGTACTGAGTTTCATATTATTACAAGCAAGCGTGTTTGATTTATGGACCAAGTGTTCAAACCCCGTTCCAGGGGGCGCTGTCGAGCCCCCCTGCCACGCCCGGGTACCAGCTTCAGCCCGGCCCTGATGGCCGCGGGTTCTGAGATGTGTGCAAAGTTTCAAGAGTTTTCGAGCACGTTAAGGCCCCCAAAAGTGCCCAAAAGGTAGTAAAATAATAATAAATATAGCTGCGAGCAGCGATTACGGGCCCAAGCCGGTGGCACCGCAACCCCGGTGCCTTTGGTGGCGGTTCCACCGGCTTTGGCCCTTCATCGCTGCTCGCAGCTATATTTATATATATATATATAAACAGCCCGGTGGCACCGCCACCCCGGTGCCTTTGGGGTTATTGTGCACAACGTGCAAAAACGTAACCCCGCTTTGACTGTCGAAAAGAAGTGTGCTGTAGAGCTTGCATCAGTGTGGGCTCTGCAAAAGTCCGCATCGAGGGCACATATCAACCACAAAGTATGCGTGAGCAACCTTCTGAAACCTAAAATGAAAAATGAGACACCCTACGGTCTCATGGATTTAACAGACACATGAAATAAGTACACAAGACCGAAAATTCATATGAAGTGTGCCATTTGGGACAGGGCCTATGATTGTGAACCACAATAGCCACATATATGAGATCATTTAAATTTAGAATATTTTTTAATGTCATAGGATGTCATATGTCAATATGTTTTGTAGCACTTAAATGTGTAAATCCAGAAGCCTAGTATTTATCAGGAAGTCTTTGTCCTTTGCCTGTCAACCTGATTTGTCTCTGCCTTTTCTGTTCTGCCCTGTTTGCCATTGTTCACCCTGCCTGTCTTGACCATTCTTAATAAAAAGCTGCAAATGGATTCAAAAAGACAAGGCCTTAAACTTGAACAAGGATTAAACTCTTGTAACTGTAACAGACACCAAGGCACAATCACACACACACACACACACACACACACACACACACACACACACGCACGCAGTTTAAAAACAAAAAAATATTTATCCAACCTCATTTAAAAACAGTCTGTGAGTGCCATCTTTTGGACATTCATCATATTGCATTGGTTTTCATTTCTTGTCCTCAAACAGAGCACTAATCTGTTTATTTTTAAGTTAAACATTCTACATTTATTAAAAAAGAAACATCAAATGTGTTTTGAGTCATAGTATTATTTTATACAGAAATAAATTATTTGTAATTCAGATGAGAATAAAGTTAGTGTTTTACAATTTTAAGGAAAACAAATATATTGTTCTGAAATATAGCACATTCATTTTAAATTCATTCAGCTTCAATTACCAATACAATCTTAATTGTATTTAAAGCAAACTATACATTTAAAAGATCTGGGTTCTATGCATATTTTGTAATTTATAAAAATACAAAATTGTTATGCAAAAAGACAAGGCCTTAGAGATTTCTTTATCCTTTAATATAGGAAAAATCACACAGCAATGAAAGGCTTAATCTCTTGTCACTGTAACAGACAGCCAGCCACACACACACACACACACATAAACACAGACACCAGCCCTCCCTCCCCCTCCCTCCCCACACAGACAGCCACACACACACACACACACACACACACACACACACACACAGAACATAGGCTACTCCGTCATTTTGTTCATAGAGGACATAATTCAAACTGCAAAGTGTTTAATTATATTTGTGGACACTCGCAACAAAGCACAACATTGTGCTTTTGTAAAGTAAATTCAAGCAATCCGCCTCCGAAATTTAAAATTAAACGAAAATGCTCACCTCTGCACGGGCATACCTAATATATTTATATATAAATACAATTGGCTTACCTGATTTTGAACACAAGAGGGCAGTATAGCCCTATGTATTACTTGATGTATTTATTTTTTGACTGAATAGCGCATTCTGGCTGTTTTAAAACTTGTACATTATTTTTAAATTGAAAACAAGAATAAAATGGGTTTAGTTTAGTGTTTCCTTTTTTGACATGATTTTTAATCCCTCGCCATAGCAAAACAATTTGAGATATTCAATTTCCGTTCACAATATAGCATCTTTAATGTATTTTCATCATGTTGAAAAAGTCTGGTGGGAATTAAATAAACCACTTAAAAGGAGTAAGTACAAATGTAGAGGCTGGATTTGCAAAACATCATTCATCATATTGCATTGGTTTTAATTTATTGTCCTCAAACAGAACACTAATCTATTTATAAAAGTTACACATTCTACATTGATTAAAAAAGAAACATCAAATATGTTTTTAGTCATAGTATTTTTTTATACAGAAATAAATTATTTGTAATTCAGATGAGAATAAAGTTAGTGTTTTACATTTTTAAGGAAAACAAATATATTGTTCTGAAATATAGCAAATTCATTTAAAATTCATTCAGCTTCAATTACCAATACAACCTTAATTGTATTTAAAGCAAACTATACATTTAAAAGATCTGGGTTCTATGCATATTTTGTCATTTAAAAAAATACAAAATTGTTATGCAAAAAGACAAGGCCTTAGAGATTTATTTATCCTTTAATGCAGGAAAAATCACACAGCAATGAAAGGCTTAATCTCTTGTCACTGTACAGACAGCCAGCCACACACACACACACACACACACACACACACACACACACACACACATAAACACAGACACCAGCCCTCCCTCCCCCTCCCTCCCTCCCTCCCTCCCCACACAGACAGCCACACACACACACACACACAGAATGGGGAGGGGGCCCTCTCTCTGTCAGAGAGAGACAGAGAGATACCATTTCAAGAAATCCACATTCAAACCACAATATCTGACGTTCTGAGGGTCGGAGATAATGACTTTAAATTAGAAAGTTGTTCGGCTTGAAAAGAAGAATATACACGCTGAGTTTTGTAACTGTAGGTAAAACTAACTAAGTTATAACACACTTTATATGTCCTTTTTTAGTCATGAAAATTCATTTCCTCGCCACGGCCAAACCGTTCGAGATATCAAAAATCCGTCCGCAATTTAGCATCCTCAATGTCTTGACTTCACGCACACCGAGTTTGGCGATGATTGAATGAATTGCCTAGGAGTAGTACTTCACATTCCACAGCAAGCGTTTTCCAAACAACCTATAATAGCCGACTTCCTGTTGGGCTGGCGTAAAACTTGACCGGGGTTAAGATGTTCGGCCCGATGAGATCTATATGTGTACTGAGTTTCATATTAATTCATGCAAGCGTGTTGGATATATGGACCAAATTGTCGGACCCCGTTCAAGGGGGCGCTGTTGAGCCCCCCTGCCACGCCCGGGTACCAGCTTCAGCCCGGCCCTGATGGCCGTGGGTTCTGACCTGTGTGCAAAATTTCAAGCGTTTTTGAGCACGTTAAGAGCCCCAAAAGCCCTTGAAACCTTGAAATCCATTAAAAGCAATAGACAAATCCCTCACACACAGAGACAGAGAGAGAGGGAGAGAAAATTCTCAGAAACATCCATATCAATAATCCTTTCACAAGTCTACATCTGGCGTGTGTTTACATTATACACATAAAGTTTGAAGCAAATCGGGTAAAAATAAGAGGGTGATTTCAAAGCATTTTGAAAGTGACACACTTCCTGCTGCCAGTTGGTGGCGCTATAACATTGACTCACAATAGTCACATCCATGTGATTGGACTCTTACAACGAACACACTGCTGAAGTTTCATCAAGATCAGTTAATGTATGCAGAAGTTATAACACACTTCCTGTTTCCATTATTCGCCATAAATTCGTTTCCTCGCCACGGCCAAACCGTTCGAGATATCAAAAATCCCCTCGCAACTTTTCATCGTCAATCTCTTGACTTCATGCTGACCGAGTTTCGTGGCGATTGGTTGAATTCTCTAGGAGGAGTATATCGAATTCCATTGCATGCGTTTTCCAAACAACCCTTAATAGACGACTTCCTGTTGGGCTGGGGTAAAAAGTAAAAGTACAAAGGATATATGAACCGATGAGATCTATATGTGTACCGAGTTTCATATTATTACATGCAAGCGTGTTTGATTTATGGACCAAGTTTTCGGACCCCGTTCCAGGGGGCGCTGTCGAGCCCCCCTGCCACGCCCAGGTACCAGCTTCAGCCCAGCCCTGATAACCGCGGGTTCTGACCCATGTGCAAAGTTTCAAGAGTTTTTGAGCACGTTAAGGGCCCCAAAATTGCCCAAATAGTCGTAAGAAAAATATAGAAAATGACTTTCCAAACCCATAATAACCGACTTCCTGTTGGGCTGACGTAAAACTTAGAGTGCGAAAGTTGTTCGGCCCGATGAGATCTATAAGTGTACCGAGTTTCAGATTATTACATGCAAGCGTGTTTGATATATGGACAAGTGTTCAAATCCCGTTCCAGGGGGCGCTGTCGAGCCCCCCTGCCACGCCCGGGTACCAGCTTCAGTCCGGCCCTGATGGCCGCGGGTTCTGATCTGTGTGCAAAGTTTCAAGAGTTTTCGAGCACGTTAAGGGCCCCAAAAGTGCCCAAAAGGTAGTAAAATAATAATAAAAAGAATAAGAAGAAATATATATATATATATATATATATATATATAAACGGCCCGGTGGCACCGCCACCCCGGTGCCTTTGGGGTTATTGTGCACGACGTGCAAAAACGTAACCCCGCTTTGACTGTCGAAAAGAAGTGTGCTGTAGAGCTTGCATCAGTGTGGGCTCTGCAAAAGTGCGCATCGAGGGCACATATCAACCAAAAAGTATGCGTGAGCAACCTTCTGAAACCTAAAATGTAAAATGAGACACCCTACGGTCTCATGGATTTAACGGACACATGAAATAAGTACACAAGACCGAAAATTCATATTAAGTTTGCCATTTGGGACAGGGCCTATGATCGTGAACCACAATAGCCACATATATGAGATAATTTAAATTTAGAATCATTTTTAATGTCATAGGATGTCATATGTCAATATGTTTTGTAGAACTTAAATGTGTAATTCTTGCAGCCTTGTATTTATCTGGTCTTTGTCCTTTGCCTGTCAACCTGGTTTGTCTACATTGATTAAAGAAACATCAAATGTGTTTTTAGTCATAGTATTATTTTATACAGAAATAAATTATTTGTAATTCAGATGAGAATAAAGTTAGTGTTTTACAATTTTAAGGAAAACAAATCTATTGTTCTGAAATATAGCACATTCATTTTAAATTCATACAGCTTCAATTACCAATACAATCTTAATTTTATTTAAAGCAAACTATACATTTAAAAGATCTGAGTTCTATGCATATTTTGTAATTTATAAAAATATAAAATTGTTATGCAAAAAGACAAGGCCTTAGAGATTTATTTATCCTTTAATGCAGGAAAAATCACACAGCAATGAAAGGCTTAATCTCTTGTCACTGTAACAGACAGACAGCCACACACACACACACATACACACACACATAAACACAGACACCACCCCTCCCTCCCCCTCCCTCCCTCCCTCCCTCCCTCCCCACACAGACAGCCACACACACACACACACACACACAGAATGGGAGGAGGCCCTCTCTCTGTCAGAGAGAGACAGAGAGAGATACCATTTCAAGAAATCCACATTCAAACCACAATATCTGACTTTCTGAGGGTCGGAGATAATGACTTTAAATTAGAAAGTTGTTTGGCTTGAAGAGAAGAATATACACGCTGAGTTTTGTAACTGTAGGTGAAACTAACTAAGTTATAACACACTTTATATGTCCTTTTTTAGTCATGAAAATTCATTTCCTCGCCACGGCCAAACCGTTCGAGATATCAAAAATCCGTCCGCAATTTAGCATCCTCAATGTCTTGACTTCATGCACACCGAGTTTGGCGATGATTGAATGAATTGCCTAGGAGTAGTACTTCACATTCCACAGCAAGCGTTTTCCAAACAACCCATAATAGCCGACTTCCTGTTGGACTGGCGTAAAACTTGACCGGGGGTAAGATGTTCAACCCGATGAGATCTATATGTGTACTGAGTTTCATATTAATTCATGCAAGCGTGTTGGATATATGGACCAAATTGTCGGACCCCGTTCAAGGGGGCGCTGTTGAGCCCCCCTGCCACGCCCGGGTACCAGCTTCAGCCCGGCCCTGATGGCCGTGGGTTCTGACCTGTGTGCAAAGTTTCAAGAGTTTTTGAGCGCGTTAAGGGGCCCAAAAGTGCGCTGAGAGTCTCAAAAGCATCCAAAAAGAATATTAAAGTTTGATGCATTGTCACGGCAACAGCATCTAAGATATCAACAATCCTTTCACAGGTCTACATCTGGCGTGTGTCTACATTATACACATCAAGTTTGAAGCAAATCGGGTAAAGCCTGTTTGATTTATGGACCAAGTTTTCGGACCCCGTTCCAGGGGGCGCTGTCGAGCCCCCCTGCCACGCCCGGGTACCAGCTTCAGCCCGGCCCTGATGGCCGCGGTTTCTGACCCGTGTGCAAAGTTTCAAGAGTTTTTGAGCATGTTAAGGGCCCCAAAAGTGCGCTAAGAATCTCAAAAGTATCCAAAAAGAATATTAAAGTTTGATGCGTTGTCACGGCAACAGCATCTAAGATATCAACAATCCTTTCACAGGTCTACATCTGGCTTGTGTCTACATTATACACATCAAGTTTGAAGCAAATAGGGTAAAGCGTGTTGGATATATGGACCAAATTGTCGGACCCGTTCAAGGGGGCGCTGTCGAGCCCCCCTGCCACGCCCGGGTACCAGCTTCAGCCTGGCCCTGATGGCCGTGGATTTTGTCCCGTGTGCAAAGTTTCAAGAGTTTTCGAGCACGTTAAGAACCCCAAAAGTGCCCGAAAGCATAAAAAAGCATGAAAAAGCTTAAAAAAAGGAATATTAATGTTTGATGCATTGCCATGGCAACAGTATCAAAGATATCAATAATCCTTTCACAGGTCTACATCTGGCGTGTGTCTACATTATGCACATGAAGTTTGAAGCAAATCGGGTAAAAATAAGAGGGTGATTTAAAAGCATTTTGAAAGTAACACACTTCCTGCTGCCAGTTGGTGGCGCTATAACTTTGACTCACAATAGTCACATCCATGTGATCGGGGTCTTACAACGAACACACTGCTGAAGTTTCATCAAGATCAGTTAATGTATGCAGTAGTTATAACACACTTCCTGTTTCATGTTTCTCGCCATAATTTCGTTTCCTCGCCACGGCCAAACCGTTCGAGATATCAAAAATTCCCTGGCAACTTTTCATCCTCAGTGTCTTGACTTCATGCTGACCGAGTTTCGTGCCGTGTGTTTGAATTCTCTAGGAGGAGTATTTCACATTCCATTGCATGCGTTTTCCAAACAAGCCTTAATAGCCGACTTCCTGTTGGGCTGGGGTAAAAAGTAAGAGCATGAAGTATATATGAACCGATGAGATCTATATGTGTACTGAGTTTCATATTATTACATGCAAGCGTGTTTGATTTATGGACCAAGTGTTCAAACCCCGTTCCAGGGGGCGCTGTCGAGCCCCCCTGCCACGCCCGGGTACCAGCTTCAGCCCGGCCCTGATGGCCGCGGGTTCTGACATGTGTGCAAAGTTTCAAGAGTTTTCGAGCACGTTAAGGCCCCCAAAAGTGCCCAAAAGGTAGTAAAATAATAATAATAATAATAAATATAGCTGCGAGCAGCGATTACGGGCCCAAGCCGGTGGCACCGCAACCCCGGTGCCTTTAGTACCTAAAGGCACCGGGGTGGCGGTTCCGCCAGCTTTGGCCCTTCATCGCTGCTCGCAGCTATATTTATATATATATATATATATATATATATATATATATATATATATATATATAAACGGCCCGGTGGCACCGCCACCCCGGTGCCTTTGGGGTTATTGTGCACGACGTGCAAAAACGTAACCCCGCTTTGACTGTCGAAAAGAAGTGTGCTGTAGAGCTTGCATCAGTGTGGGCTCTGCAAAAGTGCGCATCGAGGGCACATATCAACCACAAAGTATGCGTGAGCAACCTTCTGAAACCTAAAATGAAAAATGAGACACCCTACGGTCTCATGGATTTAACGGACACATGAAATAAGTACACAAGACCGAAAATTCATATGAAGTGTGCCATTTGGGACAGGGCCTATGATCGTGAACCACAATAGCCACATATATGAGATAATTTAAATTTAGAATCATTTTTAATGGCATAGGATGTCATATGTCAATATGTTTTGTAGCACTTAAATGTGTAAATCCAGAAGCCTAGTATTTATCTGGAGGTCTTTGTCCTTTGCCTGTCAACCTGGTTTGTCTCTGCCTTTTCTGTTCTGCCCTGTTTGCCATTGTTCACCCTGCCTGTCTTGACCATTCTTAATAAAAAGCTGCAAATGGATTCAAAAAGACAAGGCCTT
This sequence comes from Semotilus atromaculatus, assembly GCA_031834385.1. Lineage (NCBI taxonomy): Eukaryota > Metazoa > Chordata > Actinopteri > Cypriniformes > Leuciscidae > Semotilus > Semotilus atromaculatus. The sequence continues at coordinate 6,865,827 of JAULUF010000025.1, forward strand.
AAACTTAAATTTGAACAAGGATTAAACTCTTGTAACTGTAACAGACACCAAGGCACAATCACACACATGCACGCACGCACGCACACACAGTTTAAAAACAAAAAAATATTTATCCAACCCCATTTAAAAACAGTCTGTGATTCCTTTACTTTATTAATAAACATTAAGACATGTATTTTCCTTTTTAATGCAGGCCAAACCACACAGCAGTGAAATGGTTAATCTAGCCCTCCTCCCCCTACACACACACACACACACACACACACAGGCACAGACACAGAGACGTAGGCTTATGGCAAGCCGTTTTAACATTTAATCATTTAAACCCACTAGTCTCTATTTTCATGCTACTAGTACTTATTTTTTAGATACTAGTATTTTTAGATACTAATATAGTATCTAATGAATAAGTACTAGTATCTTTTAAAAGGTACTAGTCCCTAAGGAATAAGCACTAGTATCTAAAGAATAGGCACTAGTACCTAAAGAATAAGCACTAGTCGCTAATGAATAAGTACTAGTACTTAATGGAATAGATACTAGTATCTAAAAAATAAGTACTAGTAGCATGAAAATAGAGACTAGTAGGTTAAAATGATTAAATGTTAAGACGGCTTGCCATATTGGCTCAGAGAGAGAGAGAGAGAAAATGACCATATTCAAACCAAAATATCTGACTTTCTTTTGTTCGGAGCTAATAACTGTAAATTAGAAAGTTGTTCGGCTTGAGGAGAAGAATATACACGCTGAGTTTTGTAACTGTAGGTAAAACTAACTAAGTTATAACACACTTTATATGTCCTTATTAAGCCATGAAAATTCATTTCCTCGCCACGGCCAAACCGTTCGAGATATCAAAAGTCCGTCCGCAATTTAGCATCCTCAAAGTCTTGACATCATGCACACCGAGTTTGGCGATGATTGAATGAATTGCCTAGGAGTAGTACTTCAAATTCCACAGCAAGCGTTTTCCAAACAACCCATAATAGCCGACTTCCTGTTGGGCTGGCGTAAAACTTGACCGGGGGTAAGATGTTCGGCCCGATGAGATCTATATGTGTACTGAGTTTCATATTAATTCATGCAAGCGTGTTGGATCTATGGACCAAATTGTCGGACCCCGTTCAAGAGGGCGCTGTTGAGCCCCCCTGCCACGCCCGGGTACCAGCTTCAGCCCGGCCCTGATGGCCGTGGGTTCTGACCTGTGTGCAAAATTTCAAGAGTTTTTGAGCACGTTAAGAGCCCCAAAAGCCCCTGAAACCTTGAAATCCATTAAAAGCAATAGACAAATCCCTCACACACAGAGACAGAGAGAGAGGGAGAGAAAATTCTCACGTTTCTCGCCATAATTTTGTTTCCTCGCCACGGCCAAACCGTTCGAGATATCAAAAATCCCCTGGCAACTTTTCATCCTCAGTGTCTTGACTTCATGCTGACAGAGTTTCGTGCCGTGTGTTTGAATTCTCTAGGAGGAGTATTTCACATTCCATTGCATGCGTTTTCCAAACAACCCTTAATAGCCGACTTCCTGTTGGGCTGGGGTAAAAAGTAAGAGCATGAAGTATATATGAACCGATGAGATCTATATGTGTACTGAGTTTCATATTATTACATGCAAGCGTGTTTGATTTATGGACCAAGTGTTCAAACCCCGTTCCAGGGGGCGCTGTCGAGCCCCCCTGCCACGCCCGGGTACCAGCTTCAGCCCGGCCCTGATGGCCGCGGGTTCTGAGATTTGTGCAAAGTTTCAAGAGTTTTCGAGCACGTTAAGGCCCCCAAAAGTGCCCAAAAGGTAGTAAAATAATAATAATAATCCTAAATAATAATCCTTAGGAAAACAATAGGGCCTTCGCCTTTTCAGGCTTGGGCCCTAATAATAATCCTTAGGAAAACAATAGGGCCTTCGCCTTTTCAAGGCTTGGGCCCTAATAATAATAACTAGAGTCGGTGGTAGACAGAGATTAAGCTCATTCTTTTGTCTCTATACAAAAGGAGACATTTGCATATAAGCTGTGTGAACATTATTGCCTTACATGGTCAATGTCGCAGTTCAACCTGGCGCCACTAAATGTATCAGAGCACGGGTGATTCGTGTTTGTTCTGTTATCTTTTTCAATAAAAAAATGGATTTAAAATAATCGTTGCACATTTTCGAGGCAATTCTGGCAGACCAGGCAACATCTACTATCCGATCCATCCACTAGGCTAATTATAAACGTCAATCAATAGTATAGTAAATCAATAATAACATGTTCTTGTAAACTTCAGGGAAGATCCAGGTTTAGCTTATTCACATGTGGTATTTTAAGATGGTAAAAGATCCTTTAAAAGCTTATTTAAATAAGCTTTGTATAGGCTACTTAAAAATCAAGAGGACAACATGTCTGCATATATACCGGATATCAACAATCAATAAATTAAATGATTTGAAAAGAATAGCATTTATTCATATTCAGTCTGTTCCGTACATAAAACCAGATCATATTTTATGAACATATAGGTTTACTCTGCTTCGGCATGTGGTTCCATCGCGCCCATGCCTCTCTCACTCACACACACACACACACACAGTTCGGTCGCGCACGCGCCTCACACCAATATATCCGCGCTCACACCAAACTTTTATACTCTTTTGTTGTTGTGTTTTCCATGAAGAATAATAGGCTATTGAACTCACAATTCAAGCAATCGGCCCCAGAAAAGGCGCTAATTTTGAAATGAAACTGACGGCTGCACGGGCATTCATAACGGTGCGCGTCCACGGCAGAACAGAGAGAACGTTTTTTAGTTCATTCCTACTTCCATAGGAATTCCCTCGAGCGCTCTGCACGCGCCACCATTATCAATGTTCGTGTGGACGTCCGTATTTAAAAGCTCTCGGTCCCCAGTCACATACCAAATATATGTATAATGTATATATAAATATAATTTTGGACACAAGAGGGCAGTATGGCCCTATGTATAATTTTGTGTTTAAACTAAACTATCACTCGAAGAGCCCCTCTCCCCCTCCCCACATTAGCCGCTTTCCGACCGGAGGGACTTTTGCAGTTCCTAGAACCTAACGTTCCTATAACCTTTTTTTTCGCGTGTTCCGACCGGACTAAGTTGGGGATTTTTTAGTTCCTCAGACCGTAGTTCCTATAACTCTTTCAGTACCTAGTCTAGAGCGAGGACTTTTTTAGTTCCCTTTCCTCTAGGTCTACGTTGATTGGTTCAACTTATAAGTCACGCCCAGTGTCAACACATTTTATTCACTGTCTGTAGCAATTCGCCTATGTATGCTATGCTAACTCGTAACATAACGCATTCAATCTGTTTATTTTTAAGTTACACATTCTACATTGATTAAAAAAGAAACATCAAAAGTGTTTTTAGTCAGAGTATTATTTCATACAGAAAAAAAAACATTTGTAATTCAGATGAGAATGAGGTTAGTGTTTTAAAATTTTAAGGAAAACAAATATATTGAAATATAGCACATGGATTTTAAATTCATTCAGCTTCAATTACCAAAACAATCTTACTTTTATTTAAAGCAAACTATACATTTAAAAGATGGGGGTTATATGCATATTTTGTCATTTAAAAAAAATACAAAAATTGTTATGCGAAAAGACAAGGACTTAGAGATTTCTTTATCCTTTAATGCAGGAAAAATCATACAGCCAGCCACACACACACACACACACACATAAACACAGACACCAACCCTCTCTCCCTCCCCTCCCCTCTGCTCCCCTCCCCACACAGACACACGCACACACACACAGAGAGAATGGCAGGGGGCACAAGAAATCCATTCAAACTACAATATCTGACTTTCTGTTGCTCAGAGCTAATGACTTTAAATTAGAAAATTGATCGGCTTTATGAGAACAATATCCGTGGCAAGTTTTGTAACTGTAGGTAAAACGAGCAAAGTTATAACACACTTTATGTGTCCTTTTTTAGTCATAAAATTCATTTCCTCGCCACGGCCAAACCGTTCGAGATATCAAAAATCCGTCTGGAATTTAGCATCCTCAATGTCTTGACTTCATGCTGACCGAGTTTGGTTGGAATCCGATCAATTCCCAAGGAGAATTAAATCGAATTTCAGGGGTATGCGTTTCCAAACAAACCATAATAGCCGGCTTCCTGTTGGACTGTCGTAAAACTTAGAGCACGAAAG